>WNWU01000024.1:10813060-10828989 GCA_012654045.1 Ptyas mucosa
ATCAAGATGCGCATGGAGAAAAGGTGAAAGGACCATCTCGATCTTACAGCTCTTTTGGAATTGCTTCTTGGATGGGAGGCCCAAAGATGCGTCTGTTTTGTTCCATTGATCCGTGTGTTTGCTTCCTGGCAACTGTCCTGATGTTTTTTTTTCCCGTTTTACTTCCAGAACTGACACGAGACTGTTGAATGAGTCCTCCAAGGCAATCTTGCTGGGAGCAATCTGAATGTCTCTGTGGCAGAAACGTACAAGAGCAGCTGCAGCTCCTTCAGTAAGATGGCCTAGTTAGGTAGTGGGATATAGCCAATTTTAACTGATTTTGAAAAAAATTAGCAGGGCTGCTGAAGAAGCAGACTGGGAAGTTGAAGAGAAAAACACCCCTTCCTGAACGGCTATTTCTTATGAAAGATGCCTTAAATTCAGGAGGGGTAGAAAATGTTCCTGCCTAATGAAATACTGCTAGGCAGCATTAGGTAAAGCTACCAGAAATCCCATTGACCCTCCCAGGTCTTCTGCATCTCTCCTGTTTATTGGCTGACATGATTTTTGTAGCCTAGAGTTGATAGCCCAAGGTTGACCATGTTAGACTGGGTCAACCAAGAGTCCAAGTCTAGAGTTTCACCCATTGAATTAAACTATAAACTGTTCCCTTAACCTCTGAAATACCAGGAAACCATGCCACCAATATTTAACGATTCTGACACTATGACTTCCTGTTTTCAAGGTATTGGGTTGCACCAGAAAGAAGTTCATGCTTGCAGGTACATCTGGTTTAATGTGCAGCCTTTTGCTAAAGAGTCTAGAAATTGCATGAGGCTACTTCTGTAAGGTACTTCACCGCGTCCCACTGTACTTCAGTGGGACATGGTGGCTCGGTGGCTAAGACGCTGAGCTTGTCGATTGAAAGGTCGGCAGTTCAGCGGTTCGAATCCCTAGTGCCGCGTAACGGGGTGAGCTCCTGTTACTTGTCCCAGCTTCTGCCAAAGCACGTAAAAAATGCAAGTAGAAAAATAGGAACCACCTTTGATGGGAAGGTAACAGCATTCCGTGTACCTTTGGCATTGAGTCATGCCGGCCACATGACCACGGAGACATCTTTGGACAGCGCTGGCTTTTTGGCTTTGAAACGGAGATGAGCACCACCCCCTAGAGTCAGGAATGACTAACACATATGTGTGAGGGGAACCTTTACCTTTTTACTCCTGTAAGCAATGTTTGGCACCCACCCACCCCCGCTCTTCCTGAGCCCACCTTCCTTGTCAACCCTTAGATCAGTGGTGGGTTGCTACTGGTTCACACCGGATCTGGCGAACCAGTACTGCTGGTGGCGGGAGGCTCTGTCCATCCACCCAGGTGCTTCTGCGAATGTGCAGAAGTGCCACATGCGCAAGCGCGCGCACAAGCAAACAGGTAGCAACCACAGTTGGAATCCGCTCCTGCCTTAGACGTGCTGGATTAAATGCCATGAGGCAAAATTAATGCTATGCTTCATAGTTTATTTATATTTTTATGTAAACATCATTTGCTTGGTAGGCACAATATAACAAAAGCTTTAAAGCAACAGAGAACAATTAAAACAAACATTTCAATTAGTTACTTAGTTCAGGTGGATGATGAAGAGAGGCTGTCATAGTTCCATAATCCAAACAGGGAACTCATTTCCTTTTTACTGGATGAAAGCAATCAATTCATTAGAAGAAAAATTTGAAAGCAGATTAATAACAAGAGGTTTGGGGCTCCAAGATTCCAAACTCTGTTCCCTAGTAATAATACTGATTAAATAAAATTCCTTCTCTATATAGTGTCTCCTGCTGCCTTAAGAGACAGGATCTACCCAACCCCAAAGTTGGCAGAATTGCAAACTAAATTCTCTACCTCCATCCAGTTTTTCCCTGCACATTGAAAGCAAGACATGTTAATGATGGATTTTGAGACTATTTGTCACTGCTTTCCACCTACAGAGGTATTTCTTCACCTATATGGGGCATTTTAACCTGCTGAACCTCCAGTGTATTCTGATGTGGGCAGTTATCTCTTTCGAAAGGGATGAGATCCCTTTCAAAATTTCCCTGAAGAGCCAGACTGCAATTTTAGGGAAATAAATGTTGCTTTGTGAACAGATGGGGAGGAGGTAAGCCAAGTGTTTGGAGGAAGCTTCCAATGCTTTGCATTCTTTCGCCTAATCTCAGAAGAAAATCCAAGGTCCAGTGAAGCTCAGGCACATAAGATTGAATTCAATAGATCACAGGCACTGATAGTTTGCATGAATGTTGGGCTATTTTCATTCCACTCGATGTGAAAGCCTCTCTCTAGCTTATAAAATATAAGCACACTTGGCATGTTTCAAAACAATGCATCCAAGAACAGTTGTATTTCTGAAGTTATTTCCACAATTAAGAGTTCCAAGCAAATAAAGAAAGTTGGACCATAAGAAAGGCTGAGCGCCAAAGAATTGAGGCCTTTGAACTCTGGTGCTGGAGAAGACTCCTGCGAGTCCCTTGGACTGCAAGGCGATCAAACCGGTCAGTCGTAGAGGTGATGAACCGTGACTGCTCTTTAGAAGGCCAGATCCTGAAGAGGAAACTCAAAGACTTTGACCACCTAATGAGAAGGAAGGACTCACAGGAGAAGAGCCTAATGCTGGGAAATATTGAGGGCAAAAGAAGAAGGGGATGACAGAGAATGAGGTGGCTGGATGGAGTCACTGAAGCAGTAGGCGTGAGTTTAAATGGACTCCACAGGATGGTAGAGGACAGGAAGGCCTGGAGGAACGTTATCCATGGGGTCGCAATGGGTCAGACACAACTTTGCAACTAACAACAACAAAGCAAATAAATGATCCATAAATGCTCACCCCTTTTTTTCAATATTTGCAATGCTGCAGGACTAAGCGTGAGATCAATTTGTCTTGAGTTATCAAAGGTTTGCAATCCAAAGGCAACATCAAAGCTGAAGAGGAGCAAATTTAGCATTACTTCCAGTGTGCCTTGGCTTCAAGCACAAAAGGAGTTGAATCACAGAATGCTATCATCACGACTTCTCTAAAACAGAGAGTGGGGGGAACCAAGGCTAATCTCATGCCAATTAATTTTCTGTCTTCTTTTCTCTCTAATTATACACTCAGCCTTGATTCTACCTTTTTGCTGATGGGAATATTCAAGATGAAAATCGGGTAAATAATAAAATTTTGCATTGCTGGCTAGAGGTTTCAGCTTTGGCTTGGCTGCCTCCTGGGTATCTTTGCCATCATCATGCAGAGCAAACCTGCACAAGGGGAAAGCAGGAATGCCTTTTTCTTTCTGTGATATAAGACTGATGGACAATGGATTAAAAGGCAGGCCTAAGGGATTACAGAACATTTTAAATTAGTGAGGAAGACTGTATCCAGAGGACATCACAGAGATTTAGGGATTTGTGCATTAATTTCTATTGCGTGCATGGTACAGAAAACATTGTAATGTTTCCCCTCTGGGCTCCAGAACTCTGCTTCATCTGAAAGTTAGTCTATTTGTCTGAAAATTGCCTGAGCAGGGGGTTGGACTGGAAGATCTCCAAGGTCCCTTCCAATTCAGTTATTCTGTTATTTAGCCATGGAGAGGAATCTCTTCCATCAAAAGCAATCCCTGCAGCTTTGCGTTATTTCTAAGAGTTTCCTTTCAAAAAGTTGACTCATAAAAATGTCATAAGATGGGAGTTTTAAGGCATCTGCCCCTGCTTAAGTTAGGAGCTTATGATAAATTCTTGGCTTTCACTGGTCTAGTTTCCAATTGCTGGGCACCTCTGGGGATTGAATTAAAAACAAGAAGATAAATAGGTGGATAGCCGCAACGATGTGAAAAGATTGGCACACTCAGGGAGTGTTTACCAAAGTCATCTCTGTTCTCCAAAGTCTAAAGTGAAGGATTAGCTGATCTTCTTGAAAGAGGCAACTTTTGATACTCGTATATACGTTGGTTAATGACCAAAATAAAGTTTGATTTGATTACAGTGGTAAGCTTGCAATGGCTCCTGTCCATAAAACACACCTAAAAGATGCCATTCTTTTGCAATTTGTTTGACATGGTCCCTTCATTCCATCCCTTTTTGCTTTCTTCTATATTCTTGAAGAGATGGCATTCTGCGGAGATACATCGATTTACCGCAAAAAAAAAAAGCTTCCATATGAGTCACAAAAATGGAATGTGCAACAGCTGCAATTTAAATGGCTTTCAAAACTGGGTTGAAACCAATCCATGAAGAAAGTGGCTATTAATCATCATTGCACTGCTAGAGATACCTGGGTAGGTATCTCTAGATACCTACCAGAAGGCTGATGGTGGTAGAATTAGAATGCGGCAGGAATATTATTTTAATGATGGATATAAAATCGATTGGCAGGGCAGTGGATAACTGGAGCAGGCTCTTATAAACCACAGTGGGGTTATAATGATGCTGCCACTGAAATTCCAAAAGCAGGGCTTGAATCAAAGCTGTTCATTTTTACTAATGTGCAAACGTTCGGTCTGAAGAAGATTACACCTGAAAGAGATTCGATCAAGTATTGAAAACAAACTGACTTTTAAAAAATACCATTGGACAGGAGCTTAAATCTTATTGGATCCTTTTGAAGTGATCTGGATTTTTTTTTTTTTTTTTTTGGTAGAGATGCAAAAAAAAAATGGCTTTAAAAAAAATAATTGAATCAATTTGCTTGTTTGATCCAAACTTTTGAATGGTGTCAGTTTTATGAGTCAATGCAAACCATCGAATCCGATCAATTTTCAAAATCAAATCAAAACATTTGAATGGATCTGTTTCCTGATCTAGCTCAGACCTGTTGCAATTCCAAACTAGTATAGTTTGTTCTCCTACCATTAAAGCCATTTTCCCCACCTGGAGATTTGAGGGGAGGGGAAAGTAACAATGCAGGAATGGCAAATTCCTCCCCCACCCCTTCTAAAAACCAATGGCTATAAAATTCCTATTAAGTCTGATTGGACTGCATACCACACCTAAAGCGGCTGTTTTATTTACTATCACTCTGAAAAGTGATATACTTAGACTAAATGATGTGTATAAATAATGATCAATTATTCTAACATCGTGATATCTCATCTCCCTCCCTTACTTTGGGTTTTTAATCATCCTTAACTTGATTTGTTTTCATCTGTGGTTTGGTTGATCGACAGCTTCAAGGTACAACAGAATCATCTTTGTAAAATGGCTTATTGTCAAAATCCATCTTTTAGGATCATAACAGAACCAAACTGTTCAACAGACAGAAAGCACCTATCCGAAAATTAGAAAAAATAAAATTGGAATGTTTAAAATAATACGTTAATCCAAATGCATCTTTCTTTTGGGGAAAGACGTTAGTAATAGTTTAGTGGTTCTCCAAGACATTTGGACAAATATTTTCTTTGATTAATAAGGCGGATAACACTAAAACTGCATAGGAAATCTACGTTCTCTGTGAGTACAAGATACGGAATCACAGTACTTTTTTCCCTATAAGAAAAATGGTAATGAGACAAGAATAATGTGAGGTTTACACTAAGTGTTAGCATTTGGATAAAGCATTAAGAGACTAATATTTCTTTAAATGTGTGGAGTAGAGATATTTACTCTTGAGCTACCTTTTAAGTATTATTAAGAGTGCTGTTTTGCTTAACAATGCTAAAAAAAAAAGAAGATGCTAAACAAACTTTTAGGATATGAAAGTATAAAGTCATTCCGAAGAATTTTCTTTGTACAATAATATAATTTAGGCAAACCAACGATAAACATTTGTTGGCAATATTTTCAACGCACCCATTTTAATTAATTGGTGGAGTCTTGAGCCGCTACTATTCCCGTAACAACTATTATACACCGAGAGTTACATAAATCAGTGCGTCTTAGCATCTCTTGAGGATGGGGGGTTTTTTTTGTATACCATACAATATTGTACACATGAGGTATTTTCTTGAGAAATGAGAAGGAGTTGCTTGTTTAACAAAGATGGTGTGATTTTACAGAGTGGGAAAAATTGGTAATTGCCTACCCTGGTAGCCTTAGTTTGTGATTCAAGAGATAATTTTCCTTCTTTATGCCCATAAAGGAGAAGATGCACATTTATGGATACATCATGAGCAGTTCTCCAAATGTATAGTAGGGTAGGGCTTTGTGTGCGCATGGATTTATCAGGGTTCATTCGTAGCATT
Organism: Ptyas mucosa; assembly: GCA_012654045.1. Classification (NCBI taxonomy): domain Eukaryota; kingdom Metazoa; phylum Chordata; class Lepidosauria; order Squamata; family Colubridae; genus Ptyas; species Ptyas mucosa. Next base: position 10,819,243 of record WNWU01000024.1, read on the forward strand.
GCCCAGTTAATGATTATAATTTTGCCATGGCCTATGCGATGGTTTAAGGCTTTGTATCAGTTTATCAACAGAGAGGGCCTATTTGTACTAACTTTCCCACTTATTACAAAACATGACTACAAAGTTTGCCTGTGGATCAGTCTGAACAGGTCATAGGGCTGGGGAAAGAGAAGTAGTTAAGTGTCACCCAAGAGAAAGCAAACTTTAAATATTTTTCTTGATTTCTGTTCATCCATATTTCCCCCCCCCCCATATTATCAAATCACTAATTTTAACTTGTTTCTCTTCTCAGAGTTCTCAGAGACTGCCTGAACAAGGGTTTGTTTGTTTTTTTTGGCAAGGTTTTTCCAAAGTGATTTGCCATTGCCTGGTTCTTAGAGCTGAGAGAAAGTGACTGGCTCAAGGCTACTCAGGTGGCTCGGTTCCCAAAGAGGAATTACAATTTACAGTTTCCTGCTTTCTAGCCTGATGCTTTAACTATCACATTAAACTGGCTCTCAATTTTAATTTAAAATTACCTAAATAAAGTTGGTAATAGGTTGGGGGTTGGTCTGGGCATACTCATGTTTTAAGTGAAGAAAATGCCAAGAAGAGTTCAGGCTACGCATGCCTGCAATTACTGTACATATCGACTACCCTGTCCACAGGGAACCTAACATCCCTCCACTCTCCAAAACTAACCCATGTCAACCCTATCAAAGTGGATCGAAAATTTGTTTCTGGAACCAACATGGAAAGATGTTTGTGTCTCCTATCGCTGTAGATGACAATAAGGCTTTTGATAGGTATTCAACAAGACTCTTACAGGCAAACTGGAGACCACAGGATGGAATGTCATAATACTGGGAAAGTCAGAATGGCACTTCAGTTCAAAACATCAATGACCAACACCTGATAGCTCAGCTGACTGCAGACAAAAGGAAAAAACAAAACAGCACACACTGTACTAGAGCATTTGTTCACTGGTGCACAAAATGGGTTTCCCCAGTTGTCTTCCCTTCTTCTGCTTTATCAACTCTTCCAGCTCTCGTTCCCACCTTTTCCAACTACTGTTGAATGAATGGTATACACTCTTTGTTCTCATTGTCCCCCTCGTGGTCTTCTTCCTCCTCGGCAGCTTCGCTGGTCTCTGTGCTGTCGTTAGCCATCTGGGGACGAGATGGAACCAAAAGGATGCAAGTCAAGCCAATATAATTCTCTGACTAATGTGCAAAGCAATCAGCATAATGGAGAAGACACTAAAGCAGAGGTGGAATTCACTTACCTTCCCTACCGGTTCACAAATGTGAGCCTTCTGTGCATTCACAGTACTCATGCATTACATCCGAGCGGGTGGGCGGAGCCTCCCGCAGTTGCCGCTACCAGTTCATGCGATCAGGACAGAACCGGTTGAATCCCACCACTGCCCTAAAAGCAGAGGTATCACCATACCAAAACTTTGTCAAGAATTGCAAGAACAAGATGAAAGGGGAGGAGCGCCATAATTTTGAGGAGTGACCTTTTAGTTCATCACCATCATCTCTTACGCACGCATAGATCCCAAACCCATCCAGGTTTGCATACATGGTGCCGTTTTCAAGGTGTTTTGAGTAAAAGGAGAAACGATGGATCAAAGCAATGATTTGCAAAGGCACGATCACCAATTGGCAGATCTCCAAATGCATTCTAAGCTGATGACTCTTATGGAATTGAAATTTGGCAAAATTTATAAAACTTTTCATGACATAAACATTATCATAAAACTTTATGATATAACACAGATGTCATAAAACGTCTTCTATGGTCAACTCCTGATGTTTGACAATTCAACACGGGCTATTTTCAAATAGTCACATCTCTGAATAGCGCCCTGAAATTTAAGAACTTAAATTTAAATTTAAGTTGACTTAAATTAAATTAAATTTAAATTTAAAAACTTACAGTGATAGAACAGTAGAAATTCTGCCATTGTTTGAAGGCATTAAGGAATCTGGTAATAAAAATGCCCCTGAAACAATAACCCAACAGGTCACCTAAGAGGCTAATAAAGGGTGTGAAAGTTTGTTCAATATTCACATATTGATCAATGTTGGATTTGAAATATTCTACTTCTTGTAACTTACCAAAGGAGTAGGTGTCTTCTCCACATCCAGAATTAATTTTCCTATATTACCTCTGTCATGGATTCTTTGCATTGCTTCCTTCACCTATAATCAATAGAACTTAAATTTTAATCCTCTTTGTGATACAAAAGCAAATCAAATCAAAGACAAAAATACCCCCCCTACCATTGTATTTGAGCACCAGTATGTTTCCTAGGATATGTATGTATGTAAAAAAAATATGCCCGTGTTGACTTTTAGTATATGCAGTTCTCCAAAGAATTCCATATCCAAGAAAGACATGGAATTAATTACACGTCACAAGAAAAGAAAATATTGTATCACCAGAATATCACAGCACTAGAAAGGCTGCTGTCTAAAACCTGTTTTAGGAGGTTCTAGGACCGTGATGGCGAACCTATGGCACGGGTACCACAAGTGGCACGTGGAGCCATATCAGTGGGCACATGAGCTCAGTTCTGGCATGTATGTGTGCGCCAGCCAGCTGATTTTCGGGCCTTCTGGGCCCACCAGAAGTTAGGAAACACACTGTTTCTGGCCTCTGGGGGGGGGTAGGGAAGGTCAGTTTTGCCCTCCCCAGGCTCCTAGAAAGGCTCTGGAACCTGGAGAGAGCAAAAAATGGGCTTACCAGGCCCACCACACCATTACATGCTAAAAGCGGGGGGAGCACAGCGGGGCGGGGCACATAGAATTATGGATGTGGGCACGCTTGTATGTGACACCCACCGTGCTCCCCCCACTTTTGGCACGTGATGGCAAAAAGGTTAGCCATCACTGTTCTAGGAGAAAGGGGTCAAGCTATTTTCCCAAGCACCTGAAGGCCAGACAAGGAATAATGGATGGAAACTGAACAAGGAGGGATTCAACCTGGAAAGAAGGAGAAATTTTCTGAAGTGAGAGCAATCAACCAATGGAACAGAAATTGCCTTCAGAAGTTGTGGGAGCAGGAGTGTTGGACTAGATGACCTACAAAGTCCCTTCCAACTCTGTCAATCTGTATTTGTATCTGTTTCCTAGGAGTCCATGTTTGGAGATTTCTCTTGTGTAAATGTGTCTGGCAGAACTAGGAACACAATGCCTTCAGAAGACTTAGACTAAAGCTCTTAGAATTCTTCAGGATTGTCCATGTGTCAGTCCTACAAGGTCACATCAGATCAGGAAATTCACTCTATAGGAAGATTAGACTGAAACTTTTTGGTGACAGGCTACAATATGACAATTTTGCAGTTCTACTTGTGTTTTCACTTTGGTCTGTCTTTTACACCTGGCGATCAAAAAGAATCCAATCTAAGCCTTCTTCTAATACTGTCCTACCTCCCTGGGCTTAGCACATGCTTCTTCTGTCCCTGGTCTTCTAATGATGCTTTTTCCAAGGTTATCTCTCCCACGCCATGTGACTTTAGAGAATAATAATATAATAAAAGCATCTGGAGAGCATCCCTGATGGAAACAATGGAAGTGTCATATGCAATCCTATTTCTATCTTCTTGGGAGGATATTGTCAGAATATTCATGAACTGGAATGGAGACATGGTAACAAGGTCAGCCAATGAATAGACATAGCAACTGGGTCAGCCAATGGGGATTGTTTGGAAACTGAAACAGTATCTGCTGGAGGCAGCAGGGAGCCTGGGCGTGACTTAGCAAACAAGTCTGGTCTGATCTAGTCTGCCTGCTGAACTGAAACTGAAGCTCATCTCTGCTGTTCTCTCCTCTGCCTGTGTTTGCTTGTAACTCTTTACCACGTTGGAAGAATCTGCTGTTGGTATTGTATGTGTTATTATGTATATAAAGAGAAGTTAATGAATCCTGCTGAATCAGTTATCTGTATGTGCTTTCTGGATGTGATTTCTGCAACAAACTCTGAAAGATATTGCAATGAATATCACTTTGGAAGATCAGAACTCTGGATTTCCATTCCATTCTATGCTATGATTTATTTATTTATTTTTATGATTGCTGGGGCTCCTTTGCTGTTACATGGACTGCAGCTTCATTTTATAACACATGGACAAATTCCTGTAATCACAGAGTTAAATATTACATTTATACCTTAGCTCAATTCAAAGAGAGTTTACGCTGTAGTAGACAGTGTATATAATAAAATGCAGTAAACCATACAATGGCAAAATCAGAAAGCATTGCATTAATGTAATAAATCCAGATTATAACACATGACATGGTTATAAAAATATAGAAATGTTGGCGGAGGTCACAACAAGAACGTCATCTACGTCATTCCAATTGCTGCATAATCTTACGCCTATGGCAGTTGCTATGGGCAACTTTCATCCAGTCTTTTGAGCTCTGAGGTCCCTTTTAGGACTTCCACCTGAAGTACCTGAGCTGAAATCTCTCCAAAATACCCCATAAAGCAGCAATTGTGAAGTTGTTATGGTTAAGAAAACGACATGAGCACATCCTGAAGACACCAGATTGTAAAGAAGCAAGGTGGAATGATAGATTATTTTGTCACCATTAGCAATTTCCACACTGTATGTGGGCTACAACTGGAAAAGCTTAGCGTCAACTCTCCATCTTAGTAGAGATGGATTCACTCACACACACACATTATAATATTGCATGTTTAGTAACTATCCACGTATCTATCATTATATTTCTATCTTCTTTTCTCCTGGTAGCTCAGAGAAGGGGAAAGTTTCTGTCATTGCATTCCCACAACTCCCAAGGAAGGGTGTTGGCTTGAGGGTACATCACTCAACTTGAGATCAAGCGGGGATTTCAACCTGCATCTGCTTTATGCAAGCCCAATGTTAACAAGTGGTCTCCAAACCACCTAGTTTGTCAGTTCTGAATATGGCTTGTTCAATAACAATTAGGGACTGACTTACTTCAGGCAAGCCATCATTATGTCAGCCATCTATTTAACACGTGGGGCTCCAGCTGTTGTTGAATGGTTCTCAGCACCATTCGTATGCTAGCCAGCTCTGATCAATAGCATCCAACCCATTTTTCTCCCCTAAAGAACACAGGAACTTTATTGTTCAGCTTTATTGTTCAGAACCTTTTTGACTTTCAATGGTTTCCAATCCTTGCTTTAATTTGAAATTTCGCTAAAGGTATAGAATGATTAGCAGCTAACTGCAATTTTACAAGCCCTTAAGTCTACGGAGAATAAATGCTTCAATTGCTTCTACACTATCAAGGGGAAAAAAATAATCATGCTGTCTATGTATCATTTGTTCTTTGAAAATATAGCTGTGCCTCAGGAGCTATTCAAATGCCATATTATAGACAAAAAAAAAAAGAAAGAAAGAAAAAAAAGAAATTACTTGTGCTTTCTGTGACAATATATGCACTTAATATGGATGAAGGAAAAGAGGAAAGAGGTTATTAAGGCTCCTATACACTTTATAGATGTTTTCACAATACAATGAAGTGATTAATCAAGAGTTGTTGAATAAACACAATTCATTGGATGACACAACATTGCCTATACCAGTGATGGCTAGGCTTTTTTTCCTTGGGTGCCAAAAGCACGGGCGTGCGACAGTGCATGTGCACATTCCCACACCCATAATGCAATGCCGACCCACGCTCCCTACCCCCCTGCGCCTGTGCGCATGACACCCTGTGCTCCTCCACCCCATATGCATGCACACAATCCTGTGCTCCCTTGCCCCCCGCACATGCGCCTACAACCTCCCACACCCGTTTTGGGCCGAGCAGGCCTCCCAGAAGCCTCCTGGGACCAAATATGGGCCGCGGAAGGGGGGGGGAGGCAAAACAGGGCACGCTACATGTGGCCCATTTGTGGCCTAGCAGGCCTCCCTGAAGCCTCCTGGAACCAAAACCGGGGCATGGGGGGCACACTGCCCCCCACCCCCTGTGCATGACACTCCCACACACATGCACACACATCTCCCGACTGCGTGGCAGAGACCTGAAAATCAGCTGGCCAGTGGGAGGCACGCATGCATGTGCAGTGGAGCTGACCTAGGGTGACGGCTCACATGCCCACAGAGATGGCATGCATGTCATAGGTTCGCCATCACTGGCCTATACCAATATGATGCTTTTGAAACCATTTTGACTTGAGTTCCTACCTGTAGTTTGTTTGGGTTTGAAAAACAAAATCCAGGGAAACTAAACTATCATGGAAGCAACAGCTAAGGACAAGGGGGAAAGAAGCCTGAAAGAAATCCCAAATAAATCTCTAAGGAAGAAGGTACCTTTCCTTCACAGAACAGATCAGGTGCAAATCCTCTGTTTAGCTGTGATCAACTAAACTTCTACTTTGTTCAGCGGAGATTCCCATTCTGACATCTCAAGAGTAAGTAAGTAGAGTTACCCAAAGTAACTCTAAGCCACTTGCAACCATGACAAAGGCACGAGACAACCAAGCTAGATATGGATGGTGGTGGATCTGCTATATGAAGATCCCATTTTTATGTTCTGGCTCACATATCATGTTTTTTTGTTTTTTTGTTTTAATTTTTTACAAAGTTTATTTTCATTTTTAAAAATACAATACTTTACATATATACATACAAGATTATTGCAACTAACGTACACAAATCTGCGCCTATACCACTAATACAATCCATTTCATTTCCCTCTCTTTTCTTTCACCCAATTATACCATAAATTCCAACATTTGTAATAATCAGAATCTTTTTGGTTCCTAAGTAATTTCGTTAATCGGTCTGCTTCTGCGCATTCTGTAATTTTCCAAATCAATTTATTTTCTGTGGGTATGCAAAAATTGTTTAACCATAGTTTGTTGTTAGTTCACAGTTGCCTGAAACGTGGTTTTAAAAACACAATTTATCAGCTTATATAACAAGCTGAAATCAAATCACATCATGCCTTAATCAACATGTGAAGACAGCTTCTCTCTTCCATTAAAAGCACTTAATTTAATCTTACCCATTGCAAGAAAGTTAATCTTCTCTGAAGCATTCCATTCAAATTCCTCTAATTTGATGCAGAGGGAAAAATATACTGATACCTACCATTCATTTTTTTTTAATAGAAAAAAAGAATGAGAAAGGGGGGAAAAAGCTATGGGAGAATATTTTTTTCTCCTTCCCCTTCCCCTTCTGGCCACTTTTGCCAAAATGTAAGCAAAACAAACCCATTCATACATCTCCAAATTCATGTCCACTTCCTGCCTCTAGAGAAATCTGTTCTTGACAGCTGCAGCCAAATCTAGTGGGACACACAAGCCAATAGCAAAAATGAATTATTGCTACAACTATAGTACATGGAGGAACTATAGTACATGGAAGAAAGCAGCTCTCCATTGTGTTCACGCTCTAGACAACTCACAAAATGTAGCATCTGATCATCAGGATCTGTTCCAATTCAATATTGTCAAAACGATGCTATAGAGCACTGCACACCAGAACAACTAGACACAAGAACAGTTTTTCCCCGAACGCCATCACTCTGCTAAACAAATAATTCTCTCAACACTGTCAAACTATTCACTAAGGCTGCATTAATATTACTATTAATCTTCTCATCGTTCCCACCACCCATCTCCTTCCACTTATGACTGTATGACTGTAACCTTGTTGCTGGTATCCTTATATTGATTTATATTGATATTGTTTCCTGATTGCTTATTTGTACCCTATGACTATCATTAAGTGTTGTACCTTATGATTCTTGATGAACGTATCTTTTCTTTTATGTATACTGAGAGCATATGCACCAAGAAAAATTCCTTGTGTGTCCAATCACACTTGGCCAATAAAGAATTCTGTTCTGTTCTGTTCTGTTCTGTTCTGTCGTTCTGTTCTGTTCTGTTCTGTTCTATTTTGGGTGTGCTTGTATTTCTGTAACTAAAGGAGACTTGACATTCATTCCAGTGATAAGTTCTACACTTCTGCAAAAATTTAAATGAGCTTTTCCTATGCTAGTATTTTCCATACATTATAGGCATCTAACCACCCATGGAAAGGCAACAGTACGAATATTGTTATATTTTGCTTTGATGGAGATAAAGGAGGCAACCATTTTTCTCTGCCAAGTTCCAGAACCTTCCATTACACATAATATTTCATCATTCCTGATAGCCCATTTGAATGGGCGGAATAATCTTTCTACTTGGATGATCAGAGCTTAACATAAGAATGGGTAATGTTTGTGTGTGTGGGGGGGAATCTTTTTCCCTCAGGAAAAAAAAATTGTTTTCTTTACTCCTCATTTTGCCTCAGGAGGAGCGCTCCAAAGACTATTAACTCATTTTGTACACGAGTTCAATGCTGACCTTTGGCTGCAAACTGCCCTATTTCTCACAGGAGATTAGAACATTCGCATAAAGGAATGAATTTGCATTACTAATAATTCTAACAAACAGCAATAAAATGTAACCGCCAAGCTAGATAGCAACTCTAGGTCACTTTTATGAACTCTTGAAAAGCTAAAAGAACAGAGTCAGTTGGAAATCTCAGGAGCGAATGCTAGACTCAAAAGACAAAATATTAACCTAGATTAAGTAAACAACAAATTATACCGTTTCCTTATTATTTTTAATAAGGATGATTAATAATCCTTATTTTTTTGATATGGGACTTATTTTATCAATGGCTAAATAACAGAAACAGAAGTTAGCAAGGAGGAGATATAAAAAGAGGAAATGGTAAAGTGGAGAGTTGTTAAAGAAGATGATGTTAAGTGCTAAATATTAATGTTATTATATTATTACGTTACTATATTATTAATAGGATGGAGATGAATTATCACAACAAAGATGTGGAATATGACTATTGAAACGTAACTGTCCCCAGAACACACATAGTTTGATGAAAATTGAATGTTATATAAATGAAACAAATAAAGCATGAACACCCCCCCACACACACACAAATTATACCATTTCCAAAAATAGTAACGGCCAAGTGGTTACCAGGAGTGGAACGTGACTTTACTTCTACAATTCTTTTGAAAAGTATTCAAAGGCTGAAATAAACAGAAGAGCAAAACCATCACTAGATAAAACTGAAAGACAATAGTTGGGTTCCTTCAGCACAGCTGGACATAATCCGCGATCCAAGGATCACAATTCTCATAACATGCTGAGCCAAACACAAATAATGCCAACCTCTTCAACACCTGGCAGAATAAAGCATGTTTTTATTATTCTCTAAAGCAGAAAAGAAGAATTTTCTTCTTTGTAACTTTAGAGAAGGCAAAGCGCTACTAAATTTGTTTATGCTTGTTGGGATAAAGTTTGGAAGTCACTTTATGTATTTTTTTCCCTCATTCTGTAATATATTTTTTATCTTTTTCTATTTTATTTTTCTTTCTTTAAATTTAGTTTATATTACATTTTACTGTAATAGAAAAAATCTTAATAAAAATGATATGTGAATGCTTGGAATGGGAGGTTGATATAAGATTAGCCAGGTTTCTTATAAGAATATCACACATTCTAAGGTGAAATGCTTCTGTGTCCGAGTTTATTATAGAGACAGTAGTCAGATATTAGTGGCAATGCTCCTTAATGTCAAATGTTGACTTTGTCAATATGGAAAATATCCTACTGATTTGGATGTGCTATAGGTAGCCTTTAATACAACATTACTGGGACTTTTCTGAAGGAAATAGAATAGAATAGAATAGAATAGAATAGAATAGAATAGAATAGAATAGAATAGAATAGAATAGAATAGAA
>WNWU01000024.1:10834909-10850212 GCA_012654045.1 Ptyas mucosa
ATTCTATTCTATTCTATTCTATTCTATTCTATTCTATTCTATTCTATTCTATTCTATTCTATTCTATTCTATTCTATTCTATTCTATGTGTTACATTCTAGTGGAGATTAAGGTGTACATACACTGTGATAATGGTGGAATTACAGTGACAAGAAATTAAAACCCTTTCTCTAAAACTAAACCTCTCTAAACAGCTTGTTCAGATTCAAGAGTATAAACAACTGAGCAGTTTGGAAACTAATGGATCTCTCTCTCTCTCTCTCTCTCTCTCTCTCTCTCTCTCTCTCCCTCCCTCCCTCCCTCCCTCCCTCCCTCCCTCTCTCGCTCTCTCACATCTATCTATCTAATATGTATATATACTGTGTTTTCTCCAAAATAAGACCGGGTCTTACATTAATTTTTGCTCCAAAAGATGCATTATGGCTTATTTTCTGGTTAGGACTTATTTGGGGGGGAAATACAGTACTAAACACCTCTGTCTGGTTGACAATCTTAACTGGGGGCCTTATTTTGGGGGTAGGGCTTATATTACAAGCATCATGAAAAATCATGCTAGGGCTTATTTTCCGGTTGGGTCTTATTTTGGGGGAAACAGGGTATAAGAAAGCAATAACAATGGCCAAGGCAACCATCCTTCATAATTTGAAACTAGATTTGTCTCTTTGGGGAGAGAAATTCACTTGTTTCCTTGTTCACTACAGTCATGGTCTTTCAATGTATACTACCATTTTTCCTGCCCACGTGATTTGCTTCAATGATCCTGAGCTATAGATACAAACTCATTGTCATAAAAGCAACACTATTTGAAGAATCCCAATTTTATATTTATTCTTCCCAATTTTTTTGATTTTGGAGAATGGAGAACTGAGATGGTGGCTTAAATCTGTCTTTCCTCAAAGTGTTTTGTTCTTAAATTTAATTAGAAATTATTTAGAATTTGTCTTCAGCTGGGAATATTTAGAAATATCATTTCTACCAGATGATGTAGGTGATCCTAATTCTCTCTATTTTCATTTGTTTAGGACCAAAGCTCATTATAGTTAACTTCAAGTGGAGTAAATTGAGGTAACCTCTGTCGTGTTTAGCATCTACTTGCCAGGTTGTTCCTAACATTCACCTTCAAACGTGAGTTCTTATTGATTGGTTCTAGGCTTACAAATCTTTTCCTAGTTCTGCTATCTTGCCAGAATTTGCCAAAAATAATAATGGTAAATTGATAGGCCCATTCAAATCTCAATTTACTATTAACATTGATTCCTTCTAAATCCAGTTCATTACAGGAACTATTGCTGTGTTGGAAGAAAATAAGAAAGGTAGCACTGATCCACCATCTAACTTTATCACTAGACTTTGAACCTCCAAAGTTTATTAAATACTGAAACCAGAAGAGGAAGACAGTTTCACATTGCAAAGCAAATGACAATATGGAATGCCAGCACATCACTCCCCTTGGTCTTTTTCCCACTGATAGATTGATCTGCATGACAAAGGAAAAGTTGTCATGGAAATATCAAGTATGAACATACAGTACATTTTATTAGTTTAGCAGCAAACCTTAGAGGAGGGAAAGTCTCAATTAACAAAATCAGTGGTCTATTTCTAATATTTAGTTTGACAACGTGAACTTTACCATAACAAAGGAACCAATGTATTGATGTAATATCCACCCATACGTAACTGATATAGATGGATATAGTTATTAGGTTTTATTTCCCATGGACACATGTGATATTTGTTCACACAGTCAATCGTCAGTAAAAACATCTGCATAGCAGAACATTCATGATATTTTGTATTAAGCCAGAACTAAGAAACACCCAAGGCAGAGAGAATAATCAATAATGAAAGTAGTAGACTCAAAGTCCCCAAGTGAAGTCTGCAGACCCCTCGCTTACAAGACTGGCTTTGAGATAAACTAGAATCTCTCTCATCGGAAAGTTTCATGCTTAGCAGTACCATCTGGGAATCTAAGACAAAACACTTGAGAGTATCTTCAATTGGAGATGGTTGATTGAACCTTGGAGGAGTAGACGACAGCAGAAGATTTCAAACATCCGTATGGCCTCAATTGGAGCAACAACTCGCTGGGCCCAAGTGTTCAGCTCCTTATGATCTGTCCAGGGTCCTGAAAGCTCATTCTCTCTCAATGCTTTTTCTTAACTACTTGAAATCTTCACAGGGAGTATTTTGCGTGACTTCTCTGCATTGGCATTTGGGGATTTGGATTGAAAACTGGAGGCTGTCCATCCTGCCTTGCAGATTACATCCTTTCTTTGTTTGTTGATTTTAAAAAAAAATTAAACAACAGTGCTTTGATTCTGGCACTGCTTTTCTGAGGCACCATCATAGTGGGTTCAGATTCGAAGTCTGAGATGGGGGCTGACAATATGGTGCTAGCTTCAGAAATGCCCAGATAAAGCAGATATCTCCAGTGCCACCATTTGGATTGGTGTGTGAGTCAGCAAAGGAGGCAAGGCAAAACAGCAGACACTTTCAGCTGCTGTCTAAAGGTGAGGGCATGGAATTACTCCCCCCACCCCCACCCCCATCCAATGCAAGAGTTTGGTGGGCTGTGAAGAGAGTGGAGCAAAGATCACTCATGCAGGAGTCTCACCTCACTAAATTTCTGCCTCCTTAAAATGGAAGCAAGTACAAGTTTTTGACTGGCAATAACCACCCATTAACTCCCACTCTGTCTGCCTTGAGTTGTGATCACACAAATACACTGACATTGAACTTGAACTGGCTGACAAATTTGCTACAAGGTTTGACCCCCGGATGCCACCTGACGACTCTCCTGCTTTGCCTCTGTGATTTGGAACCCTTGTTAAGCCAAACTTGCTGAACTTTGGGAAGGAACTTATCTCTATATTGTGTTCTGACCGAAGCTTCCTGAGACAGTAACAATCACTCACTTAGTCCCAAAAACCCTCTTTTTAGTCCAACGGCTGTGAATTCCATTCATTCACAGCCCGTAATGAGTCACAAATAGTTTGTAAGGAGTCCAACAGAAGTCTGCCACAGTCCTTCGGGATAAGGCTGATAAGCACCCACCTTTATCTCCCTTGACACGCTGCCAAAGACCTAATTGGCAATTAGCTTTGCAAGGCCACACGGAGCAGAGAGTCAAAAATTCGGAGCTTCAGAATTTAAACCGACCAGAACAAACAAAGTTGTTTCCTGCAAAGGCTCATATCCCTTTGCTCCACCTTTATGTCTTATGGAGGGGCCAATCATCTCCAAGCCTTACTCCTGAGTCGCCCCCCTTTGTCTTATCTGTTCTTGCCTTCTGGCAGCTCTGTGCATGCACGCACTGAGAACACGCTCCCCCTGTTCCTCTGCCTCGTTGATGTCAGACTCTGGAGGCTCCGGAGCCTGCACATCACTCCCAGATGGCCCTGGCCCCATCTCTGCCTCTGATGCAGAGCCCTCATCTGAGCCTTCCCCAGACTCCAGGATTGGCCCATGTTCCTCCCCAGCCTCCTTGCTGTCAGACTCTACTGCCAACTCCGCAGGCCGACGGCGGACTACAACATATTGCAAGTGATGTCTTGGCAAGCCTCATTTAGTAAAGAGAACAAAGCCACCCCTTTGTATATTTGTGTGGTCGTCCTGGGACAGATCAGATACAACAGGAACTCTGTCTTTATAATAGCAGGTAAAATTATTCTATGTTAGTCGTTAGGGAGGAAATGGAAGTTTCTGCCTTCCTGAGCATCTGTGTTTGTTTGTTTGTACTTCTGCCAAGCATGGAGTTGGACAGATCCTATCCATGCAGCTGATGGGCCTTGATGGTTTTATTTTATCTTACTTTATTATTTTATTTTATCTTTTGCTATGTAACCTCTGAGACTTATAGATTCCAATGATGGAACGACAACAGCACCCTTCATACGGCAACTCAGGAAAAACCTCAGACTGATAATTGAAAAATAAATGTTATCTTAGGGAGGAAAGGAAGGGACAAGGGTAATTATGAGGTTTAATGCGTTTTTAAAATTCCCCCACCAGATGACAGTGAGTAGGCTTGATGAATGAGCCAGACTATAGTCTTGAACAGACTGTATTTATGTACTTCTCAAAGCTAATGTCAGAGTGGTAGGAGAGACAGCTGCCAAATGGTATGAAGTGTTACCAAACAAATGGAAGAACGTTATTTTGTAAAATAGCATGACACCATTTACAAATATAAGCGTTAAGAACATTTATGGTTCTTTAAGTTTCATTCCATTTCTCATTTCTCAAACTTCTTTTGTGCCATGCCTACTTTTCTTATTCTTTTTTAAAAAAAACCTGCACTAAAACTCATACATATTTTTTTGAAGGCTTATTCCAATAAATCCTAGTTTAATATATCTTTCATATTAGGGCAGCAGGCTTGGGAGCCCCAGGGATGGGTGAATTCGTGCAGTGGCTCCCTTATTATTAATGTCCGTCTGTCTATTGTTCCCTTTTCTTGTGTCTGCTTTTATAATTTCTCATTTTTAAAATAATTATGTAATGGTTTTAACTAATGATGGTCTTACTCATTTCCTGATTTTACTGTATGCAGCCCAGGGTCACTTTCTGTGGGATAGTCAAGGATGTAAATTTGATTGATTGATTAATAAATAAATAAGTAAATAAACAAATAAATCAATATTTTCATTATGGCACACAACAAGTATGGCATGCTTAAAGGTTCTTTCTCAAGTCTTTAACTCCCCTCAATATACTAACCTTTTTCTAGCTAAGTGCTCAGTTCCTTCTTCAGTCTACTTTTTTTCTTTTTCTTTTTGACCCATATTCAGCCTGAGTCCTTATCTCTCTGAAGTATTGTCCTTGTAGCTTTCTTCCTACCTGTTTTTCCTCATGTCTGTCTGATGCTCTTCAGGTGTGCTAGACCAAAGTTTCCTAACCTGGGCAAATTTCAGTGTCAACTCGCAAAGCATCCCTGGCCTCCTCTCGAGTTGCCATAAGCAAGGGGGGATGGGAAACCGACAAAACAGCACGGCAACCAAAGACAGATGCACATTCCAGACTTATCTCTCTCAAGCCTGTATCCTAGGGTTACCCACAGTGGCCGGAGGGGAGTGGTCTCTACAACCTGCAAAATTGCTCCATTGGCGAATGTGATTGATGACACACCCTGGGGGGAGTGGGGAAACTGGGTCATGATTGGGGCGTTAATTATGTAGGGTCAGAGCTGGCTTCACTTGGGAATGTGCCGACATGAAGCTCCTAATAAATAACTGGATTTCTTTTGAAGCTTGGCTTGAGGCTCATGATTTAATTAGGGCATCCATCGGAACCCTGACATTCAGATGTGTGAACTAACTCCAAGAATTCTCTAACCATCATGGCCACTGCTGAGTGGCCTGGGAATTGAAGTCGACACATGTGGAAGTCGTTCAGCTTGGAAAGCTCAATGCCAGACAAAGCATCCCACCTTTAACCAGCATGGCTGGCTGAAACATTTAGTATTTGTTATCCAACACTCTATGGGAAGTGCCTGCAAGCTTTTTGAGACAATAAGCTAGAAAATCCATTGTAAGATACAACCGACAGCAAAGTACACATGACTGGAAAGCATTCAGGTTTGGGTATTTTTTAATAGGAACGCTGCCAATGTTTAAATAAGCTACACTGAGTATGCTAATAATTAACACACTAGATCAGTGATGGCTAACCTTTTTGCCACTACGTGCCAAAAGCGGGGGGAGCGTGGTGGGGACACACGTCCGCGTGCCCACATCCATAATTCTATGTGCCCTCCCCCCCATGCTCCCCCCGCTTTTGGCACATGGACGGGCCTACCGGGCCAGGTAGGCCCGTTTATTGCTCTTCCCAGGCTCCAGAGCCTTTCTAGGAGCCTGGGGAGGGCAAAAACGGCCTTCCCCACCCCTCCAGAGGCCCTCCGGAGGCCGGAAACAGTGTGTTTCCTGACTTCTGGTGGGCCCAGAAGGCCCAAAAATCAGCTGACTGGCGCACGCATGCTTGCCGGAGCTGAGCTCGTGTGCCCACCAATATGGCTCCGCGTGCCACCTGTGGCACCCGTGCCATAGGTTCGCCATCACGGCACTAGATCATAAAACCAGGAAATGGGATCCTTGCTTTTCTCATCTCTATGCAAAGAGTTACATTTTTAAAAATACAAACTTATAAAAAAACCCCAGTGCCCCCATTATGTTATTTGAAGTATGCAGATGGAATGCCCGTGACCTATTTTAATAACACATTGTTTTTTTAAAAAAAGCAAACCAAAACAAACGTATCAGAGAAGGAAAAAGATAAAAGTCCTTACCTCTTCCAGTGCCCACAGTGAATCAACCACTGGTTTGATCTTCTTCTCGTCGTAAAGTTTTATGAGATTGTCCATTACTTTGGTGACAAGGCTACTTCGGCCCTGTTTGAAAAGCAGGTTCAACAGAGAAAATCCAGCCATGACTTTGTTCTCTTCGTAAAGTTTGATAGGGTTTACTTTCTCTACTTGCCACCACTAAGGGCACACAAATTGCAACAAGGTTAGAACCCAGGTATTCCATGTGTATATTACACTGGAAATGCATGATGAACCTCATAATCACTCACTCACTCACTCATTCACTCAATGTACAGAAGATAGGAAGCCAGAGGAGCTGGAATATAGACTTCAACGATGGAGTCCGGAGGATCTCAAAAAAAAAAGGCATGAAACAAAGGTAAGTCCAGATGAACCATTAAGATATAGGCCTCAGCCTTTTGCTCTCAAGATGTACTAGCTCACTCTCCCTATTCTCACAGGGAAGGAGCAGCTCTCCCTTCTCAAACCTAGGTTAGGAGAAAACTGGATGGGTTCCCACTTTGCTACAAGCCAGAGTTTAAATATAATGAACAGGACACCGTGGCTTGGTTGATATATCACCCCAGATGCGTGATGGCGAACCTATGGCACGCAGAGCCATATCAGTGGTCACGCGAGCTCAGCTCCGCTGCACGTGCGCCCACCGGCCAGTTGATTTTCAGGCCTTCTGGGCCCACCAGAAGTCGCCAAACAGGCCATTTCCAGCCTCCAGAGGGCCTCCGGGGGGGGTGGGGAAGGCTATTTTTGCCCTCCCCGGACTCCTAGAAAGGTTCTGGAGCCTGTGGAGAGCGAAAAACGGGCTTACTGGGCCCACCGTGCCATCATGTGCCAAAAGTGGGGGGAGCACGGGGGGGCAGGGTTGTGTGTGCATGCGTGGGGGGGTGGGAAGCATAGAATTATGGGTGTGGGCATGCATGCATGCAACCCCCCATGCTCCCCCGCCTTTTGCACGCAATGGCAAAAAGGTTAGCCATCACTGCCATAACGGGTTATGAAACCACAATGGCTGAGTCTGCAATGATAAACTAAGCTAGAGCTAAAAACAAATGGATTAGCCAGTGTGAACCTAGTAAGGATGCTCAGAGATCGATCATTCATTCATTCATTCATTCATTCATTCATTCATTCATCCATTCATCCATTCATCCATTCATCCATTCATTCCATTCATTCAATGACAATGTACTTTAATGAATTAAAGTCTGATTCTATCAGTCTATCTGATTTTTTTACCCAATGAAATTAAAGTCATAGTAGGATGAACATTTTTGGTTTTACTTTAGCCCCACCAACCCTTTCGAAGCTCCCAGAATGGATGGTCAAACTGTTCAAGTTTTACTTTTTTACATTTTTGGAAATTTGTTGTGAGATTAAAAGCAAACTCTAGAGATTTCAGGTACCCCTTTCACACCTTAAAGCTTCCCCACCACTGCAGATCTTGATTTTCTCCACTTTTGAAAGGCAGCTGTGCCACAAAAGGTAAAAGAGGCAGCAACTGTACACCTCTGCATTAATACCATATTTGAATTCAGACATTATGACTAGCCCTTAATAACAGGTTGTGGCTTACTGAGATTTGTGGAATTAAGCACATATGGTTATTCTTCTACCCTCAAAAACTTCTACCCTCAAAACGACGCTATAGGGCACTGCACACCAGAACACCAAGACACAAGGAGAGTTTTTTCCCAAATGCCATCACTCTGCTAAACAACTATTTGCTCCAACACTGTCAAATTAACTGTATTACTATTCTTCTTCTCATCCTTACTAGTACCTATCTCTTCCCACTTATGGCTATATCCATGTTTGTTTGTTTTTTATTTGATTTATATGCCGCCCTTCTCTGGAGACTCAGGGCGGCTTACAATGCGCTAAGCAATAGCCTTCATACTTTGGTATATTTATACAAAGTCAGCTTATTGCCCCCACAAACTGGGTCCTCAGTTTACCCACCTTAGAAAGGATGGAAGGCTGAGTCAACCTTGAGCCTTGGTGAGATTCGAACCTGCAATAATTGCAGGCAGCTGATGTTAATAACAGGGCTTTAGACCACTGTACTATCCAAGGCTCTTGTATGTTGCTTGTATCTTTACAACTTATATTGTTTTTATTGTTTCCTAGTATGATTTGGTTGTTTATTAGTATCCTATGACTATCACTAAGTGTTGTATCTTATGATTCTTGCTGAATATATTTTATTTTTTCTTTATGTACACTGAAAGCATATGCATCAAAGACAAATTCCTTGTGTGTCCAATCACACTTGGCCAATAAAGAATTCCATTCCATTCCATTCCATTCCATTCAACAAATCAACATTAAAATGCACAAGGGATCACCGTGATGTACAAACCAAGTGAGAGCTTGCTGTGTTAATTTTGGATTTGGGACCTGAACACCTACTGTGGACCAATTCCATGCATTGGTGGTGATGATGGGCTTGTGATTCAAGCCTTGGTCTGTTCTAAATTATCTTGTCTCAAAATTCCACCTGTTTCTAACCTATAACAGAGGGTTTCAACAATCATTCAGTGGCGTTTTGATTCATATCTAGCTGTAAATGTATTTAAGCAGCCCCTCCTTGCCATGTCTTCCTAGATACAAAGAAACCAACAAACTTAATGAAACATTCATACCTCTGCTGTGGATAATGCCTAGCTTGGATCTGAATCTGCAAAAGATGAGTCATGCTGTTAAAGGGAGAGAGGGGAGAAAACGGCAGGGAAAAAGAAGAGAGACTCGGAGCACAGCACATACAAATAAGCTCTAAGAAAGCCGGAAGGGCCTTATACTTACTGATTTTGCAAAGCTAAAGAAACTTTTGGTTTCCCCAGTAACCATGTTTGATGAGCCTAGAAAACAGTCAAGAGGGAGGGAAGCAGCAGATGAAAACATGAGCACAGAAGTAGATTATTTATACGTCGCAAGGGTAAAATGGGAGAATATTGATATCCCGTGTCAAAATCATAAAACAACATCTCCATTCTCCATAAAGGTCTTCTTGAAAAAGGGCATCTTGTCTACTGTTGGGGTTTAATTCTATTCTCGTGTTGTGCTCTTAATGATGCCATCAGAAGGAGAAAACTCCAACTATCTCTCACCAAACAACCTTCTGCTATTCTCAGTTGCCATTGAACGAACACCTAACCCATGTGCCCCTTACCTAGTGGCAATGCTGGAGCTTTCAGCATGAATGGTGCAAGTCTTCTGGCAAATATTGTGCATGATTTTCATCCTCTTTTTGTTGAGTCATGTTACTGGCAAGGTGATATCTCAAGGACATAGGAGTCCTGGAAAATTCTGTTTCTCTAGACTCCCTGTCCTTGGGATGTCCTTCTGCAGTATTCTAGGTACAACACAATGAAGTAAAATAATAGTGTCTAATAAATCTTATGATATCTGCTCTGTCCCTCATAAGTGTTGTGGCTTGCCGGTGGCCAGCGGAGCTGGCAGCAGACTCAGACAGTGAGGAAGTTGGGGAGGAATATGGGCCAGTCCTGGGGGCTGCGGAAAGCTCGGAGGGGGTCTGCGTTGGAGGCAGAGATTGGACAGGGCTGTCTGACAGTTGTCAGCTGCCTCCAGAGCTAGACAGCAGTGAGGCAGAGGAATAGCTGGAGCCTGTTCCCAGTGTGTGCATGCACAGAGCTGCCAGAAGACAAGAACAACTAAGAAAGCAGGGTCGACTTGGGAATAAAGCCACACCTTGGAGGTGATTGGCCCCTCCCATAGGAAACAAAAGAGGAGTGAACGGGGAGTGAGCTTTTGCAGGAAACAATTCGTTCATTCCATGACTCTGAGACTCTGCGCCAAGTTTTGCCTTGTACTGCGTTTGGAAACTAGTTACCTGGCAGCCTTCCAAGTGAGATAAGGTCTGTGTTGATAAATATTTCTTTGAAAAACTGTTTGGACAGGCCTTGCTGACTGTGAATGAAAGGAATTCACAGTCATGTAAATAAAAGAGGTTTTGCCGGGACCAAGACTCTGCTTCCTGCTTTTTAAGGGAGCCTAGGTCAGAACATTAAGTTTCAGAGAACACTTAAAAAGAAGCATCTGATGAGAAAAGAAGACCTTTTCATAGTGATGATGAGGTTGTAAATTTGTAATGTTTTGGTTTTAATAAAAGTTGGACTGAATATTTCTAAGGTAAAACATATTGGAGGACATATATTTTGAATTCCAAAATTCAAAGGGTGGGGCTCGGCGGGTGGGCAGGACTACATTCGGTGTATAAGACGCACCCAAATTTTCACCTTCTTTTAGGGTGGGGGGGAAGTGCATTTTATACTCCAAAAAATATGGTATTTACCCCAGGCTTGAATTAAAGAGGCCTTATTGAAATCTTTGTTTCCTTGATCTTGCCCAGCTATATGGGGCTTGATAGTATCTGTTAAAGAATTATTTTTTCTGTTCCTTCCACAACCTAATTACAACTAGAACCCTGAAAGACCCCATATTTAATTATGCCACTATTAACGTTGTTTGCAACTAAATTTGCATTTAGTGCTTTTTTTAAAAAAATCAACATGGCTCTAAGAGCCCAAATTTCATTAATGCAAAAAAGGGGGATTTAAAGTATTATTGAGCACTTTGACATCTAAAGGGCAATCACACTTGGCCTACCAGTCTCCAGGATCTGTGAAATGACAGAGTAATGAATGGTAGTAATAATTCTGTACTGAAATTATTCCGAAGAAGGAAAGAATTATAGATGAGTGGATCTCTGCCATGTCAAGCTTCTTCCCCAAGGACTTTTAAATGATCAGGTTCGAGAGGAGAGATTTTCCTTTGCTGCCAATGACATAGTCTTCATTAAATGTGGGGAATCTTTGAGATCTGGGCCTAACAATTATCCTGCTGTATGAAAAACCTTCTATCATATCCCTGCAGATATGATTGCTTATCAGATAGTAAAAAGAGCTCCTTGGAGAGAAAGAGGGAAAATTGTGTTTAAAGCTGCATTTTTTTAAAAAAATATATTTTTTATTGTTTACATATAAATATATTGAATTCAGTGTAATTGTCCTGGCATTCCACTTGCCATGCAACAAAGGTAAAAACAAATAACATATATACTATTTTAAACAGTGCTAGTGTTGTACAGTTATTTTTGACCATAATATTTTAGAATGTCTATCATTCTAATAGCTACATTCTAATACATACATAGTATCTCTTTCCATGTTCACCTAACCTGATTCTCTCGCATTCCAACTTCTACCTTGTGTTTCTAACCATTGATAAAATCTATTCCATGTAGCATAGTATTCTGTATCTCCTTTATCTTTTATGGTTAGTGTTAGTCTGTCCATTTTCACACAGACTAGTATCTTCCTTATCGTCTCCTCCATTTTTTGATGCCCTTGGTAGAATATCATCCAAGGATCTACGAGTTCTATGCTACCAATCAACACGTTTAATAGTTAACATTTCTTTTCAGTTTAAACCATAATATATGCTTCTCCAAGAGCAAAAGAAAACCTCAGCACAAAGTGGTCAAGAAGGACTTCAGGTATGGTCATATGAAAATCCAGCCAGCCTGCATGGCCAACACAGATTAAATGGTCCTATCTATCTTTCATATCCCTTCTGCCATCTTTTCATTTCTCCTCCCGCCATTAAGGTGCTTCTTGGTTGATATCTGAAATAGTAACTGAATTTTTCATGCAACTACTCATTAGAAATCAACTAGAACAGCTACAATGGAATGGTGATTCTTGAGAAGTTCAGGATTTATTTAGCTTTTGAATTTTACTCACCATATAAAATGTAAGTCCCAAGTGGTTTGAGTAGACTGAGGCCTTTACCAGTATTTTCACCGCAAAGGCAATCCAGGACAATGTCTACACCATCTGCAGAGATTCTACAAAGCACAGAAACACCGTGATGACACTTGCTACTCAATGTCATCATAACTTCAAACAATCAGAAAATAGTACAGTTGTTATCTGTGGACTACCTGTGTATCAGGTGCTAAGCTGGTCCTGGGGAGGTGAAGACCCAAATCCACAAATACTGAATCTACAAGATCTCTTTAGAATTCCCATGATGTTATTTGAGCATTTCCCTCCCTAGACATTCTACTTTAGCCACTGTTTGGGTGAAATCCAGCAGGTTCTGACAGGTTCTGGAGAACCGGTAGCGGAAATTTTGAGTAGTTCTGAGAACCGGCAAATACCACCTCTGGCTGGCCCCAGAGTGCAGTAGGAATTGTGATTTTGCAATATCCTCCCCCTAGGATTGGGGAGGGAATGGGGATTTTGCAGTATCCTTCCCCTGGAGTGGGGTGAGAATGGAGATTTTTCAGTATCCTTCCCTTGGAGTGGAATGGGAATCAAGATTTTGCAGTATCCTTCCCCTGCCACGCCCACCAAGCCACACTCACCAAGCCACACCACGCCCACCAAGCCACGCCCACAGAACCGGTAGTAAAAAAAAATTGGATTTCACCACTGGTTTGAATTGATCTTTTCTCTTCATGTATTGGTCCAGCCATCACTCAAATTTATTCTGTTTTTAAAAAGTGAGTAGAACTGATCTACGCTACTCTTCCGTTCTTTAATTAAATGTGTAGAAGGTTGTCAGCCCAACAGGCTAAGAAACCATTATCATGGAAGTCAGAACTTCTTACATTGGAACAGCTATAATGACAGGATCGTGAGACTCTGAATATGCCCCTTCCCATCTTGATGTCAACTAGGAAAGGGCCAGATCTACGCATGAAGCTCCAATTAAAGTAATATGTTGGTAAACAGCTTATGCACAGGTATCTTCTCAACTAATGGTCATGGAATGCAAGGGAAATTGGATTTAATCTACTTGTGGCTACGTAGGAATTCTAGGCTGATCTCTCATTTAACTCTGTCCCCTAGACTCTGCCACTCCTTCTCCTCCAAAAGCTTATCTCAGATATTTTCCCAAATTATTTTCTGGACATGGAGACAAGTCCTGTTTATCTGTCCGTTGCCTTGATAGTGGCTCTAACTCCTGCCTTTCAAGGCCATTCCCAATGCCCTCTACAAAGTCTTGATGAGAAAGGTAATGCATAAAGGTCAACTATTAAAATATTTAGTTTGGAGTAAACTTATGGCTCTCTGCAGAGATAAAAATAGCAGTCCAGCAGGTAGAATGATTTGGCCAACCTTGCTAATATTGAAAGGCAATGCAATGTCAAGTCTGCTTAGTGCTGAATAGGAAATCTTCAAATCAAAGAGTTGCAGCTAGGCTGGGAGAGGTTTTTTTTTAAGGGTTAGAAGAAAACAAAAAGAGCCTGAGTCTTTACCAAGAAAACTACAGAGGCTTATTTATGGTATCACCAGGAGCTGTCTTAAATTCAAAGGTGAAGTTCTCTTTGCTATTGTGGATACTGCCCCCTTGGGAACAGGGATATTTTATTTGCTCTCACAATCGAGAATTATTTCCTATATTTTTATAAGGCATTCTATTATGAACCTACAAGTCAGAGCTGTTCAATTTTTTTTTAATCTTACAATCAATTAAAATGAAAATACAGACCATTTACAGCAGGGGCTTCCAACCTTGGCAACTTTTAAGACTTGTGGACTTCAATTCCCAGAGTTCCTCAGCCAGCTTTGCTGGCTGAGGAACTCTGGGAGTTGAAGTCCACAAGTCTTAAAAGTTGCCAAGGTTGGAGACCCCTGATCTACAGCATTTAGAAAATGGAGAACATACTTCTCTATATGTAGAGGTGAAGAAGAAACAAAACTCACTCTCTGCTTTTGATACTCTCCTTTTACTCATTCTGAACTTTCTTCCCCCCCCTGCTTTTTCTCTTCCCTGCCCTAAGCTAAAGAAGGAACAGTTTCTATAAGAAGTCAGAACATCTTTGTAGACATTCTTAAAAATGAAGCCAAGAACCCCATAAAAATAGGTTGTAGCCAACAGATGTTTTGGAGGATCCGTGGAAGAAAATGCCAGATAGAATGAGAGTAAATTCATGTTATTATTTCTAATTTCATTGTGAGCTTCCTTAGAGCCACTCATGTACAGAAAAATCAAAGGCAAATGTGCAGTGAGAAGCCAATTTCAGTGCATATTCTCAAAAAGCAAATTCCATGTTGTGAATTTATGTCTACGTCTTTCAGTCTGCCAGAACTCTGGGCTAAAATGACTTACAATCAGCCCCAATGGATGTGGTTGATGGACGATGAAATCCAAAGAATCTGGAGGGCATTAAGTTGCTAGGTTTTTGCCTTAAATTAACCAAATCTGTGAAAAACTGGCTTCAACCATTCTCTTCATAGAATATATGCATCAGCCTCTACAGCAGTTGTTAAAAAATTGTTTCAATGGCTCACTTCAATTAAATAATTATGAAAATCACTGGTGCACTCATTACAGATAATTGTATTCTACAGAGTCTGAAGGGCATAAGGTGCACCAAATAATTTCTAACTCCCAAGACCAGCTTTTATCTCATGACAATTGTTGTCTGAAATTGGTTAATAGCCGTTAGGAGGATATAGGTTAAATTTACTAACCTAGATTATGGATCTTCCCCCCCCCCTTTTTTTTCTAGAAACAGGAAAAGCAGTGGGCATCTGATGACAAGAGAAAGTGATGGAATTATATTACATGTAAATAATTTGCTAGGATTAGGATGTTATCCGGCCATACTAAGCTACGGAAAAATTGTTTATAAAGCTCATTTTAATTCTGCACTTCCCCCCAAAAGTAATCCAATTGCTAGTCAACACGTTTCACAGTGCAACCTGTATTTTTAAAAGGATGGTGGAATTGCAGGATTCAGCCACATCAGTGAAACAAAATTTTGATAAGTATCCTTTAAGGAAGAAAGTTATGGATCAAAAGGTACAGGCAAAACAGACAGAAGGAATTTGTCTTATTTTCCATCCTGAGTAAGAATAGAATAGAATAGAATAGAATAGAATAGAATAGAATAGAATAGAATAGAATAGAATAGAATAGAATAGAATAGAATAGAATAGAATAGAATAGAA
>WNWU01000024.1:10859394-10879461 GCA_012654045.1 Ptyas mucosa
TAAATAAATAAATAAATAAATAAATAAATAAATAAATAAATAAATAAATAAAATTAGGGCAGAGAACCGGTTGTTAAATTACTTGAATCCCACCACTGAATATACCCCTGCTGGAAAAGTTGCATTCCTCTCAAAAAGAATGACCCTAGCATTCACCCATCTCCTGGACAGCTTTTCTTGCAAGGGCAAGAAATCAATTTGTCCAAGACTACAAAAGACTTCCCACACTTTTTTGATATGGCAAGATTTCATGTGTTCCTGGAATGTCTGGAGTACTTGAAACAATGACATGGAACTTTTTCATTAATGCAAAACGAAGTCCAAGATTCTTGGGCTACAGGACCTCCATTGTTTGGCTGGATGGCTCAAGAATGCTCATGACATTTGGAAATAAATGGGGTACTTTGGCTGTCCTCCTCCTGGTAGACATTAAAGCCCTGGAATATGTTATTCCACACAAGCCTAACAAATCACTCTCTTGGGGCTATGTCCAATGCCTACTCCCTTGCATTTTTTATAAACCAGCTTTATAGGCAATAATTGTTTTGGATTGTACCGCTGTAGATATTTTTCCTACCACGAGCTAATGTGGGAGTCTCCAGACTGACCTTTTTTTTTTTTGCATCTGTTTTGTTATTAACTGCATGATTGTATGGTGTTATTTGCAAACTTGATAAATGCTCCTGGGGAGTTCACTAACTCCTTCCAAAGTTCTCTTGAACCCAATTTTTTTTCCCCTGGCTTCAGATGTTTTGAATGGTCTGCATTTGGGTGGAGGGCTTTTTTGTGTGTGGGGGGGGGGGGCGGTTAGTAGGAGGAAGAAAATATTCGAGAAAAATAAAGATCTTCTTTGCTTACACTAAATTACAATATCGTGAGATTATAATTCCAGACTGTTATTGCAATGGCTCAGGAGTAATCATTCAACATGAACAAGGGTATCGTGGTAACATGGGCTGCTGCAATTATTTTATTGTCTTTGTTAAGCAGTTTGTAACTTACATGATCAAGGTTTTGGCCTAGGTCAGGGGTGTCAAACTCGATTTCATTGAGGGCCGCGTCAGGGTTGTGTTTGACCTTGGGGAGCCGGGGTGGGTGTGGCTAGGGTGGGCGTGACCAGCTCAACATCACTTGTGGCGGCCCGAGCACTCTGCCAGTGAAAACAGACTGCCAAGCATCAAGGTTGTGTTTGACCTTGGGGGGCCAGGGTGGGTGTGGCCAGCTCGACATCACTCGTGTCAGGGGCGCCTGTGGTGGCCAGAGCACTCTGCCAGCAAAAACAGGCTCCGTTTTTGGCTGCGACAGCCTCCTGCAACCCCTCTGCCAGCGAAAACGGAGCTTGGGAGAGCTGCCTGTGGCCCTTGCGAGTTCCATTTTCACTGGCAGAGGCACTGTGGGCCGATCCTTCGCTGTTGCCAGCACATCCCCATGGGCCAGATCTAAGCACCCTGCAGGCCAAATCTGGCCCCTGGGCCTTGAGTTTGACACCCCTGGCTTAGGTAAAGCTTACACCTTTGTTTTCCAAAGCACTTTGTGACATGTCATTGAATATCTCTACTTTTTTAAAAAAAATGTTCATAAAATCCTGTTAGATTATTCCAAAACCTATTCAACTGAGTATCTCTACTTCTACATGGAAAGTCCACGTAAATTCACTTTTGGAAGCTCCTGTTGTTCTTTCTCCCTTTTAACTTACCCAGCTCTCAATGTTCATCCCATTTTCAGCAATAGCCGCAGATTCAAAGCCAGCATTCACAAGCCCATAATTATCCTCGTATTTTATTCTGAAAGGAAGTCATTACAGACTTTCTTGGTCAAGGTGCCAGTTTTCTTTCAACAAGCTGGGCTTGAAACAGCACATATGGCATTGAAGTACACAAAATCTGCTAAGCAGACTGAATTCCAGCAACTGCTTTGTTTTAAATCCAATCCTATTTAGAGTGAAATTGAAATTTGATTTTTTTTTTGTATCTTTTTCATCTATTTACATGACGTAACCCCCCTTGAAGACACTTTCTTTTGGGCAGGAGAGACTTTTATGTGGTTGGATGGGTTGTGTTTTTTTTTTTTTTTGACATCTAGCCCTCTCAATCTATAAGACTGCACAATCCACAACAATAGCAATTATTAATACTGTAAAAAAAGGTAAAGGTAAAGGTTCCTCTCACACATAGGTGCTACTCGTTTCCGACTCTAGGAGGCGGTGTTTATCTCCGTTTCAAAGCCAAAGAGCCTGCGCTGTCCAAAGACGTCTCTGTGGTCATGTGGCCAGCATGACTAAATGCCAAAGGCGCACGGAATGCTGTTCCCTTCCCACCAAAGGTGGTCCCTATTTTTCTACTTGCATTTTTTAACGTGCTTTTGAACTGCTAGGTTTGAACAAGTAACGGGAGCTCACCCTGTTAACGCGGCACTGGGGATTCGAACCGCTGAACTGCCGACCTTTCGATCGACAAGCTCAGCGTCTTAGCCCCTGAGTCACTGCATCCCTTTATTAATTTATTAATACTGTACTGTAATACAATCAAAATGGTAATGCTTTATGGAACAGAAGTGAGATGGAATCAACTTACCACTCCACCCCCAGCAGAATGAACCAGCACTGACATGCCTTCTCGCAAATTGGCAACTTCAAAGAGCATCATATATGCCGTTACAAAGTTCATAGGAAAAGCAGCTGCTTCGGAGAAGCTCATGTCATCGGGAATGTGGTACACAAAGTCAACAGGTGTGCATACAACCTCCGCCCAGGCGTTGTAGTTAGTAAAGGCCATGACTCTGTCTCCAATCTGAAACCATTTGAAAGAAACACGGTCCAATTACAACCTTCTGAATAATCCTCACCGAGGCACCCCCAAAATACAAGCTGGCTTCAGACCATTGGCAGTTATCCCTTGGTGACTGTAACATCCAGTGATGAGGGCTACAAGCACATATGGTGATGGCAGAGGAGAATCAATCACGGTGGACATAAGAATGATGCAAAATGTGTAGAAATATATCAGCTATTATTTATACCATATTTCTACCCCATTTTTCCTCTGGGCAGGACTATATTTCCCCCCCCCCCCCGAAATAGAGCAATAGATCTACTCAGTTTCTCAAATGAGACCAAGACCTCCTTTTGAAACTAGAAGAGTTATACAGAGAATAGTCTGTCACAAAGGTCTCCAAATTCAGCAATTTAAGATTTGTGCATTTCAATTCCCAGAATTTCTCAGCCAGCCATGTTGCCAAGTTTGGAGATTCCTGGTCTATATCATAAAACCTACCCAATGCTTTCCATAATACTTTGGGAAGGTAAGTTCAAAGTAGTCAGTGGTTTATTGTTTAAGAGCCACGGTGGCGCAGTGGTTAGAGTGCAGTACTGTAGGCTACTTCTGCTGACTGCCGGCTGCCTGCAATTTGGTAGTTCGAATCTCACTAGGCTCAAGGTTGAGTCAGCCTTCCATCCTTCCAAGGTGGGTAAAAATGAGGACCCAGATTGTTGGGGGCAATAGGCTGACTTTGTAAATCGCTTACAGAGGGCTATAAAGCATTGTGAAGCGGCATATAAGTCTAAGTGCTATTGCTATTGCTAAACTAATTTATAGAGCTGGCTTATTCCCACCCAAACAAAATCAGTCCTATATGCTCCACATTTTAAATATGTTAAAAAGTGTTTTAACAGTCATTGCAAATCCACCCCCTCCTGGCATTCTTAATATCTGTGGATTTAAATTCATGTATAAGCTGCTTCATTATGCTGAACTGTGTTTCAGAGAACACTGTTTGATTCAGACTGCAACATCTGCATTCTTCTGCCTACAGTACATTCAACTTTATCAGTTGCTTTTGATAGTTTTTAAAGAAGGAATCCATTCCTTACCTTGGTCATATTTACGGTAATTATTCACACAATAAAATATGGGGAGAGGGAAAGGAAGACTGTTTTCACATATAAAGTAGCAAAAATCAATTTTTAAAACTGGATGTTATCATTCTCTACAGCATGTTCAAGTACTCAGTGCAGTTTCATTCAGATGTCAATACAGAATTACAGCGTTAGAGGAAAGAAATGAAATTAAACTGCAAAGCTGGCCCGCCTATTGATAACAATTCAAGGCGTTTGCTACACTCACCTGATTCTTCACATGAGCTCACATCTGAAATAAAATTATTTTGGTTACTTAATTAGCTTGGTCCATTGTACTTTTTCCTTCCGAGAAGTGCATTATTATGACAAATGAAATAATTGCTAGTGAGCCAGCAGGAATACAGTGTTATGGCACAGTTGGGTGTCATTAATGTGAGTTACAATTCCATGCTTCAAAGATTGCCTAGCTGTAGAGTAGTACAGTTCTACCCGTGCTTCTTTAGAAGCAAGCGTCCATATTTATATTAATATATTATTCTATTAATATAATTTATATTAATCGTTATATGTATAATTGGCTCGGACCATTCCATTTTGGAGGTGGCTAGTAGACCAGTATAAGATCCCACTTCCACCCTATCTATGCATTGGTTCTATTATCCATTTTAATATTAATGTTAATATTTGTGCTTTCATGGTGATGTGTAAGTTGTTTTATTTTGTTATTTATGATATTTATAAACTGCCCAGAATTGCTTGGTAGAGAAGATGGGCAACATACAACTTTAAAAATAAAACAAATATTTAAGAGAGCTTATTTCTTTATAGGTTACTCAGGATTTCAGTCTTACTGAATCATGTTGCAATTTGGGATTTGCTTAGGAAGTGGAGAGTCTTGGTCTCAGTCAACCTTGGGTTTACCAGGTGGGAGATAGCTATCTGGAGATGACCAGGTGTGAAATACAAAACAACAATAGTGACCATTGACCCTGTCAATTAACTTGAACTTAATAAAGTTCAAGAACTTTGTTCAAATTCAAGAAAAATGGACTTGATAAAGTTCAGACCTGGAACAACTTTAACTTCCAGCATCCCTCATCCCTATTTTCATTTAAAGGGATGGAGATGTAATCCAACAACAACTGGATAAGCTGGGGATCTTCACTGCTATTATAAATGTTGACTAAATAATGAAGCACCATAGCATGATTAAAATGGACAAATAAAACAGCTGCGTCTATAGAATGAATTAAGACCACCAACTATCATAATGTGATTTTAAAAAAAAGGCAGACGACAAGCTAAGCTGACTTGGATCTATCTGTACATTTTTTTATAGTATCAAATATTATTTTCATAAACTAGCAATACTGGGAACTGGAATGGGCCCCACCGGATGCAAATCCTATCTTCTGTTTTTAATGAAGACACCTATTAAATGTTAAAGGCTGTTAAATGCTCGATCAGTGATTATATCTTCCATCGTAGATCATCTCAAATTCTATTAGCTCTGCAAGTCTTTTGGGCGACAACCTTTCAAAATGAGAAAATGAAATGGCAAGCACCTCTCCTTTTATCTCCCACATATTCATTTATTCTGAAACTGCGCTTCTCGATCTTGATCAAATTCTACTGCACTCTTTTAGAGCCCAACTCGTCTTCACTCAAAGGCTGAGGGGATGGATTGAGAGGTATATAGCACGGAAACATTTATAGCATCTCGAGTAGCGTCACATTTCAACCGCCTTGGGATACAGAAAAGGTTACAAAAGGTTGTAAAATTTGCTGGTAGCTTTAAAATGCTACTGAAACAGGATGGCACGTCTATTTCTCTACCTCTTCTTCCCCATCAGCAAAAAGTAGGATTTTTTTAATGTGAAATGAAATGGCTTGCCTGCTTTCATTATTTACAAATAAAAAATGATACAGTATTTGCACACAATGGGTGAAAGCTTAGAATTAAGTTGAATATCTCAACTACAGTCCCGTTCCAAAGAAGTGGAAACAAACTTATTCAACTGGTTGATGAATTGCAGATGTGGAGTGAAGTTTCTTGCAACCATAACTGGTGGAAATTCATTTAATACCTTCAGTTGAATAGATATACACTGTACTAGTTTGTTTACCCAATATGTTAAAGTCTATTTGGCTTGAGAAGAATGAACTACAGTTGACTGAGTTTAACGACAGTCGATTGAGTTTATAAAACATGCTAAGTGTCTATGGAGATTCTCAACCATCCAGGTCATGGTAGTCCCAAAGATGCTTTTTTCAAAAGGCAACTGGACTTTCCTGGTTTATCTTCCTTGAAAATGTTTCATTTCTCATCCAAGAAGCCTCTTCAGTTCTGGATTGAACTGAAGAAACTTCTTGGATGAAAAGCAAAATGTTTTTAAAGAAAAAAAAAACCAACAAGAAAAAGCATCTTGGAAAAGCACCTTTGGAACAAAACAGCTAAGTCACAAACAAGCAAATTGCAGTGAGCTCTTTCTAGAACCCCAATCTTTGGTGCTTAGTGGCACATGGGAAATTTTGAGAGTATGGGATGGACGCAGGCATTGAATGACAGCTGGGGTGGAAGGCTATTCCATTCACAGATTGGCTGGTTATGTTTACTGATTATAGTCCCAGACCAATAAAACACAAATATACTGTAAAATGTCAGAGTATATATGGTAAGCCAACCTTGAAACAATAAATAATAAAAAGAGGGCACCATTCAAATTCTACAATCCATAGCTATTGCTGAGAAGTTGGTAATATTTTAAAGGGTTGCTTGTGTTTAATTTTTTTTAGGAGGAAATCTGCAGTCTCTTGTTCAGTAAGACAAGTAAAATTTATTCGTGCCAAATGCTAAGGGTGATATAATAGACAGTTTAACAATTCATAAGTTATTGTCTTGACTGCAGTCTGCACAGAAGTAAATGCAGTTATCTTCTGATTGTCTGAATAGCCCTGGGTTATTTCTCATTGTATCGTTCGAAGAAAAAACAGATTTAGGGCCCAAAAGAAATTATTGCTTTTCCTTTTCAGCTGGAATCTCAAACTCAAGATTGCCATGAACGTTACTTGAGACTAGCTCAAAAGCCCAAAGGCCTTAACAATGAAATCTCTGGTGAGTCAAGAATGAAGGAAATAAGGGCAGTAAGCATACCAGTGGTGGGTTTCTACCAGTTCTACAGGCGAACTGGTAGCGGCGGCGGTGGGAGGCTCCGCCCACCCGCCCGGATGTCATCATGGATGCTCTGCGCATGCGCAGGTCTTACGCATGTGCAGAAATGCCACACGCAAGCAAAGCGAGCGCGCACACAGTTCCAAACCGGTAGTGAAGGTAAGTGAAACCCACTACTGAAGCATACATATATTAAATAGATGAACTTTTACTATGAAACGTAACTACATTTTGGGTTATTTTATATAAGCCACTTGGAAGCAGGGATGGCTGTGGCTGGTTCTTGTGTGGGTGGAGAGCAGCTGGGACCATTGGAAGCTGAGGGCTACGTGGAAGCAAGGAAGGAACCCTGCTTAATGTGAATCCCTCAAATTCCAGATGAGGCATTTCCTTCTAATTCCTAGCAGAGGTTGGAATGCATCAGCCTGCATGGGGTCCGTGGGTCCTGTCATCACCTCCCTAAGCAGGCATCTACTTGAGGTCAGTGGTAGAATTCAAATTTTTTTACTACCGGTTCTGTGGGCGTGGCTTGGTGGGCGTGGTGTGGCTTGGTAGGCGTGGCAGGGGAAGGATATTGCAAAAACTCCATTCCCACCCCACTCTGGGACCAGCCAGAGGTGGTATTTGCTGGTTCTCTGAACTGCTCAAACTTTCCACTACCGGTTCTCCAGAACCTGTCAGAACCGGCTGAATAGTACCCCTGCTTGAGGTGTTATTGGAAGAAGAGGGAGCAAGGTTAACTTGGCCAGTCACCTAGAATATCTTGGATGAACCCAGTGGATGCCACTGTCCTAGGAATCGTTTCCAGTCATCTCGCTTCAGCCCCAAGGAGGATCTGGCCAATACTGGTAAGCTGCAACACTGTCTAGGTTAAGACAGCCGATCTTTTGCTGGGTTTACAATGGGGGTGGACTTTTCCTCTTCTGGGTCACAGACAAGCCACCTTTGTCAGTCTAGTTTGCTCTTGCCTCCCTTGTTACCATCCCATCTTCTGAAATAAGATGGGAGTGGTAAACCCTTGTCAGCTGAAACCTGTACGTTGCACTCTTTCAACTATCTTTTATTTATTTATTTATTTTACAGAAAATGACTTGGTGGGTTGTAAATTTGAGACCTTAGTATCTTAGCCTTTCATGTTTCCTACTGAGAACCTCGCCCTATTTAATTCTCCTTTTCATCCTATTCAGTTTGCCCTCGAGGAGTCTATATTCTATTAGGACCAAGCATGACTATTGTCATCAAGGGATGATGATGATGACGACGATGACGACGATGATGATAGTGATTTGTTTGTTTTTGCAGTACTGCACATCTTCTGCTATGTAGACAGTGTTGTTTTGGCTACATCACCAATAGCATTCCTAATGTGAATTTTGTTTTTTCAAGAGAGAATGATGTTATGATGCCAACCTTTTAAAACTGCTGCGCATTTGCTATATTTGTATTGATATATATATTTATATAGCTGCTATATTTAGACCTATTTCTAAACCAGCCATTTTAAAACCAGTCTCCTGGTAGATATAGAACACAAATTGGAATGGGGATATGTAATCCTAATCCCAAAAGCAAGCAAGCCATTTCATGGTTCAACCTGAGCTATGAACAAGACCATGTAATCATCAAGGGCTCTACCACCATTTGAAATTCACTAATATCTGGTTAATTGATTTCTTCTGTTTTGGGGATTCCACTATATCCTTATCAAGAGGTGCCGATTCACAATACTTTAGAATTCAACATTGGGAAGACACTGTAGCATGCCAGGAAATTTAAATGACACTCTGTTGAATAACCTGATCCGCACATAACACAAAGGAACGATAGGTAGGTACACACATCACATTATAATAAAACCCAAGCAGACCATGTTATCATTTATCACAGAGGTTCTTAAACTTTTCTTCACCACGAATCTTCCTTTAAATACCTTTTGTGGCCATGAACCATGGCCAAGGATCCCCAAGACCTAACTCAAGTTTTACCGTGCTTTTCGGAGTATAAGATCACACTTGGCCAATAAAAAATTCTATTCTATTCTATTCTATTCTATTCTATTCTATTCTATTCTATTCTATTCTATTCTATTCTATTCTATTCTATTCTATTCTATTCTATTCTTCCCCACCCCCCAAAAGGGAGTAAAAATTTTGGGGGCATCTTATACACCGAATGTAGCCCCCCCCCCCCCCCCCCCCCTGTAGCCTTCTTAACACAAGCAGCTGATTTTAGGTTGGGTCAGCTTCCTGACCATCAGCTGTTTCAGGCTGCAGGGATTGCCATTGCCTATTGCCACCTATGCGCACTCCATTTTTGGGCTCCGCTGTTTGCTGCAAGGAGGCAAATTGCTGGGAGGCAGAGGCAGATTTTTTTTTTCTTGTGCTAATCAGGCTGTGCTGAAAATGAAAATAAAACTGAAACAGGCTATTTGCTGCAAGGAGGTAAATTGCTGGGAGGCAGAGGCAGATTTTTTTTTCTTGTTTTCCTCCCCCCAAAAAAGTAGGTGTGTCTTATAGTCCAGAGCGTCTAATACTCTGAAAAATACGGTAAATCATTACATTGATTTCAAGCCTTTATGGACTTCAAGCCTTTATGGACCCCCCCCATGACATTGTGGCCCCCCCAACGGGTCCGTGGACCACAGGTTGAGATTCACTGGTTTATCATGGTTTATAGGCTGTTTATCATGGTTTATTGGCTGTTCACCGCCCTGAGTCCCCTCGGGGAGAAGGGCGGTATATAAATCTAAATAAATAAATAAAAAAATAGGTATATTGTTTTGTTCTCAAGCACCATCATATTACCTCATAGCCTTTCACATTTTCACCCAGAGCTTCTACAATTCCAGAGCATTCAAATCCAGGTATAAGTGGTGTTTTTGGTGGATTATCAATGTTCCCCTGGCGAACCATCAGATCAATAAAATTTAAGCCACTGTAAGGGGGAAAAAAAATGAGAAGATATGAAGGTCTACATTGCAAGGTAGCTGGTAAACACAACCTACCATGCCATTTACAACCATATTTTAGTCACCAAAACCCAAAACGCCCTTTATATGAGACTTCTTTTCATTTCCCCCTCCCCTAAGCTGAGTTCAGTATTCATCTTTTGGGATACTCCTTGGAGAAACTCAAGTTACCTAGTTTCCTTCTCTTTGTCTTCTCTGAGCAACGCAAAATAATTTCTGGTTAAAAACAGGCACCTCTTTACACATTGTCCTTTTGTTGATTAACGTTCCCCTACCACCACTCCTCCCAAAAATCAGCATGTTATCTTTGAAGTTTCAAAAGCTTAATCCCAAAGAAACAGGCAACAGCAACAATAGATTGAGCGATGTCTCATTCAATGTACATGAATGAGTACATTCTCTCGCAGTTTTTCCAAAGGAAAGAGTCTACGATCTGAAGAGAGGTATAGATTTTGCTTTTCTGTCTCTTCAAAATCTTCTACAGCT
Source organism: Ptyas mucosa (assembly GCA_012654045.1). Classification (NCBI taxonomy): domain Eukaryota; kingdom Metazoa; phylum Chordata; class Lepidosauria; order Squamata; family Colubridae; genus Ptyas; species Ptyas mucosa. The sequence continues at coordinate 10,869,877 of WNWU01000024.1, forward strand.
AAAAACCTCTTTTGTTTATGCTGCTTTGGAAAATAATATTAAAATAAATGTAAAAAAAAAGATGTAAAAAAAAAGATGTGGAGACTCTAGAAAGAGTGCAGAGGGATAGAATCAAGATCAGGGGAAGTGTTAATACCACTTTATAATGCCTTGGTAAGGACAGACTTAGAATACGGCATTCAGTTTTGGTCACCATGATGTAAAAAGGATGTTGAGACTTTATAAAAAGAGTGCAGAAAAGAGCAACAAAGAGGATTAGGGGACTGGAGGCTAAAACATACGAAGAACGGTTGCAGGAACTGGGTATGTCTAGTTTATTGAAAAGAAGGACTAGGGGAGACATGATAGCAGTCTTCCAATATCTCAGGGGCTGCCATAAAGAAGAGGGAGTCAAGCTATTCTCTAAAGCATCTGAGGGTAGAAGAAGAAGCAATGGGTGGAAACTAATCAAGGAGAGACGCAACTTAGAACTAAGGAGAAATTTCCTGACAGTGAGAACACTTAATCGGTGGAACAAGTTGCCTCCAGAAATTGTGAATGCTCCAACATTGGAAGTTTTAAAGAAGATGTTGGATAACCATTTGTCTGAAGTGGTGTAGGGTTTCCTGCCTGGGCAGGGGGTTGGACTAGAAGACCTCCAAGGTCCCTTCCAACTCTGTTATTCTATTTTATTCTAAATTGAAAATATTAGGACTTCAGAAAAATGAACCCATTTCAGGTTTCAACTGAGCAACAACAGACAATATAGGGTGAGGAGATTGCAAATGGTTTAATTTTTAAGGAAGCTATTATGCTAGTCTATATTAATGTAGCACGCAATTTTTTAAAAAAATGAAACGTAACATTCATTTCCCACAAATACTGGTAACTTTTATTTGATTGTTTCCCATGGTCCAATATCTTTCAAAAAGGCGGTTGTCAGATCATCCATGAGCTCCAGGCAATTAATCAAATTGGTTATCACGAGCTTATTACGCATAGTCCTCGACTTACAAGCATTCGTTTAGTGACCATTCAAAGTTAACAGTGATGCTGAAAAAAGTGACTCATGACAAGTTGTCAATCACCATTGCAGCATCCCTACAGTCACATGATCGAATGTTGGGCACTTGGCAACTGGCATGTACTTATGAAGTATCAGCATTCCGGGGTCATATGATCACTACTTGTCAAACTTTCCAGATGGCATCCAACAAACGAAGTCAATGTGGGAATCCAGATTCGCTTAACAACCATATGATTCACTTAACAATGGCAACAATTTGCCTTAATGATTCTGGCAAAAATGGTAAAATGGGCCGCAACTCACTGAACTGTCTTTCTTAGCAATTGAGTTTTGTGGTCATAAATCAAGGACTACCGAACTTCCTTGTTACAACAGTTTCCTTGGATTTCTGTAGCATACCTATACAGCAGGAGTGGGTTCTAATTTTTTTTACTACTGGTTCTGTGGGCGTGGTTTATTTTGTGGGCGTGGTTTGATGGTCATGTGACAATTCTTTAGGATTTAGCAGAGGTACTGGTCTACCAGGCTTTTAACTGCTTGTAGAGCTGTACCGGTCTACCCATTTGTTTTTGGAGTGTCCCGGTCTACCCATTTGTTTTTCGAGTGCACTGGTCTACCACACACTGCCTTTTAACACTGATCAGCTGTCGGGCGGCCCTTTGAAGCCCTGTGGCAAGAGTTTAAACAGTTTTTTTCCTTCCAGCCAATCAGCTGGGACTCGGGAGGCAGCGAAAAATTGGGGGAGGGGCCAAATAAAAGGTAAGAATAACATGGGGGGGGGCAGCTCCCGAACAAAGAGAACCGGTTCGGTGATGTCATATCATCACCGCTACCGGCTCGGCTGAACCGGGAGGAACCCACCACTGCTATACAGTCTAAAACAATGATGGCAACCTTCAAAACTTGTGTGGGATTTTGGACAAAGGTATTTGAATAAGCCAAGAAATTAAAAGACGCTTACTCCTGGGGAGGAAAGCTATGGCAAATCTAGATAGCATACCAAAAAGCAGAGACATCATCCTGCCAACAAAAGTGCATATAGTCAAGGCTATGGTTTTCCCAGTTGCAATGTATGGCTGTGAAAGTTGGACCATAAGAAAGACTGAGCGCCAAAGAATTGAGGCCTTTGAACCTTGGTGCTGGAGAAGACTCCTGCGAGTCCCTTGGACTGCAAGGCGATCAAACCGGTCAGTCCTAGAGGAGATCAACCCTGACTGCTCTTTAGAAGGCCAGATCCTGAAGAGGAAACTGAAATACTTTGGCCACCTAATGAGAAGGAAGGACTCACTGGAGAAGAGCCTAATGCTGGGAAAGACTGAGGGCAAAAGAAGGGGATGGCAGAGAATGAGGTGGCTGGATGGTGTCACTGAAGCAGTAGGTGTGAGCTTAAATGGACTCCAGAGGATGGAAGAGGACAGGAAGGCCTGGAGGAACATGGTCCATGGAGTCACGATGGGTCAGGCACGACTTCGCAACTAACAACAACAACAAAATTTGAATAACCTGATTCTGTCCTTGAAATTTTCAATTCCCACTAAATATGTTAGTGGAAATAAGACAATGGTTATCCCCAGCACTGGAGATTTTTTTTCTTTCTGAAGCCAAGCTGTTTGTGTTTTGTTTTATTGAAAGACAAAAATGTTATTCTTTGGGCACTTAAGCCTAATTTGCTGAAAATGGCTTCAAACTGGTGAACGCTGCCTCATTCTTTTTTATCGATGTGCTTTTTAAAGATTTTCTACATTCCAGTTAGACTCCTTTTCTCTCTGTCTCTTTCTCTAGGCTCCGACTCTCTCCTACTCCTTTTGAGTTAACGTTTTTAGCAGAAAGAAAGGAAATAACTCTTAATGGCTAACTCCAATATATAAAACCCTGAGATGGTGAAATAGAGAACTCTTGGCATATTATTGAATCAGACGTTGCATTACAATAAAAAGGAGAAGAATGATAACTCTTCTCTAACCCATACTCATTGCTGCTTTTTTTCCCCCAAACATAAGCCTCTGGTAAACGGTAATACGATGCTTAAGTGTTGCGGAATATATTTTAAAAGGAACAGAATTGGAATATGAAGGACTGCATAAGGCAAATCAAGTCCACTGTGTAGCAAAGCAATGGAATGGAGCCAGAATATAGATGCTAGATGAAGACAGGCAGCTACCCTTTCTAATGCAGAATGAAATTTAATACCATCCCAAGATCAGACTGCATTCACTTCAATGCCCCAAGGGTAGGCAGACTGTACATTCCAAGTGTTTTGGACTACAATGCCCATAATCCATGATCATGCCACCAGGTTAGCACCAGTTCTTGTGACTGTACATAGGTTGACTTCAGTGGTGAAATTCAATTTTTTTTTACTACCGCTTCTGTGGGTGTGGCTTGGTGGGCATGGTGTGGCTTGGTGGGCGTGGCAGGGGAAGGATACTGGAAAATCCCCATTCCCTCCCCACTTCTGGGAGAAGGATATTGCAAAATCTCCATTCCCACCCCACTCTGGGGCCAACCAGAGGTGGTATTTGCCGGTTCTCCGAACTACTCAAAGTTTCCACTACCATTCTCCAGAACCTGTTAGAACCTGCTGGATTTCACCCCTGGTTGACTTTCTCCAAGATGATTTGCCCCCTGCCTGGTCCTTCAACTCTTTCAATGACACACTTATTGCCAAACTACTAGAATCAAGTACATAGACCTTGCTGTTTGGCTGCCCTCTTCTTATTATACTTTCCACTTTCCCCAACATTATAGACTTCTGAAGAAAGCTGGCTCTTTGCAAAATGCGTTAAATACATGATTTGAGCTGATTATTTACACTTTAAAGAGAGAATTCTAGAATTCTAGGGATTCAGTAAAACTAGGCAGATTTCAAATAAGAAACAAGATCCAATGTATTCCTGGTCCTTTGCAATACAACTAATTGTTCCCATCAACCAGATGCTGTAATGCCTCTTTCAAGGTTAAGGTTTTTAAAAATAAGCACTGCAGCATTTCCACCTTGATTTTTCCCCCCTTCCAATAAAAATGCCAGGACGTTGTGTAATAGGAGCCAGACTTAGATGGCAGATATGTGATTTTTTTCTGACCTGGTGGCACACAGGAGATATTTCCATTTCTTGAACTCCATTGGAAAATGCTTCACAAGTGATACCTTCCCCATGCCAAATCTGGACTGAAACATTTCCTACCTTTTTATACTGCCAGAGCATCGATATTCACTCACCCATGAGTGCTTCTCGACTGGAATTTCATTTCAGCATGGATGCCAATGCAAGGTGACAGTACAAAGTTATATTTGCTATCAGCAGACACTAGTGATGTCAGGAGCTGCAGCTCCAGATTCTGTTTGTGGACATCTGATGCATGTGGACATTTCATGCATGGATGGTCTATATGGGAAATTCCATTTTCAAACGTGTGAAATGTTGTAAATAATAGATTAGTCTTTCTCACCCATACTCACCACTGTCTTACCCTTGGATTGAAAAAGGTATTTAGACTGAGTATCAAGCTCCCCAGTTTAAGCTCCAGGGGTGTTTTTTTAAGCTTTTGAAGCTCAGCCACGAGAGGAGGCCATTTTGAATCACTTCTCTGCCTATTGTTTTGAAAAATCTGTAGCTTCATAAAGAGCTGAAATTGTCTTCTCCAACTCCTGCTCACTCTACTAACATAGCCTTTAAAACGTAGCCTCCCCATAAACCTGCGATTTCCCAAAATGTTTTTAACCAGGGCCCCAAATTGGGTTAGGATTTCTAGGACTCAGCCTTACCTCTGGAGGTAATTTCCCCCAAAACTTGGTAGAATGAATTAATTTTTTGAGTGTCCTCTGAAGCATGCACCTAACGGAAACTATAGTGTACATATTGTATGTTTGCTACAGATCAAAGAGGTATTACAGCCTATTAATAGGTCATTGGCCAAATAATTCCTATGTCTCTGTTTTGGATTTATATGATAGTAGAACATACGTCATGGAAAGAACATATAGGAGGTGGCACACAGGCATATCCAAGAGAAGCACAAAAAGGCAAGTGTGAAACTCTGTTCATTGGTCAAGGTTCCAAAATAATGTGGAAACCCCAAAAGAATACTCATAAAGATGGAATACACTCCACATTCACCGCCTGCTGATTAATTGTTGAAAATCTAGAGGCTGAAAGAAAAGGCGGAACACGCCTGAAATAGGCAAAATCAGTTGGATTCTCGAACTGAAACTCTCTGTAGTACGTTTTATTATGGTCAACACCTATTTCCATCCATCTGGGAAACATGCACTTCTGATCACTTAATCACATACTATAGGAAAACATACAGCCTACAGTATTTCAGCATGATTGCATAAATATCAAGGACGCACAAAATAATTTTATATTTCTCTGCAGCTTGCAGACCCTAAAGCTGCTACAACACAATGTTGCCAACAGCCCTTAAAATACCTCAAATAATGACTTGGGTTTCAAATTAGCCTTAATGAGTATTTAAATTGTTACTTAAGAGTATTTTGAATTGTTATACATTTAGTGACATATTAGTTTTTTATGTATTTGTCTAATGTTTTTACTCCTCCCTATAGTTTGTAGATTTGTGTGTGTGTCTGTGTGTGTGCCTGTGTGTGTGTGTGTGTGTATCTATCTATATCTATATCTATCTATATCTACTGTACAGGGATGACATCCAGCAGGTTCTGACTGGTTCTGGAGAACCGGTAGCGGAAATTTTGAGCAGTTCGGAGAACCGGCAAATACCACCTCTGGCTGGCCCCAGAGTGGGGTGGGAATGGGGATTTTGCAATATCCTTCCCCCAGGAGTAGGGTGGGAATGGAGATTTTGCAGTATCCTTCTTCTGCCACACCCACCAAACCACGCCCACCAAGCCACACCCACAGAACCGGTAGTAAAAAAAATTGGATTTCACCCCTGCTACTGTGTGTGTGTTTAAAACTATATTATGTTTTTTTTAATTCTGTGTAATTTTTATTTTATATATTTTAAATAATTGTTGTATTCCACTTTCCTTATGCTAGTCTAGGACTATAATAAAGATTTCACTGGTAAAGCAAACTCCCATCCTTGCACGTCATCATCAGGAGAAGGCAGTTTTAATATGGAACAGGAAGAGGGAAGAGATGGGTTGGCGGTTAATTCTAATCCACTTTTTATGTGCCACTTCCTAGTCCCCTTTCCTTCCCATTATCCCCATTGTTTGGAATGGCTTTGTGGAGCAGCAGTAAATATATCCTGCTGATTTAACAACAAACACAGCATCAACCCCCCCCCCCCAAGATGTTAAAAGAGTTAAGACCAACAATTTAAAACCCAGAGACAGTCAAGACCAACAATTTAAAACCGGAGAAAGATTACTTGCACAAACATATACTGTACCGCTCTAATCTCTTTTAAATTTTTTTTTAACTGGAAAAGAAACAAAAATGTTCCAACAGGGTAAGTCCCATGACTTCTGGCTAAAGTACATTTAAGTTCATACAGTCACATACTTTCAGAAGAAACTAAGCAACACAATCCACCCTTGACCTACTTTCTGTCAGCTCAGAAGCTAAGCAGGATTGGGCCTGTTACTCCCTTGGATGGGAGACTTTCACAGAAAACCAGCTAAATGAGAAAACTGTTAAGAACATCCTAGAAAGAAGGCAGCAGCAAATGACTGTTGCCTCCTGCCAAAACTGCACGTCTAGGTCGTCCCCATGAGTTGGGTTGAGCCAAGTTGGACATGAACCGATTATGGAAAATACTGCATTGTCAGTAGATGGCAACAACTTAACTTTGTTTGGGCTAGGAAGCTAAGCAGCACTAAGCAGCATAACTATTACCTAGACAGAAGAATTAGTTAGTGAGATATCCTAAGGAATTTCAGGGCCACCAGGCAGATTAAAATAACCAGGAAGAAGATACTGGCCAACCACTCCCATATTGTCACCATAAAAACTGCATGGTTCTGCATGCAGGGAGTCATCAGGAGTCAAGCTCAACTCAAGGACCTTCCTTTCAGCCTCACAATGAGTAAGTTATCCTTTGCTTAAATATGTGCATTTCCTTCAGGTAAGCAAAGGAGCTCAAGAAGGAACCTACTAGTATTGGCCTTTATAAGCCTGCTTCTTGCTTCTTAGAAATCCCAACCTAACCTTTTACTCAGTTTGTCCAGGCTCTCAATAACTCAACAAGTTTTGCTGGCCTTGAATAATTTCAGCTCGTAGTATCGTGTTTCCCCCAAAATAAGACCCTGTCTTCTATTTTCTTTGAACCCTGAAATAAGCGCTTGGCCTTATTGTCATGCGCTCAAAAGCCCAATTGGGCTTATTATCAAGGGATGTCTTATTTTGGGGGAAACAGGGTAGCTGTGTGTCTAACTGTCACCAGCATCCTTCTAACAGAGAATTTCCAGGAGGGGGGGCGGAATTAGCTGGAAGGAGAAAAACGGGGATTAAGCATAGAGCAGGGGGAAAATAGGATTTATTCATGAGCTTGACCAAAGAAAAGAACTTGAGGCGATCAGAAGGAAAGGCAATCGGTCCCTTATCTAGCAGTGTCAACATCCATACAGACACAGATGTAAGAGAAACGGGAAGGTGCCAAAAAAAAGAAAGAAAGAAAAGAAAGACCAAAACAGGCCAAAAATGCTGCTCGGATTCGGAAAAAGCTTTCTGATACACAGGTCCCTTTAAAAAAAAAAAAGAAATGTTTGGGGGAAAAAAAACCTTGGAAAGGGCTTGTAATACACCAGTCTTTGGGAGAAAAAAAGCATGACAAAAATGATTCACATTTTTAAGATTCAGAGTCACCCCATTTATTGAGCACCCATGGAGATGGGGGGGAGGAGGGAGGGAGGGAGAGAAGAGAGAGATGAAAAGAGAAAGAGAAATGGGGGGGGGGGAAGAGAGAGAAAGAAAAAAGACGGTCATTTTCGCTTGCAATCTTGTGCCCATTTTCCTACGGAACGATGACTTAAGGGCAGAGCCGCATTTGTTGCTGAGTCAAAGCTCAGGTGGCTATTCTTACCAAGCTCCGACCAAAACGCTCCATAACTTGGGAATAAACCCCAGTTTGTTTGTTTATAGACTTCTTTTTAATACCTCTTTCCCCATGATGGTTAAGAAAGGCACAGATTGCAAGGACAAAGGGGAGGAGGGGGGGCTCCCTATCTAATCGTTCACCCCCACTCCCAGGAGATTCAGCTGGAACTTTGCAAAAGTAGCTGGAGAAAGAAAGAGAGGGGGGGGGAGCAGAGTTCTTTTTTGGGGGTGGGGACCACCCCCTTCTTCTCTTCACTCCTTTACTTATATTGGAATTAAAGAGTCTTCAATGTGGCTGCCTCGGATGGGGGAGCCTCCCCCCCTCCAACACCCAGACCCAGATCAAAGCAAAAGGATGGATGGAAGGAAGGAAGGAAGGAAGGAAGGAAGGAAGGAAGGAAGGAAGGCAGAGAGATGCTTCCAAACGACCGCCGGCTAACCAGAAGAATTAATAGTAATTTTTTTTTAACAAAAAAACCCAGAATACTGGACCAGGCTTTCACGCGGATCTTCAGCTCTCCTTCCTGAGGCTCCGGCATCACTTTTTTAGACACCCGGAGCTTGTTGAGGCCCCCGAAAGCGGAGAGCACCACGGCTCGCATCTCTTTGGCATCCCCGGCTTTCTGAACGCCGACGCCGCCGACCCCGCTGTTGTTGCCGCTGTTGTTGCCGCCGTTCCCTCCTTCGCCGCCGCCGCCTTCGGCCGCCTCCTTCTCGATCATCTGCTCCGTCTCCTCGGCTTTCTCGGCTCCTTCCTTGGCCATGGCGCTGCTCCTCCGGCGGCGGCGAGAAGGAAAGGACGGAGGGGCTGGGGTGCCGCGTTTAAGAGGACGGGGGCGCGCGCCGGGGAGGGTGGGGGGGGGGGGAGCCGGACGACGGGAGCGCGCCTTGGCTCGGCCCGGCCGGTCTTCGCCCGCGAACCAACTCAGTCCGTCGAATCCCCCCCACCCCACCCCACCCAATACGGTGGCGGCGGGGCGCGCGCGCGGCGGAGGTGCCGGGCTGCCAAGGGGGGCTCGGGGCGTGTGCCCGCCGGCTGGTTACCGTATCCCATGGCGTAGACGCGCAGGGATTTTTTAATTTTAATTTTATTTTATTATTTTGCTCCAGCGCGCAGCCCGCCCCGGATTTGTTAAAACTCCTCGGGAGCGGATTGTGGGTGGGTCGGTGGATGGGTGTGGGGTGTTGTTGCCGCAAGGTTTTGCCTGGAGAAGGGGGGGGGGAGACTGAGGCGACTTCGGACGGCAGCTTGTCGCCTCTTTGAAGGTCAAGCCATCGGCTTTTCAACAACAACAACAATTTTTAAAATATTAAAATATTCTCATATTTATTTAATAATCATATATTTTGAGAAGATGCTTGGTGGATACCTAGGACGCTGGCAGCAACCCATACCAACCATTAGTACCAGTCACTCCTATTTGTCACACACTTTTAAATGTTCAGTTGACTGAGTTTCATGGTTAATGAATAAAAGAGATGATAATAATGATTTTTTAAATATTTTAATATTTATTTAATAATAATACATTTTGAGAAGATACTTGGTTGATA
>WNWU01000024.1:10882333-10919960 GCA_012654045.1 Ptyas mucosa
GTCTAGTCTAGTCTAGTCTAGTCTAGTCTAGTCTAGTCTAGTCTAGTGCAGTCCAGTCCAGTCCAGTCCAGTCCAGTCCAGTCCAGTCCAGTGTAGTCCAGTCCATTCCATTCCATTCCATTCCATTCCATTCCATCATTTATTTCTGTCTGTCTGCCTGCCTGCCTGCCTACCTAGCATCTATTTATCTATCTAGGTTGACACCAAACAGTAATCCCAATCAATAAGTCACATTACATCTTAGCATATTGTCCACAATGAAAGAAGAAGAAAGTTCTTTTTTTCCATGAATCCCAGTGTGGAACTAAGTTCTGATTTACTTCTGCTGGTAACTATCAGGCTAGCTCACAGATAATTTTCAGTGAGACATGTCAATTGAATAGACATTTAGAATTTAAAGCAGTACATAAAGCTTTTTTAATGGAACTATTTGTTGTCTAAACCAGTAGTAAGAATCTGAGCTTCTACCATAAAATGTGATTTTCCATCTCTCTTTTGTCCCTCCAACCAAAATGTTGAGTTTGTTTTCCTCCCCTACTTTCTGTTTATTTCAAAAAGAGAAGACACAATCACTGCAGTCACTGTAAACCCTAAAGTAGACTCAGCTCAGTTAACAAAAATAAACAATTTAGTCTCACAATGTAAGTACAGAAAAGGGCCAAATCGAGCTGACATTCCCCAAATGTTGCCCACCTAAATAATAAATCTTATTTCCCATCTGTTTTTTTTTTAAAAAAATCTAAATTATACTGTAGAAAATTGTCCTTAGACAAGACTGCACTGAAAATCTGACTCTACAGATTTTCTGAAGTCCACCCTAAAAATAAAAGTAAAAAAAGACAAAATTGGTTCCCTGGGATGGTGCTATTTTACTGATGTTTTCTTCTCCAACTGTTGCTTCAATCTCTGTTTTGCTTTAATCTCAGGGGTAATAGCAGCCAATTTCGAATCACAAACAGTGGATGGGATGACACAACACTGCTAGGAAGCTAATTAGCCTGGCTGCATTGTGACATCACAAAGGCAGGTGAGGAAGGGCAAATTGAAAATACAGGGAAGAGTGGACACATCAACAATTCAATGTTTTTTGTGAAAATAGGAAAAACACAGCAATAGGAATTCATTTGGCTCAGAGGCAGTCTTGAAATGAAGATGCTGAAGGCTTAGAAATAAACAAGAATCTAACAGAAGAGAATATTGGTCACTCAGGATTGAACTGTGAAGTCCTTGGTGGTATGTCCCAAAGGTGAGACTGGAATTTTTTTTTCTTTGAAGACATTTCACTCAGAGGTGGGTTGCAGCAGGTTCTGACCAGTTCCAGAGAACCGGTAGTGGAAATTTTGAGTAGTTCGGAGAACCGGTAGTAAAAATTCTGACTGGCCCCGCCCCCATCTATTCTCTGCCTTCCAAGTCCCAGTTGATTGGGAGGAAATGGGGATTTTGCAGTATCCTTCCCCTGGAGTGGAGTGGAAATGAAGATTTTACAATATTCTTCCCAAGCCACGCCCACCAAACCATGTCACACTCATCAAGCCACGCCCACAGAACCAGTAGTAAAAAATTTTAGAACCCACCACTGGTTTCACTTCTCATCCAAGAACCTGGATGACTGAGAATCTCTAGACTCCTTGGTGGTATCTGAACTGGCATATGCTTCATTACCCAACCAGGTAACATCATCAGTGCTAGAAAGGAATGGGATCTACTCAGTAGTGAAATCCAATTTTTTTTTACTACCGGTTCCATGGGCATGGCTTGGTGGACATGGTATGGCTTGGTGGGCATGGCTTGGTGGGCAGGCAGGGGAAGGATACTGCCAAATCTCCATTCCCACCCCACTCCTGGGGGGAGGATATTGCAAAATCTCCATTCCCACCCCACTCTGGGGCCAGCCAGAGGTGGTATTTGCCGGTTCTCCGAACTACTCAAAATTTCCACTACTGGTTCTCCAGAACCTGTCAGAATCTGCTGGATTTCACCCCTGGATCTGCTCTGTTCCATGTACAAGGAATCAAGAAACCAGTTTCCTACCCACATTGATAGGGCAAACCATTGTTATGTAAACAGAGAGCAAACCTCACTGGCTTCCAGCACTGATGATGTTACCTAGTTGGGTAATGAAACATCTGCAAGGAAACAACCAAGCTCAGAGATTGCCAAGGACCCCAACAAACAAAAGCCTAGATTCTTTCGGTACATTTTGTTGATTACATGGTCCAGCAAATTCCTTTTGATATCATAAAAATATTCAAAATACCAGGCAAAATAAGCAAATAATGTATGGAATGGGAGTATTTTTGCCTGTGGAGTCCTTGGTGCTCTCAAAGCTTGATTGTGAGGCACCATCAGTGCTATTTTTATCTGTTGTAGAATTTGTTGTAGAATTGTGGAATTGTCCTGCTGGAAAGGATTATTTAAGCCATCCTCCTGTTCTCACTGCTGGAATCCAATTGAAAGAATCCTGGGAAAATGTCTACCTAGCATCCCCTTGAGCCCATCTAATCAAGGATAACCTATCACCTTTTGAGAATTTTTTTATTTCTACTATTGAAATTACAATCCCTTTTCGTTCCTTTAAGAGATCTGCTTCAGTGGTGGGTTGCCCCTGGTTCGGACCAGTTCTATAGAACCGGTAGTAAAACTGGCGGGAGGCTCCGCCCACCGACCCTGACGTCATCAGAAGCTTCTGCACATGCGCAGAAGCAAGGCGTGTGCACGAGCGATCCCGTTGCAAACCGGTAGTAAAGGTCAGTAGAACCCACCCCGATCTGCTTCTCAATGGTTTCTCTTCCTTACAGAAAGCAAATCAGTAAAGAAAAGGCATGAAAACTTCTCTATGCCCATTTTCTATATCAAGCAATCTTGCCATTCAAAAAGCTTATTCACAATCTAAGATAATTGTTTTCCTTCCTCCCTCTTCCCTGCCAACTTCACTCAAAGCTCTTTCCCCCCTTCTCTCCAGAAGTCCGTATGAATCATGGCTGTAATGAAGCAATTTTCTGTTTAGAGACTCTACTGAGAGCTGTATTTTCTTCTCCATCACACACGCACGCACACACACACACAAAACCACAATGTACATGGGAGTGAAAATGGGTTCTGCTTTCAGTGGAAGAGATATACAATACATTCACTTCCATTCTCTGGGTCATTTCCTCTTGGCTCTCACTCCATTTGATGAAGGAGAATTTGCTTTAGAAATTCTTTTAAAGAGGGTTTAGAGGAAAGGGGGGGGAGGGAAGAATAGATACTCTTCTTGTGCATTGTGAGTTATCTGGTCTTTCAGCGTACATGATTCTCCATCTGCCTGCAATCTCCTGGTCTTCTCGCATTTTCATTCTCTCCCATTTTCAGGTGAGAATTCTTCCCAGGAATGGTGCTCCTGCTACCTTTAAGGGAGAGTTTTATCCTAGAAAAACTGGGAGAATCTCTCCACCCCTCAGGATAATATAATTTCTCTGTCTACAAACTGTGCCCAGCTGTGTTCAGCTATAGCACATAGTCTGGATAGGGTACAATAGATCCCTGATTTTGATTCCTGAGTTTAATTTTGGTGGAGTTTGCCAGAACTGTTGAGGGGGAAGTTTAAAAGCTCAGACAACAGATTCCCATAATTGCAAGATGGTCTCTAATGTGCTTTGATAGTATCTTCATCAGTACAGCCTCCCACACGATGTTTAAGAGATATGTTTGACACATCTTCCATCCATCCCTTAGCAAAATGAAAAGTGAGCCCAAGAAGGACGTTTTTGTCAATTAAAAAAAAATAGTTTTCTTTGAACTGAGCCCAGTTCCTAATAATTTCAGTGGATACATCCACACTGGTTTTTTTTTTCTTTCTGATTTGCCTTCTTACAGGATTCCCATCCATCACCCAAACCATCTTGTACAGCTTGTGCTTGAAATTCCTGGGAAGCCAAAGTTAAAAATGTCTTTGGGGAAAGTCTGAGAAATTGAGTGAAACAAGTCTTCACTGCAAGTTTTAAGGATCCGAAGGAAAATTTAGCTTCCACTTAAAAAGTCAGTCCATCACTGAAGTTGTTGCAAAAAGGGAATCATAAATTCGCAAGGTATCTATTAGCAATACTGGGGAAAGCCAATTTTTCTCTTTTTGTTAGATTTATTCCTCCATGGCCTCAATGTTGTGATTTAGGCTTCCTGAGTCATTAAAACACATGAGTAGTCCCAAAAACCTCTTTTATTGCAACAGCTGTGAATTACATTCATTCACAGCTGAGTCCCAATTAGTTGCAAAAAGTCCTTCGGGAGACGTCCTTCGGGATAATCACCAACCTTTATTTCCCTTGACAGGCTGCCAAAGACCTACTTGGCAAAGCCACATGGAGTCCAGAATCAAACAGAGATGCCGACTGGGAACAGAATTAACAATGTTGCTTTCCTGCAAGGGGCCCACATGCCTTTGCTCCTCTTTTAAGCCTTATGGGAGGGGCCAATCATCTCCAGGCCTTACTCCCGAGTCATCTCTCTTTAACTGTTCTTGCCTTCTGGCAGCTCTGTGCATGCGTGCACTAGGAACAGGCTCCTCCTGTTCCTCTGCCTCTCTGATATCCGACTCTGAAAGCTCCGGAGTCCACACATCACTCCCAGATGGCCCTGGCCCCATCTCTACCTCCAATGCAGAGCCTTTGTCTGAGCCTTCCCCAGACTCCAGGACTGGCCCATGTTCCTCCCCAGTCTCCTTACTGTCCGACTCCCCTGCCAGCTCCGGAGGCTGCTGGCGGACCACAACACTCAAGAGGAACAGAGTTATCATTCTTTCCTCTAATTTTCCTTATAACAGTCACTCTGAGTGATACACTGAGCTGAGAGAATGATTGTCAAAATCCACCTATGAACTTTCAAGGCTGAAGCAGAAACTGAACCTGGAACTTCCCTGTCCTGCTCTAACATCTTAACCACTGTGCCACAATGACTTTCCTTAGGGGCTGCTTTTGCAAGAGAACCAGTGGTGGTATTCAGCCAGTTCTATCCGGTTTGGGCAAACCGGTAGTGGCGGCTGTGGGAGGCTCCACCCACCCACCTGGACGTCATCATGTCCCGTTTTTGATGCTCTGCGCATGCACAGAAAGTCCTGCGCATGCGCGGAGGTGGCGTGCGCACTCACATTTGTGAACTGATAGCAAAGGTAAGTGAATATCTCCCCTGAAGAGAACATACTGCAGTGAACAAAGAACAAAAGAAAAAACAAGGCTGAACAAGATCATCCCTACAGTACAGACTGAAAGTTGATTTAGGTCACTGGGATTTATCTCCCTGAGTGAAATAATGTAACATTAACTGGCCAACTTGTTCTTGTACCAAACCTGCTATTTCTTAGGAATACGATCCCATAAGATTCTTTTTTTTTCTATGTCTGTCCTATATCTACACGTCAGATGGTTTTTCTTCTACTTTACAAGAAGCATGTTTAGCTCAGGTCCATATGCATGGGAAGAGCTGGTAGAAACTTGTCATGAAGTTACTTGCTTTCCAAAATCTCTTGCTGGTAGATCATTTTAAAAAATGGTGCCAATAAAATTCCAGAGAGATTGGGGGCAAAAGTTAGTCGGATGACAAACCAAAAATTACCTAGGCATGATGACGTTCTAAATTCAGAATATCTCTATATTTCTATACCTCTGTCTGCTGTCTTCTGGTCTCTCTGTGTCTCTCTCTCTCTCTCTCTCTCTCTCTCTCTGTGTGTGTCTGTCTCTCTCTCTGTGTGTGTGTCCGTCCATCCATCCATCCATCCATCCATCCATCCATCCATCCATCTTAATAAGTGGGGGCAGAACTAAACTATAAAGATATTGTGAGATTTGGGCAACTTGGTGAGTTTTTGCATGAGAATGCAATAGTCTCGTAAACTTTCAGATTTTTTTTTTTTAAAACATAAGGTAGGGGAACGAGGACACCAATGGATGTCCCACTATTTGCAAATGAAAAGTCGTCGTTGTCACTGCTGGTTCTAGACAGCATTTTAGAAGCGAGTTGTCTTCTTCCTATGGCTGAGAAAAGAATGAACAGGCCCAAAGACTTCCAGCTGGCTTTTCTGCCCAAGGCAGAACTAAAACGCAGCATCTCCTTTCTTTTAATCCAGCACCTTAATCACTACATTAAACTGTCTCCCTCGATTATATCAGCAACCTCAGAATGGAAAGAGAAATCCTGTACGCCCCCCCCCCCCTTAAATAAACAATCCTCAGGGATAAATATGTAGTATATTTAGAAAGTAGATGGATTCTGCTAGTGTGAGGTAGATTTAAAACTCATTAGCTTTAAATTAACGGACTTCCACCTAGAAGTCCGTTGCCTGGTATTGGATTTTTTTTTTTTAAAAAAAGTGTTCCTCTTCCACCCCCCATTTCAAAACATAGAAGACATTATCTTATCTAACGAAAAGTCACAGCTGTTTTTCTGCAATTGCCTGAGGTCTAAGCGTGATGGTGCAGATCAGTGGTGGAGTGCTCCCGGTTCTGTCCGGTTCTATAGAACCAGTAGTAAAATCAGCAAGAGGCTCCGCCCACCTGCCACGACATCATCATGGGTCATCTGTGCCAGGGGTGGGTTCTACTTACCTTTACTACCGGTTCACAATGGGATCGCGCATGCGCAGATCGCCAATGATGACATCCGGGGCGGTCGGTGAGGCCTCCCACCGGTTTTACTACTGGTTCTTACAAACCGGTCCGAACCGGGGGCAACCCGCCACTGATCTGCACATGTGCAGAAGCTTCTGCACATGTGTACGTGTGCTCCCGCCGCAAACCAGTAGTAAAGGTAAGTAGAACCCACCCCTGGTGCAGATTGTGCATAAAGTGTTTAGGCAGGTTGGGTTTATACATTATTTATGTGTCATCCTATAGATATTGGGAAAAAAAGTCTCAGTCATAAAAACTAACAAAGCAGCCCTCTACACAAAGGGACAGTGTCAATTCCCGGTGAACTATGGTAAACTATGTCAAAAATAGGTAAAATCAGCTCTGAGTTGAAATTGACACGTAGAGAGGCAACCCAGATTCCTAGCTTTCTTGGTGATGGCACAGAAATAGTTTAATTCTAGGACTTTAGCTATATTTCAACATCCAGCTTAATCTGAAGTGTTGCTTAAATTCTTGGGCCATCTTCGTTGTCTTCCATGTAACAGCCAACAAAGTCCAACCTGCTTGAGTTTTTGATATCAGCCAAGAAGCTCCCTGTATTACAAAAGTACTTTTTTCCTAGTAGAAATTCTTAGTGGATGAGAAATCCCCAAGCAGAGACCTGTTGTAGCCTGCCTGCAGCCAGCAAAGCTGGCAGCAGAGTCAAACAGTGAACAGGTTGGGGAGGAACTTGGGCCAGTCCTGGGGGCTGGGGAAAGCTCAGACGAGGGCTCTGCATTGGCCATCTGATAGTTGCAAAGGCCATCTGATAGGGTACAAAGGCCATCTGATAGTTATGTGTTGCCTCTGGAGTCTCCGGAGCCTCCGGAGTCTGACATCAGCGAGGCAGAACAGCGGGAGCCTGTTCCCAGCGTGCGCATGCACAGAGCTGCCAGAAGACAAGAACAATTAAGAAAACAGGATCAACTTGGGAGTAAGGCTTAGAGATGATTGGCCCCTCCCATAAGACATAAAAGAGGAGCGAACGGGACGTCAGCTTTTGCAGGAAGCAATTAGTTCATTTGGTCGGTTCAAACTTTGAAAAGTTCTGTTTTACTCTGTGCCAAGTTTGGCCTTGCCCTGCATTTGGCAATTAGTTATCTGGCAACATTCCAAGGGAGATACGGTGGGTGTTTATAAACATTCCCCTGAAAGACTGTATGTGAAGCCTTGCGGACTGTGAATGACAGTAATTCACAGCCATGTAAATAAAAGAGGTTTTGCTGGGATGAAGATTGTGCTTTATAGTTTCTAAGGAAGCCTAGGTCAGAACAAGACCAATGCTCAGTGAGCAATAAATAGTACAACACAACAATAAAAATGAGGATCGTATCATTTGTCTTACTGGGAGTGTAATATAATAGAGACAACGTTACTTCTTGGAGGTTTCACTCACTGAATTCTTAACTCTAATTCTGAAATTATCCAGGTTTTTTCCCTCCCTTGGTATTACATTGACTTAAGATTCTAGGGAGATTGTAAGGTTGCTTGTAAAAGATATGAAGATAATAAACATAAGAGAAACATTTCTGTTCACTGAATAGCGGGAAGCAATTGACTCTAAACCAAAATTTTATCAGCCGGTGTCTCTGGTGCAACTTCCCTTGAGAAATATATGGTTTTTTTCCTTGGATTCTGTCACTTCTGAAGTGTTTTGCCTTGTTTAGTATTCCTAAAACATACTAAGACATAGTCCACTTGTTGCAATTCTTAACACTCATGCAGAAAATATGGCAAGTTTATTGGGGGGTAAATTATTTGATTCTTCTGTGCGTACAGTATATAAATTTAGTGTCTGGGTAATTTAAACTCTCACTTGACATTACAGATCAATTCCATCTCTGAAAGTCATGCTGGCATTACTTAAACAGAGCTTTGTGTTTTGTGTGTGTGTGTGTGTGTGTGTGTGTACACGTGTGCATATCTCTCTATATATTATTGGTGAAGTGCAAACCCATTAATCCTACAGAAGAGAAGGAATTCAATATCCAAAGGACTCAATTGCTAGTGCCCATTAAAAGAATGTGCTCCTGGGCATGAGAAAACGGATTGGAATGGCTTATATAAAGCCCAGAGACTAGATATTATTTTTAGTTTTCTATATCAGGATAGAATTTTGCTCGTAGTGGTTTCAGCCTATTAGTGAAACAGGCATGCTTCAAAGCAATTACTTGAACTTGCTTTGTCCTTCATGTTGGGTGCCTCATTAGCATGCTTCCTTCTGTCGGTCGTCTTTAATTGTTTAATGTCATTACATTTTTCTCTCTTTTTGCAGTTGAAAAAAAAAAAGAAAACCATGTAGAATTTAATGTAACGTGGTTTTGTGTCATTATCACTTACGTTGCATTTCAGGGTTTTAATGGAGTATGTCTGCTCTGAAGGAAGGCTGAATTACGGGAAGACTGTGACTATGGATGTTATGTATGGAAAATATACGCATACCAAATAAATAGGTATGTGTGCAAATGTGAATATACTCACACAAACCCACATACACACTTTACTATAGTTTTTGGGCAGTCATGGGTTTCTATGTTGTATCTATATGGGATAAATAATGAACATTTCATTGCAACATTGTAATGCAAAGTATCCATCACAATGTTGCACACAAATATGTAGTGAGTAGACTTTGTATCATGGTATCATAATGCAGGTTTCATCACTCTGACAAAATTGTGGTTTGCTCGAAACATCTCTGCACCAGGGGTGAAATCCAGCAGGTTCTGACAGCTTCTGGATAACCGGTAGTGGAAATTTTGAGCCGTTTGGAGAACCGGCAAATACCACTTCTGGCTGGCCCCGGAGTGGGATGGGAATGGAGCTTTTGCAATATCCTTCCCCCAGGAGTGAGGAGGGAATGGAGATTTTGCAGTATCCTTCCCTTGGAGTGGGGTGGGAATGGAGATTTTGCAGTATCCTTCTCGTGCCACGCCCACCAAGCCACACCATGCCCAACAAGCCATGCTCACAGAACCGGTAATAAAAAAAAATTGAATTTCACCACTGCTCTGTGCCCAGGATAAATTAAAACAGACTAGGATGAAAAGGAAAAAAAAAGAACCAGATTAGTGGAGAAGGCACCAGTCTAGAAACCAGGAGACAGTGAGTTCTAGTTCCACTGTATCCATGAAAGCCAGCGAGATGAATTTGGGCAAATCAACAGGGGACCGAGTTCTAGGCCCGCCTTATACAACAAAATCTGCTGGGAGAGTTTATCTCAAACACCAGGAGTCAGTGAGTCCATCCTTAGGCATAAACGTGGGGCCAGTCTCTTTGGGCTGGTCACCCACCCTCAGCCCAACCCACCTAACAGATTTATAGTTGTAGATAAGATAGGAGGAGGAAGGTGTGCTGGATATCTTCAACATCCCTGAGTTATTTGTAAAACTAATAAAGGTAGGATACAAACAAACAAACAAACAGATAGCAAGTAATAAAGAAGAAATATCATGAGCATATTGGCATAAGCCAAATTACATTTGGGCCCCAGTTAGATCATAATTGGGCCAAATCTGAAAGGATCGTTTGGCAGTTTCTCCAAGAAAGAGTACCAAATTTGGCCATGCTCAGGGGAACATTTTGAACATGTAACTGCCAAAATAAAAGAGATAGATAATGGGTCAGTTCTACTAGTCCATAACAGGGAAATATAGGTGACACAAATATATTGGGGAAACAGTACAATAAAGTAATATTAAATCTCAAATCATACTTTACCAAATATACAAGTCCAGACTTAAAGTCCTATGGAGCCTTACGCTACTTTCTAAGACTACAGATGATAAAACTTTAAAGTAGACTTCATTACTCTAACCAAGAGTAGTTAAATAGGCAATATATTTATATATTCAGCTGGGAAAGAATAAAAAATTCACCAGTGATATTGAATTCAAACAATTCTACTTGACAGTTTCAAATAAAACGTTCTTTGCCTACCATTTTTAAACCCAGAGATAATTTGCCATACACTCTCCTGCTGATTACATCTGTATGTTTTAATGGTTTTTAATGTTTTGTGTTTATGCTTTGGGATTATTTCCGTATTGATTTTGTGTTTTTTAATCTTTATAAGCCCTTCAGAGTCATGTAAGCGAGATGCGATAATACACAGTATATAAAATGAATGAATAAATGAATTGCAAATTCTGTTAAAATTTTGCATTTTTACATTGATTGAATTGATAAAAGAATTCAAGCTGGTAGTTGACTATTAAGAGCCAAATTCTTGCTTCAGCCGCAATCAAACCGTACTGCTGCATATTTATTACATATGAAGTTATTAAAAAAAAGCTCAGAGATTTCTTCAACAGGCACCTTTAATTTAATAAAATTACACTTGGGAGATTATAATATCCTAACTGGTTATGCCCACTGGGATATAAATAAATGTGTTTCAAATAGGTTTTCAATGTTCCACGAGGGGTGGAAAAAGGCACAAGCTGGAATGAATTTGCTCCTTCAATATTTATTGAATATCCACCAATTATTTCACTTTATGGCTTGAATTTAGAATTGTTTGCACTGCCTGGATTCAATGAAATTGCTGGATGAATTCCCAATTGCATGTAGTTTGGCTTTCAACAGAATCCTTTAAACATCACCAGGAGTCTTCAGGCACAGCTATCAAAATAGATTAGGGAAAACTGAGCAAGTTTCAGACCGAATAACGGATGACTGGGCTCCCACTGCTGAATTTTGAAGGGGACCACTGAAACACAGTGTTTATCTTTTAACGGTGCAGTGGTCACAAAGCTAAGTCCAAAACCCCGCAAACGTTCATTTGGATTGGCAGGAGGAAGCCAGAGAATGAAAAGGGGCTAACAGAAATGGTGAGTATTTTCCAAGAGCTGTGGCAGCATTTGAAGAAAAGAAGTCAAACCAGTCCATGCTGTTTGGCCCATCAGAATGTCAAGAGACTTTCACTACCGGATGAATAATCAAAATAGCATCTTTAAGAATATTGAAAGAAGGGCTACCATTTTTTTATTTTTAAAAAATGGTCACCCTTGCCTCAAACTCATAATTTGAGTTCACCACTTTGGGTTCTTCTGTCAGGGTAATGAAGATTTAAAGCTGACCAGCCGTTGTAAGGCTGTAAATCAAGATGATGAACTGAGGATGAGTCAGCAGGGTTACTGCCACTTTAAGAAGCTGTCTATATAAGAGAGGTCATGAGAGGGCGTATCTCTCTCCCCTCCTATCTGCATTGTAGCTCTCTGTGTAGAGTTGAAGATTGCTTGCTTGCCTGGTATGTGCCTACCACATGTATGTCTGTATATAGAAGCCTTGTATATAAACCACTGTTTGTAATGACAAACGACTGTGTCCTGTATTCTGCTCCTGGGTTGTTTCAAAATAGTAGTCACACTGTAAACACTCTTGACATCTTGTTTCTGGTTAAACTTGGTGATGAGTTGTGTCCTTTCAAACTTAGGTCTAATTACCAATATCCTCTAGGCCCGTGATGGCGAACCTATGGCATGGGTGCCACAGGTGGCACATGGAGCCATATCTGTGGGCACGCAAGCGTTGCCCTACCTCAGTCCAGCACACATGCGCGTGCTGGCCAACTGATTTTTGGTCCTTCCGGGCCCACCGGAAGTTGGGAAATGGGCTGTTTCCGGTCCTCTGGAGGGCCTCCGGGGGAGTGAGGAAGGCTGTTTTCGCCCTCCCCAGGCTCCTAGAAATGCTCTGGAGTCTGAGGAGGGCAAAAAAATGGGCCTACTGGGCCCACCGTGCCGTCGCATGCCAAAAGCGGGGGGGGGGGGGGACGGGGCGCATTGAATTATGGGTGTGGGCACGCACGCGCGCAATTCCCCCCTACCCCTGCTTTTGGCACATGACAGCAAAAAGGTTCGCCATCACTGCTCTAGGCCATTTCTTATAAGCTTAGATAAGAAGAACTTAAAACATATATGTCATGTTGGGAGAACATTCCCAAAATCAATATATCTTCTTATGTTTTATTGTTAAGTGGGGTATAAGGTAAAGCTAGTTTCAACCTATTACATCGAGCCCTAAATCATGGTTTTTTAAAAAAACAGTGACTGGGTTGACATAATGCCAAGACCAATAACGTACATTATCGCTTAAGGCACAATATAAGCATAGCCATTTTTTCTACTAAGGACAAGACAGTGCTACACTCAGTTCAATGTAGCATAAGGTCCATCGTGTCAAGTATCTGACTGTTATTTTATCGCTGGAATGAAACAGAGTCATTCACTGAATTTAAGAACAGCAGGATTCCATGAACAAATCCATAGCTCAGTTCTAGAAGAGAAACGGGACACACACAAGGAGCATGTATTTATTTAGTCAATGTGTTCTGCATGTCCAATACCAATTAAGTCAGAAGATATGATGGAAACTCCTTAAATGCATAATACATTTAAGATCCATTGCAAAGTGTAAGACAGCAGAGGTATCTGTCCAGCCCCGTTAAATAGAAAATGTTGGAACAGGAAGCAATATGTAATTAATTTTAGGGCTCCTTCTGTTGTCGAACTCCTTGAACCTTCTTCCTTTTAGCTTATACAGCAAAATAGCTATTTCTTGAATGTCTGCTTCCAGTATCAGCATTTCCCAGTGGTTCTTTTTCTCTCCACAACAGAGATTCCATATATCTCAACAATCTGTAGTAAACTTTGCCAACTGTAGCATGGAAATGCATGCTGCGGCTGCCTAGTTCTGTAACATTAATGCGTGCATATTTGCATTACAGACAAGAAAGCCTCAAAGCTCAGTTCCTGGACTACATGCTCAACTGAAGTTTGGCTACTGATAATGCATAGCCATTTGTATGCATGTATATTTCCTAAAGATAAAAGTCTATCTGAATGTTCTGAAATGCAAAAATAAAAATCTGGGAGTCTTCCAGGCTTCTCCAATAATTAATTCAGCACATAGAAAGAAGATAGAGCTTCTGTAACAATTTCCACATGCGATAAAATTTAAGCGGATGATGTTTTTGAGGGGGGAAAAAATGTGGTTAGCAACGCTTTGAAAAATCACGAATTATGCTTTGATCTTATTCACTACTCTGTTGTCCAGGCTCCATTCATTCCCCAATGCTCATCCGACACATGGCACAGAATAAATTTTCAGTTATGCTGTAAGTTAGACGCTATGGCTTGCCAAAAAAAAAGCCTCCCCCCCCCAAGGAATATTTATAATAATCAGAGTATTTCCCCTTCTTGCAGCCAATTTGAGAAGTCTCTGTTGCATATGGGAATAAAAGTCTCCCTTATTTAAAGTAAATTTGCTTAAAAATGTAGCTTGACTGTAGTCAGTCTTTAAGTACCTCCATACCAAGTTCAGAGTCATTGTGGAAAACACTAAAATAGTAATCAAATCCACCGCATGCATTCTTCCCCGGTATTATAGATTGGTGGGCACCCAATCCCTGTGTTTTCCTTGCTTGCTAAAAGAGCATGCTGTACATTGCGATGGTTTAAGAGATGTAGTTGTCATGACAACATCATGAAGGAAATACTACTGAGTCCACGAGACTGGAGTCCTGCACATATTTTTCTACCGGAGTCCAAAAGGTTACCATAAGATGAGCATGAAACAAACAACAGGCTGTACTACTGTCTCCAAACACCACGAAGAAGCATCAGTCCAGCGTTTTCATTTGATTAATGCTGTAAGAATGCTGAGTTGATTAGGTATATAATGTTTAGCCATATGTGCTGACTTGGCTACTAAGGTTTGTTTTACAAACCGTGATTCAAAACCTACTCGCATGGAGTGGTATGTAAGTAAATCTAGCCATTCATTGTTTCTATAGTATTCTATGCATTATTCGTTTTTGGTATTCATGAACTTTGCCAAGGTAGCTTAATGCTATCAATGACTCAGGATAGTGATCTCAATCTTAGTTAAAACGTGGCTTACTGGGATAAGCAAACAAGGGCAATTCTGTACTAATTAATTTTGAATTCCCTGGTTCCTAAAAAAAAGAATGTGAATAATTTTATGAGGTAATGGAGAGAATGTTACTAGCAAGTTGACAGTGAAGCCCTTTTTTGTGTGCAAGAGAATTAACATGTTCTATATAATTTCAGACCCATATCTGCAGACAATACAATGCTTTACTAATGGATAATTTACATATTTTACAGCTGATTTTCAACATCATCATCATTTTCTGACTTGCATTGCGTGGCTTTCAACCCTCTGCATAGAGACCCAGAGTCACTTCCTGAATAATAATCATAAAAGTTGAATAAATAGAAAAATATTATGATTAAATTACATATTCTATTTTTAAATTTTTATTCAAAACAAAAC
This sequence comes from Ptyas mucosa, assembly GCA_012654045.1. Taxonomy (NCBI): domain Eukaryota; kingdom Metazoa; phylum Chordata; class Lepidosauria; order Squamata; family Colubridae; genus Ptyas; species Ptyas mucosa. Next base: position 10,897,273 of record WNWU01000024.1, read on the forward strand.
CCAGCTCCATAGCAACATGCAATGGAGGTCACTGGAACACAATTTCATTTATAACATAGCAGGCCAAAAAAGGGGAGGGAGGGTCAAATAGACTGCAACAGGAAAAAAAAATTAAAAGCAGCAAAGTGTAAATAATTCACAGCACAGAGAGAAGAGTCTATAACTGTTCACAGCAGATGATACGTTCTTTACTGACTCGAGCAAATAAAATGTATTAAACAACTAAAATATATATTAAGCAAATAATGTGCCTTAAAACTAACAGTGCAGAATTGACGTTGAGAGAACTTGGCAGTTTAAGCTGCCATTCTGTCATTTTAAAATCCCAACATGCTGCTACTCCAGGATATTATGGGAAATTAGTAGGGTTTGCCTTTGCAATTCTCCATGTTCTGGAAGAAGGGTGGGATATACTCTTGTAATCTTGGTCCAGTCCTAAAATAGTCCCCCTTTTTCTTTCAGAACACCAGATCAAAAGATTTGACTTCCAGAAAAATCCAAAGAAGCAACTTAGAACTAAGGAGAAATTTCCTGACAGTTAGAACAATTAATCAATGGAACAACTTGTCTCCAGAAGTTGTGAATACTCTAACACTGGAAATTTTTAAGAAAAGGTTGGATAACCATTTGTCTGAAGTGGTGTAGGGTTTCCTGCCTAAGCAGGGGGTTGGATTAGAAGACCTCCAAGGTCCCTTCCAACTCTGTTAGTCTATTCTAAAACCTCCAGAATGCCATGGGGGAGAGGAACATAGAACAGTAAGGCTGGAAGGGACCTCCTTGCCCTATATCCATGATGGCGAACCTATGACACAGGTGGCACAGGTGGCACGCATAGCCATATCAGTGGGCACATGAGCTCAGCTCTGCCAGCTGATTTCCGGGTCTTCTGGGCCCACCAGAAGTAGGGAAACAGGCTGTTTCCTGCCTCCAGAGGCCTGGCGGGCGGGGTGGGGAAGACCCGTTTTTCTTTCTCACCTGGCTCCAGGACCTCTCTAGGAGTCTGGGAAGGGGGAAAACGGCCTTCCCCACCCAGCCCCCAGAGGTTGAAAACGGCCCATTTGACAACTTCCAGTGGGACCGGAAGGCCCATTTTTTGCTGTCCCCAGCCTCCAGGGCCTCTCTAGGAGTCTGGGGAGGGTGAAAACGGCCTTCCCCACTCCCCTGGAGACCGAAAACGGCCCGTTTGACAACTTCCAGTCCCACTGGAAGTTGTCAAACAGGCCATTTTCAGCCTCCGGAGGACCTCCGGGGTGGTGGGGAAGGCCGTTTTCACCCTCCCCAGACTCCTAGAGAGGCCCTGGAGCCAGGTGAGTAAGAAAAATGGACCTACCGGGCCACTGCGTGCCAGGAGCGGGGGGAGTGGGGGTCACGTGCACATATGCGGGGCGGGGTGCTTAGAATTATGGTGAGGGCACCTGGCCGTGTGACCCCCCCCCGCTCCCCCTCCTGGCACACAATGGCAAAAAGGTTAGCCATCACTGCCCTATACTATTCTGGACAAATGGCTACTTAGTCTCTTCTTGAAAACCTTGAGTGATGAAGCATCCACAGAAAAATACGTCAGAGGCCTAGAACAGTAGATTCTATCTGTCCTATCTCTCTATCAGTAGTTTCTATAGATAGATCTAGATCTATCTAACAGTAGGTCTATACTTCCATGTATATCGTTTTTGTTTCCTTACATTTCTTTTTACCCACACTATTTTTATTAGACAGAAACAAAACGAAAATAACCCAAAGTCTTTTAGCCGCAATAGTTTTATCTTCCGAATTAGGAAGCCACGGAAAGTTGGTTGAGGGGGAACAAATTCAAGGTTCAATGAATGCCTTCATCAGGCTCCCCTTGTGGCCTTCCTGGAAACATCTGCATTTGCCAGCTGTGAAAAACAGGATGCTGGATTAGACAGGTGGATATGTGATCTGCCCAGCAGGACATGTCTTCTATTTTTACATATCAGAAACTATAACAATTAGAAACGGCAAGGAAAGAGATATCCTACATTCCAAAGAGACGGTGGCAAAATTTCAACTCAAAAGCATGTATTTCTAAATCGGTGATTAAGAGGCACCATTTCAGGTGCTGTTTATAATTCCCCAGCTAGTTTTGTGACAGGCCTTCTCTTGGTGGCCTTTATATCATGGAACTATTTATTTATTTATTTATTTATTACATGTATTTATATGCCGCCCTTCTCCCGAAGGACTCAGGGCGGCGAACATAAGTTAAGAAACATGTACAATAAAATCCCATTTTAAACCAAATAACTAATTAATAATAAATAATAAAACCTGGAATCGGAGTCAGCCTATTTGCTTGAACAGCCAAGTCTTCAGGTCCCGACAGAAGGAGCGGAGATCAGGAGCCGTCCTGAGCTCGGTAGGTAACTCATTTCAGAGGGTGGGAGCACCCATAGAGAATGCCCTACCCCTGGGCACCGCTAGACGACATTGGCTCACTGTCGGAACCCTATGGTGAGAGGCAGGTAGGAGAAGATCCTGCAAATATCCCGGACCTAAGTCATGTAGGGCCTTATATGTGAGAACCAGCACCTTGAAGCGGACCCGGAGAACCACTGGTAACCAGTGCAGCTCACGCAGGAGGGGTTTTATATGGAAGTAACGAGGGGCTCCCGTAACAACCCGTGTGGCTGCATTCTGGATCAGCTGGAGTCTCCGGGTGCATCTCAGGGGCAGGCCCATGTAGAGGGAATTGCAGTAATCCAAGCGGGAAGTAACCAGGGCATGAGTGACTGTGCGAAGGTCACAGGGCGCAACTGGTGCACCAGGCGAACCTGTGCGAAGGCCCCCCTGGTCACGGCTGTTAGATGGTTTTCTAGGGACAGCCGAGCATCCAGGAGGACACCCAAGTTGCGAGCCCTATCAACGGGGGCAAGTTTTTCCCCATCCATCAAAAGGGATGGGGCCTCTGAAACCCGAGATGCCGGTATCCACAGCCACTCAGTGTTGGAGGGATTGAGTTCGAGTCTGTTTCTGCCTATCCAGGCTCCTACCACCTCCAGGCAATGGGACATCATGGAAAGGGCATCTCTGGGGTGGTCTGGGGTGGAGATGTATAATTGGGTATCATCAATGATCTCACCCAGTGGCTTCATATAGACGTTAAAGAGTAGGGGGGAGAGAACCGACCCCTGAGGCACCCCACAATTTAGGGGCCTCAGGGTGGACCTCTGCCCTCCCGCCCATACAAACTGAAAGCGACCCGAGAGGTAGGAGGAGAACCACTGTAGGACAGTGCCTCCCACCCCCAACCCCACAAGTCGCTGCAGTAGGATACCATGGTCGATGGTATCAAAAGCCGCTGTGAGGTCAAGTAGGACCAGGATGGAGGAACAACCACCATCCCGAGCCCGCCAGAGATCATTCACCAGAGCGACCAATGCCGTTTCCGTGCTGTGTCCACGTCAGAAGCCCGATTGGTACGGGTCAAGGTATTCCGTTTCCTCCAGTAATTGTGGGAGTTGTTGCGCCACTACAGTCTCAACAACCTTCACAATAAAGTGAAGGTTGGAGATGGGACGATAGTTATTAAGTGAGTCTGGATCCAGGGAAGGCTTCTTGAGGAGAGGTCGAACCACCGCCTCCTTAAGAGAGGCGGGGAAGTTCCCCTCCCTCAACGAAGCGTTGACAATTGCCTGGATCCAGTCTCTAGTCACCTCCCTGGCAGCCAAAACCAACCAGGAGGGACAAGGGTCCAATAAGCAAGTGGAGGAACTAAATTTGCCCATAATCCTGTCCACTTCCTTGAAGGGAAGGGTCAAACTCAAGCCAGATATTATTCTCAAGACCCACCCTAATCTCCCGATTGGATTCTGCCCAGTCAGAGTCCAATCCGATCCGGATCTGAGCGATTTTATCATGCAGAAATTGTACAAAATCCTCAGCTCCGTCCTGTAAAGGGTCTTCCCTCGCTCCCTGATTGAGGAGGGAGCGGGTCACACAAAACAGGGCCGCTGGGCGGTTTTCTGCAGATGCAATGAAGGCGGCGAAGTAATCTCGTTTCGTCACTTCCATCGCCACTAGATAAGACCTAATATGGATTCTTAACTGTGTTCAGTGAGATTCAGATTGGGAGGACCTCCAACTCTCCTCTAGGTGTCTTTTCCAACGTTTCATTTCCTGGAGCTCCATGGAAAACTAGCTAGATAACCGTGCTCCGCTACAAAACTATGTGATCGGGTTTGATAAATCGACACTTACAGCTTGAAAATTAATGAGTAGTTACGATCGGCCTCACCTCTCCCTTTCTCTCCCTCAGCCTTGCCCCACAGAAGCCTCCTCTATCCTATCCCCCATCTCTCCCGCAGGCTGGCTCCACAGAAGCCTCTTACTCTACCCCCTTCTCTCCCGCAGGCTTTCCCCATTGATCCTCTCCTCTCCTCCTTCTCTCCCTCAGGCTGGCCCCATTGATCCTCTCTTCTCCCCTTCTCTCCCCCAGCCTTGCCCCACAGAATCTTCCCCTATCTTATCCCCTTCTCTTCCTCAGTCTAACTCCTTAGCATCAGAGCATTTTTCAGGTGGGGAGGGGGAATAGAATGTCTAAATTCCCAGCCCGCAGGCTGGATGAGCCACGCGCTGGACATGCCCATGTGGCAGTTGGAACTTTTCAAGTGGGGAGGGGGAGTAGAAAGTCTAACTCCTTAGCATCAGAGCTTGTTAGTAATAATAATATAAGAAATTCTAATGATCTGATGGTCATTTTGAAAAATCCTTTCTTAGCGAGCACCTAGAAGCCAAGAGGAACATACGTGCTAAATTTCAAGTTAGTAGGCTGTACCGTTCTGGAGATTTCATGATAACACGTGAATGGTATTTCGCTTTTATATATAGAGAGAGATATTACGCGTGGAGTCTGTTCTTGAATTTATAAAGAACCATCCTTTTTCAATTGGGTTTTGGCTCCAGATGATTAAGGCATGGAGACCGCTTCTTCCATGTACATTTTTTCTTGCACCTCTAATTGACTATGAATTTTATTATATATATGTGTGTTTGGTTTGGTTTTAATGGCTGTGTGCGATCCAGCGTGGTTAAGACCAGGTTTGTTTTAATAAATGTTGCAAATTTAAAAAAAATAATAGACTAGATTAGAGCATATATTTCTGTTAAGGTAATCTAAAGTCTCAATGGTTTTGCAGGATTCAGAAATCACAATGTGCTGTTTTTTAAACATGGTTGAACTAACAAGGTACGGTAGCTCAGATATCTGAAGTTTGTATCTAAGGCTTTGGGAGGTCACCTTTAGCCTTAGCAGGACAGCATTCCGTAAACCAGTTGCATTTACAATTCTGATATAACGATCCATTTCTTTCCTAGGTGACAGTCAACATTTCATGCTCTGAAGTGCACTCACTGGACAATTATGCTTCTTTTTAAAGGTATTTTCATATAGTACTACTGTACACCGTACAGTTCCTTCAACATGCTACTTGCTTTTTCATAAGGGTAAAGATAAAGGTTCCCCTCGCACATATGTGCTAGTCCTTCCCGGCTCTAGGGGGCGGTGCTCATCTCCATTTCAAAGCCGAAGAGCCAGCACTGTCCAAAGATATCTCTGTGGTTGTGTGGCCGGCATGACTAAACGCTAAAGGCTCATGGAATGCTATTACCTTCCCAGCAAAGGTGGTCCCTTTTTTCCTACTTGCATTTTTTATGTGCTTTCGAACTGCTAGGTTGGCAGAAGCTGGGACAAGTAACGGGAGCTCACCCCGTTACGCGGCATTGGGGATTTGAACCGCTGAACTGCCGACCTTTCGATCGACAAGCTCAGCGTCTTAGCCACTAAGTGTCCCTTTGCATAGCTCCATTTTTATCCTTCAAGGGTTTTCCCTCCCCTCCAATATTGACTATTTGATTTTGCTCCAGCTACGAAGCGTGGGCTGTACTGACCAAGAAGATTGCTGGTTGGCAGGAAAGAGAATTCTGCAGCCCAGATTTACTAGACCTCAGGCCATGCCCTTAAGAGAGTTGGAGAAGAAAGAATCAACTCCGCTGCTTCCTTGGGATCTCATTTATATTAATAATTTCAAATTCATGCGCCACGTTAGGGAATAGAAATACTTGTCAATTCAGACTTTAAATCAGGGAAACTGGAAGAAACTCAAGAAGTGCATATCCGAATGTGGCTATCATATTTATGAAACACCCGAGGTCAAAAAGTGATGCATCTTACCTAACTCAAAAACCTGATTTTTTTTTTTTTAAATGCCAAAATGTTCCTGTTATTTCTCACAAAATGAGAACAATACAGTCCCTGGTGCTGATTTTTTTCCCTCCTCTTCCAGGAAAAGAAAAAGCCAAACCAAACCTTTCCAAACAGTGTGACTTGCTCCATGGATAGAGGTTTTTACGTTTTAATTCCTCAGCCAAACCAAATTACTATGGCAACACCTTTGGTAGACAAGAGAAGTAATTACAACAGCTAAATCCTACTTCATCTGCAGGTTCTTATAAGAACCTTTCCTCATTCCCTCCAGCCCCCAAAATAACCCTGGGTAAGTTTTTCTTCTTTTTTACAATTCAGTTTTCAAACGAAAACACTCTCCTTTCCCTCGCATATTTTCTCAAGTCCTGGAAGGTGTTTTTTCCCCCCAGCTTTCTTTTTTTAGCCTCTTGGCGTACCTGGAGTTGGAAAAATAGGATGGAGAAAGTGTGCAGGTGGAATGAAGGAGGCTGATATACATTTGCCACAGTATTCTTGCAAAAAAAGATTTCACTTGAGACCCTGTCCGTCTCTTAGGTGCCGGTGAAGTTATCAGAATGTTAGGATAAATTGTGGTTTTATAGCAGAAATAGTTTAAATCTTACTGGCAGACTCTTCCTGACAAGGGTAAATCTATAAAGGTTCCCCTCGCACTTATGTGCTAGTCATTCCTGACTCTAGGGGGCGGTGCTCATCTCCGTTTCAAAGCCGAAGACCCAGCGCTGTCCGAAGACGTCTCCGTGGTCATGTGGCCAGCATGACTCAACACCAAAGGCACACGGAATGCTGTTCCCTTCCCACCAAAGTGGTCCCTCTTTTTCTACTTGCATTTTTTACGTACTTTTGAACTTCTAGGTTGGCAGAAGCTGGGACAAGTAGCGCGAGCTCATCCTGTTACACTATAAACTCTATAAACTATGCTTAATATAGGCTAGTATTTAGGTAGGCTGAATTTAGTCTAACCTGCCACAAAATTCTCCCTTAGCCCCAGCCAGTGGTGAAATCCAATTTTTTTTACTACTAGTTCTGTGGGCGTGGCTTGATGTGTGTGGCAGGGGAAGGATACTGCAAAATCCCCATTCCCACCCCACTCTGGGGCCAGCCAGAGGTGGCATTTTGCTGGTTCTCCAAACTACTCAAAATTTCCACTACCGGTTCTCCAGAACCTGTCAGAACCTGCTGGATTTCACCCCTGGCCCCAGCCTTAAAAAAACTAGAAAGGAAGGTGCCTTGAATTTATCTGGTGAACAAATAAGGCTAAAAAAGAACCCCAGAATTTCAAAACTTCACCACCATTTGAGTGCCAGTCCTAAAATATCAGGAGCAGCTGCTTTTCAAATTGAATGGGGATAAAGTTTTAGATGAAGGAAAAGAAACTAAACTTCTAGGTTAAAAAAAGATCTAGCAAAAAAACGCAAGAGGAGGAAACAATCTCATGCTAAGAGATATCCAGATAAAATCCATATACCGTAAGTAGCCAAACTAGTTATTACTTTCTGGAACTATTTTTTAAAAAACTGGCAGTTCTGTAATATCATAACCAAGAAGCACCTGCTTCTGGACTTAATTTGCAGAAATGTGGATTCTGCAGTAGCGTCTCTCGATATGAAAAATAGAGCACAATTACGACTGCAATGCTTTGAGAGAAAAGATGCCTAATGCAAGGTCATACATACCTAAAATGTGTGATCCAAGTGAAGGATTAATTCTGCAACATCGCTGACCAGCTCAAATCCCTAGAGAAATAGTGAAGTTTTTTTCTGTTTTCCCCTACCCATGCAATAAGAGGTAACATCATTAGAAAACATTTCAATGTTTTTTTTAATTCTCAATTTCAAGAAACGTACATCGAAGAGCAGCAGTAATGACAATGTTTACAAAACAAAATTGAATGGTTTTAAAAGTGCAGATGCTGTAGTAGTGAGTAGTTAAACTCCACCAAGAGGCTTCCGCCTGAAGTGCAACTCATATTGTGCATATGACAGTTCTGTTTCTCAAAAATAACTATCTTTTTACCCTATAGCAGGGGTGAAATCCAGCAGGTTCTGACAGGTTCTGGAGAACCGGTAGCGGAAATTTTGAGCAGTTTGGAGAACCGGCAAATACCACCTCTGGTTGGCCCCAGAATGGGGTGGGAATGGAGATTTTGCAATATCCTTCCCCCAGGAGTGGGGAGGGAATGGGAATTTTGCAGTATCCTTCCCCAGCCACACCCACCAAGCCACACCCACAGAACCGGTAGTAAAAAAATTTGGATTTCACCACTGCCCTATAGCGACCTATTAAAGAGCCCAGTAGGTATATAGACATGGGAGAATATTTTTTTTAAATCTAGTAAAAATGAATTTTATTTGTATAAAACGTGCATAAAAATTTGCACTGGTAGCGCAAGCCTATACAGATTTATTTACCTTAGCAGTCTCCTCTGTATTATCTCTATTGGCATTTTGAGTTAAAGGAAAAAAAGGATAAAATGCCAAGCATTGAGAGACTGTGGCCGAAAATGATCGTTATATTTTAAAAATTTAATTAAACACCACCCTATCGTAGTTGAATGTGGCAAAAACAGATTCCAGCAATTATATGCTTCCACCGTGATTTATAAATATAAACTATATATTTATAGTTTATATTTATATAAATTATAATTTATGTATAATTACATAAATTATAAATATAAACCAAATTATTTCAGCTAAGACATGGATCATAGTTTCAAGAGTTTCAATTACATTTGAAAAAAAAATATTACAACGTTACCTGTCAAAGTTTGCTTTTTATGCCATGGTAGCGTGTCATAAAGTTTTTCTCAGCTGAAGAATTCAAATTATCCAGGTCAAATTCAACTTCAAACGTCGGCTTCTCCCCGTAAATAGCAACAGCAACAAAGGCTGCAAAATGGGCAGTGAGTCCCCACACTGTAAATGACATCTGATGCTCTGGGTCATCATAGTCAAAGAAATGCATCAAATACGGAGACTGTCCGTTTTTCAAAGGTACAGCATGGTGTTTCGCAGGGCGTATAAAATATTCCAGCGGTATTGAGAACACGTGGCTGACTTCCTCTGGATTTGGTTGGGCTTGAAAAGTGTCTTCTATGAAGGCTACAACTGGAGTTACGACAGAATAAGTCTAAAAGGAAGAAAAGTTACAGTTAAAACTTTAATGTTTCTAACCAACTACTCTTCCAATTCACTTTAATCATATTACAAAATAAATTTCAGGGAAGGGGTCTCCAGAGTCTTACTGAATGTGAACAAGAGACCATGAAAGATATAATCTTCACTTTTAAAACCCTGAATGGAATCTCAATGTTTTTGAAGACACCTGGGGACAAGCCCCATACTACCTAAGCAATATGAAGGATGTGTCTTGGTTTGAGGTGTGAAACAAGCTTCCATCGTGGAAGATTTATCCCTGAAAACTACCATAACCCATACTTGGAATGGCATTGGATGGAGGTCAGCCCAGCATTCCAGAGTTCCCAGGTCAATTAATTTTGCACATCCCTTATTTATATTGTTGTTGTTCTTGGAGCAGTCCAGAATGGTTTATAAAGAAGTCAATAAAAGATAGCATTCCCAATCTTGTTTTTATCTCGGAACAGTGACGTGATGAGCTCGGTGGGGGAGCACCAGTTATTCATCCCCTGTCATGGACCGATCATCATCTCCTGCGGCTGGGCTTCCATGAGATCAAACCCCCAAGCTGGGATGCGGGATCTACCATGTGGTTCTGCCCCAGGCGCCTGATGGAGCCGGAAAGGTTCCAGACGGAACTTGGGACAATACCTCTCTCTCTCTCTCACGCACCGGTCGAGGCTCTGGTGGATGCCTGGGAAAAGGCGGCCTCCGGGGCATTGCTTTGCAGCCTCTGACTCGACGCAGATCCTAGTTGGCTCCTTGGTTCGCGGAGGAGCTCCGGGAGATGAAGCGCCGTAGAAGAGGCCTAGAGAGCGGTTGGAGATCCAGTCGTTCTGAATCTGACCGTTCCCAGTTGAGATCGTTCACACAATCTTATCTGGTGGCGATGGAGGCGGCAAAGCGGACACACTTCTCTGCCCTCATCGTGTCCGCAGATAATCGTCCGGCCAGCCTGTTCAGGGTGTCCCACTCCCTCCTGAATTGGAGGGCAGGGGAGGATCCTTTGCAGGGACGTGCCGAGGAGTTTAGTCAGCATCTGCTGGATAAGATCGCTCAGATTCGGGACGGTCTGGACTCTGACTGGATAGGGTCAGACGGTGAGGAGACAGCTGGTCTTGTGATTTGGGAGGAGTTCGATCCTGTCACCCCTGAGGAAGTGGACAGGATTATGGGGAGGCTGAGTGCCACCACGTGTGTACTGGACCCATGTCCCTCCTGGCTTGCCTATGCGGCCCGAGAGGTGACACGTGATTGGATCCAGGCAATAATAATGGCATCTTTGGGGGAGGGGATCTTCCCCACCGCCCTGAAGGAGGCGGTGGTGAGACCCTCCTCAAGAAACCTGCCTTGGATCAAACTATATTGAATAACTTTCGTCCGGTCTCCAACCTTCGCTTTGTTGCGAAGGTTGTTGAGAGCGTGGTGGCTCGGCAGCTCCCGTTGGTCCTGGAGGAAACAGACTACCTGGATCCGTACCAATCGGGTTTCAGGCTGGAGTACAGCACAGAGACGGCATTGGTCGCACTAGTGGATGATCTCTGGAGGGCTTGAGTCAGGGGACATTTCTCTGTTCTGGTCTTCTTGGATCTTTCGGCGGCTTTTGATACCATTGACCATGGTATCCTGCTGTGATGACTCGAGGGATTGGGAGTGGGAGGCACTATTTTACGGTGGTTCTCCTCCTATCTCTTGGGCCGTACGCAAGCGGTGTTGGCAGGGGGGCAGAGATCAGCTATGAGGCCCCTCACTTGTGGGGTGCCCCAGGGGTCGGTTCTCTCACCTCTCCTGTTCAACATCTATATGAAGCTGCTTGGGGAGATCATCCGTGGTTTCGGAGTGCGGTATCGTCAGTATGCTGATGATACCCAGCTTTTTATATCCACCCCGAACCAGCATAGTGATGCCCTCGACGTGATGGCCCGTTGCCTGGAAGCGGTACGGACCTGGATGGGGAGCAACAGGCTCCGACTCAACCCCGCCAAGACCAAGTGGCTGTGGGTACCAGCATCTGGGTCCAATTGAGATATTCCATTGTTGACCATCGGGGATGAGGTGTTACCCCGTGAATAATGCCCGCAACCTGGGTGTCCTTCTGGATTCACGGTTGTCTCTGGAAGATCATGTAGCGACCGTGACCAGGGGAGCATTTGCCCAGGTCCGCCTTGTGTGTCAGCTGCGCCCTTACTTGGACCAAGATGCCCTACGCACCGTTACTCATGCGCTGGTCACCTCCCATCTCGACTACTACAATGCTCTCTACCTAGGGCTGCCCTTGAAAACCACTCGAAGGCTTCAACTGGTGCAGAATGCGGTCGCGGGGGTTGCGATGGGAGTGTCCTGACACTCTCATGTTACACCCCTCCTGCGTGGCCTGCATTGGCTACCAGTTGCCCTTCGGGTGAGGTTCAAGGTGCTGGTTATCACCTATAAAGCCCTTCATGGCCTAGGCCTGGGATATTTGTTGGACCCCCTGCAGCCAGCAACAATCTCCAATCGCCCGGTGTGCTCCCACAGACAGGGCCTCCTCAGGGTGCTGTCGGCCAGACAATGTCAGCTGGCGACCTCCAGGGGGAGAGCTTTCTCTGTGGGCGCACCCACTCTTTGGAACCAACTTCCTTTGGAACTCTGGATGACCCCTGACCTTCGCTCGTTCCGCTATGATTTGAAGACCTGGTTGTTTCGTAGCCTGGACTGATGGAGGGGGGGTGTTCTTAATAGTTTTAAAATTGATTTTAAACTGTTTTAATTTGGACTTTTAATTTCATATTGTTTTAATGTGCAATTGTGTATTTTATTGTTCTGAGCCGCCCTGAGTCCATTGGAGATAGAGTCCAATGGAAATCGCATTAAACTAAACTAAAACTAAACTAAAATACAGATAGTCCTCCACTTACAACTGGTCTCTTAGCAAATGTTCAAATTAAGACAGCCCCCCCCCCCCCCAATGTACTGTATTTTTTGGAGTATAAGATGCACCTTTTTCCCCAAAAAAAGAAGGTGAAAATTTTGGTGTGTCTTATACTCTGAATGTAGCCCCACCCAGCTTCTCAAATGGAGGTTTCAGAGGCTGAAAAAAGCCTCTGAAAGAAGCTTCAGGAAAAAAAGCCTCTGAAAGGCTTTTATCTAAAATAATATGGCAAGCAACAAAAGAAGAATCAGTAAAAGTTCTAACTAAAGTTTGTTAGCATTGTTATGCTAACAAATCTGGAGAATGACACAATAACCAACAGATCGGAAGAGGTTAATCTATATACCAATACCAAAGAAAGGAGATTGAACAGAGTACAGATAGTCCTTCAGAATAAAAGCCTCTGAAAGAAACTTCAGAAAAAAAGCCTTTTTTTTCCTGAAGCTCTGTTTTGGAGGCTTTCAGAGGCAGAAAAAAAGTTTTTTCTGAAACGGAGTTTCAGAAGTTTCAGAGGCAGGAAAAAAAAGCAAGGCACAGAGCTCACAACCAAGGAACCTGTTGCTAAAATTCACCTCTGGGAACAGCCGATTGGGGGTATTTCGGGAGGCCGATCCACCTGCCAATCAGCTTTTTTCTTATTTTCCTCCCCAAAAACTAAGGTGCGTCTTATACTCCGGTGTGTCTTATAGTCCGAAAAATACAGTACTTCTGACCTGATTCCAAAGCTCCAATGGCTGCCCTCCCAGCTATGTGGCTGCATTTCGGGTGCTCAGCAAATGGCCCGCATTTATGGCCGTTTGCAGTGTCCTGTGGTCATGTGACTCCAATTCATGATGTTTTAACAGGCATCTGCTTCCAATGTTCAGCAAAATACCCCGTATTGCTTAACGACTTGCGATTCATTTAGCAATCCTGGTGACCCGCTTAACAACTGCCACAAGAAAAAGTTAAATCAGGTGGGCTGCATGAGGAATTCTTTACGACTTTTACAACTTATAACTGTAATGTGGAGAGAATATCTCAGGGGTCAGCCACCGGTGGCTCTGGAGCCGCATGTGGCTCTTTCGTCCCTCTGCTGCGGCTCCCTATTGCTGGTTGGCTCCACAGTTGATAGGGCTTTCGGTTAGGACAGGTAGAGGAAAAAGGATACCACGCTAGGAGGAGACTCTCTAGGGGAACCAACTTCCAATCGGCAGAGGAAAAAGGATGTCGTGCTAGGAGGAGACTCTATGATGGGGGAACTGGACTTCTGGTCAGCTCCAAAATTTTATGAGGGCCTTACAGTTAGGATCTTTGTGGCTCTTTGAGTATTTAAGGTTGCCGACCCCTGGACTATCTATAATCCTTAAAAACGGTAAGTATAAAACTAAAAACAGAGTTCATTCTTTGAAAAGTACCTCCTGTAACAGATTTATCTAAAAAGATAGTTTGTTCCTGGATGAACACAGGATTTCCCAGTTCTTGCTTTATAGAAGGCAAAACAGAAGGGGGAGTACACCTATGGCTCCCGCAAGCAGCAGCCAAATACCACAAATGCTACCACTCAGAAGGTTTTGATCGTGACCATTGCATCGATAAATAAACCTACAGGACATGAGCAAACTTTCCCAGCAATTTTTAATGTAGACTGGTTTTGGAATTGATGGAGGCCAGAGTTTAAATATTTGAGCCTTAAGCCACTAAAGGACATATAGACCATGTCAACACTATCAATACAATGGATTAAGTATAAGGTAAAGATAAAGCTTCCCCTCGCACATATGTGATAGTTGTTCCTGACTCTAGGGGGTGGTGCTCATCTCCGTTTCAAAGCCGAAGAGCCAGCGCTGTCCGAAGATGTCTCCGTGGTCATGTGGCCGGCATGACTAAACGCCAAAGGCGCACGGAACGCTGTTACCTTCCCACCAAAGGTGGTCTCTGTTTTTCTACTTGCATTTTTTACCTGCTTTCGAACTGCTAGGTTGGCAGAAGCTGGGACAAGTAACAGGAGCTCACCCTGTTATGCAGCACTAGGGATTCGAACCGCCGAACTACTGCCCGTTCGATTGACAAGCTCAGCGTCTTAGCCACTGAGCCACTGCATCCCATCCCAATAGATTAAGTCTTATTGTCATTTTAATTAGTGACTGCCAACGGTCTTATCCTTTGTGAATTTGTTGTATCCCTTTTTAAGGCCTATTCAAAACAACTTACAGCTTCTTTGAAATATTTCAGACAAACAGTACCTACTTTATCTATTCCAGGAACAAGCCTACAGATGACTTCAACCTGTTCAGGAAGAAGTCCCACTTCTTCTTTAGCTTCTCGAAGAGCCGTGGCAATTTCATCTGTGTCTCTTGGGTCACTTCTACCTCCTGGAAAACAAACTTCTCCTGGATAGCTTCTCAACTGGAATTAGAACATTAACATTGTTGGTTGCATAAGTCCGTCAGATGTTTCGACTAGATTTACCATTTTGATTAACCTATCACGTTCTTTTCAAGGACCTGGGACAAACACATGTTATTGTTTGACATGTAATCATTATTATCCCTGAAGTTTCTTCATCCAATTTTAAATCCACAATCGTGTTCTCCCAGTTTGGCATATCTGAGTTTATGTTTTGCTTATAAGTTGGTGAATAATAATAATAATAATAATAATAATAATAATAATAATAATGATGATGATGATGGCTTTTAGGATCGATCATCAACAGCAAAGTCAAGAAATATTTTAGTTTAATTAAACATATCGAAGACTAGGACCTAGTCTGCAATCCGAGCAGCAACAAAGGCTTTGAAAAGGATACTGCAAATGCTATGTTACATCTAAAATAACAAAGATTAGAATTCTTAGGCAATGTTTTTTTCTGACACTATGGATGTGCAAGGCGGATTCGGAAGAAGCATAACAGAAAAGAATACCAACATGTTTGAACGCTAGTACTGGAAAGACACTTGGGACAGTCAGGAAAACAAACAATTTTTACATTTTTCAAAAAAAAAAAAAATCCATTTCGAGTCACAAGATGCAGTAATCACTGGGCTCCAACTATCACATCATGCCAAGATGGAGTTCTCTTTTGTTGTTGTTAGTCGCGAAGTCGTGTCTGACCCATCGCAACCCCGTGGACAACGTTCCTCCAGGCCTTCCTGTCCTCTACCATCCTCTGGAGTCCGTTTAAGCTCATGTCGACTGCTTCAGTGACTCTATCCAGCCGCCTCATTCTCTGTCGTCCCTTTCTTCTTTTGCCCTCTTAGGAAATCCATAATGCCAGTTTAAGACTAGCTGCACTTATAAAATCCTAGCTTAGATCAAGAACTAGTCAAACTTAAGAGTCACTGAAATCAATGGGCTCAACAAACTGAACTCCCATTTAGCAATTGGTATGCATAAATCCTGTGGGGTTTCATAGCACTCATTTCCATTTTAAATATAATCTCCAATCTCAAATTATACCCACACAGGGACGACAAAGATCCAAATATTAGGTCAATTGTTCTTTGCAATCTCTTGATCTTCGTCTCCATTGTCGTTTTCATTCAACATCAGTACCATCAACACAGGAACATAGCAAGCACAGACATGAACAAGACAGACTTTCATAACTTTTCCTATAATTGATGGTATTGGTTTTGAATAATCCAATAATCCTAAAGGAGTTACTGAATAATGCTAAAGGAGTTATTGTGAGATAACAACTGGGTGTGGGGCATAAGTGGTTTCACACTGCAAAGCAATGTCATAATGCTAAACATGCACAATATATGCATGTTCCAACCCAAAAACTAAGATGATCAACTAAACAAAAAAGTATGGGAAAAATAGAAGAAAAAAAGAAATCAGCAAGTAACTTTTAAAGCACTTACATCTTGAAAGATGAAATCTCTCCTAAGATTATTTTCAATAAAGTACACTAGCCAAAGAGCATGAGAAAAGTCCTATTTTCTACACCCAGATAATTCAGCAGAACTGTTTCTGAAAGATGTGGGTACATTAGAAAGAATAATCCAAACAAAATTAGTATTTATTTAACTGCTTTATTCATATACTGTCAGTTAGGTGTAGAGGTATATGTGTGAATATACCTGTCTGCTTGCATTTGTTCAGTCTTGACTCCTGTTCACTACACCCTTAACTACTTAGACCTAACTACCTCTGATTCAGGTTAGTTACAAAGCATTTAAAAATCTAACAAGACAGACCAGAATTATTATAGAAAAAGAAAGATAAAAGTGTTTCCCCTCCCTTAACCTTCAGAAAATTACCGGATATACTCGAGTATAAGCTGACCTGAATATAAGCTGAGGCTCCCAATTTTACCACAAAAAACTGGGAAAACTTATTGACTTGAATATAAGCCAGAGGTGGGAAATGCAGCGGCTACTAGTAAATTTCAAAATAAAAAAAGACTGGTCAAAAGTGCGAGGACCTGTGAGAAATCACTTTTTTCAGCCCTCTGGGTAGTCCTTTTCAGCCTGCAAGGCAGCCCTCCGCAAATATACAAAGGCGGAATCCTGATGCCACACTTACAGCAGAGAAAAGAAACTGGATTTTGCTTTGCGGAAGCTGGCGTCCGCAATGGGGAGCAAAATCCAGCTGCTCCCCGGACCAGTCACCATTTACCACTCTGAGTCGCAAGCGGCAGGAGAGGGGGGCTGCCTTGCACCACTGGCTGGCACAAATATATCGAAGCTCCCGCAGCTTCCAGCCATCGCAAACGCCGCTTCTTCCCGCTTCTGCCGCCCCCTCCCCTCCACCACAACAGCACCATTCATTCCGGATTGCGAGGGCTCCCCGGTCCAATCACCATTTACCACTCTGAGTCGCAAGCGGCAGGAGAGGAGATGGGGAGGAAGCACGTACACACACGAGAGAAAAGAAGCATCTCCAATCCGGCGCTGGGGAGCACCAGGACCCGGACTCCAGCGTAAGAGGATGGTTCCCTCTCCTGCAGCTTGGCCTGGTGAGTCTCGTTTTTAAAAGCAAAAAAGGGACGGGAAGGGACAGGAAAAAAACTTCTGCTCGTAAAAAAAAAAAGAAAAAAAAAGCGGCCGGATCGTATGCCTCTCTCCTTCGTGTCTCCAACCATAAGCGGAGATCTATAGTTGCTTTGCAGATGTTCGCCCTTTGCCCTGAAACCGGGCGAAAGCCAGGTTTCCCGCTTTCGTGTCTCCTCCAGCCTCACCAAGCACCTTGGCAGAAGTTTACATTGCCCCAGGGGTCGAGGGCTGCTCTCGTCTCTTAAAGGAAAACGGCATTGTCACAGTTCTTTGGGACTTTCTGGAGCGGGATCCAGGCAAGTCCTGCCCCACGGCTTGAGCTTTGGAGAGCCTTGCACCATCCCCAGCGTCCTTCTCTCCCCACCGTCAGGTGAGCGATGAGTCATTGAAGTATCATTGCTGCGCTGTTCCAGATGGCGAGGGCTGCGCTCTGTTTGCACCACCTGGGAGCCAAAAAGGGGCGCGGGAGAGGGGCGCCACCCCCCCCCCCACACACCCCATTTTGGCTTTAGCAAGCGTCCCTGCAACCCCGGGAGCCAAAACGGTTGCAGGGAAAAAGGCTTTTTTTTCGTGACTCGAATATAAGCCGAGGGGGCTTTTTTCAGCCTGAAAAACGTGCTGAAAAACTCGGCTTATATTCGAGTATATACGGTAAGCTATTCTTCCAGCTCATGGAGATTTAAGGAAGCAACTTGTTTTAGCAAACACATTTAACATCTTTACCTGGGCTACTGCTGAAGTCTCTTGCTATTTTGGCTGCTGGTGACAAGATGAAAGAGACCCAAGGGAAATCAAGATGTAAACATTACTCTGTCCTCAGATAGTCCAACTTTCAAATTTATTGCATCAAAATTTTAATTAATGGCTGTAAGAAAAGAAAGGCAGCGCTATATTGGATGGGTTGATTATTAGTAGGGAAAAACAGAAGAGATTGCGATGTAAAAGGAAGTGAAAACTGTTAGGGAGAACAAAGGTAGGTTTAACTACAGGTAGTCCTTGACTCCAGTTCATTTAATGACTGTTTGACGTGACAACAGCACTCAAAAAAGTAAGTTATGACCATTTTTCACATATACGATCGTTGCAGCATCCCTATGGTTACATGATCAAAATTCAGACACTTAACAACCAACTCATATTTATGATAGTTGCAGTATCCCGGGGTGATGTGAATCATCTTTTCCAACCTTCTGACAAGCGAAGTCAATGAGGAAACTAGATTCACTTATTACAAACTTAATAACCGCAGTGTTTCATTTAACAACTGTGGCAAAAAAGGTCGTAAAATGGGACAGAATTTGCTTAATAACTGACTGGCTTAACAAAGGAAATGTGGGGCTCAACGGTGGCTGTAAGTCGAGGACTACCTAAAGAAGGAAGTCCAACAGAGATTGCATTCCTGCCTCAAAAGGAGACGCTGTCAGTGTTAGCTCTACTTATCCAGATTGACTATATTTCTATACATGTGTTCTCTCCTTTTATTTTAGCCTTTCCTTTCATATGTTTCTAAAAATATTCACCAAATTAATAGTGAAATTAGTTTTGGCTTTCATATTTACATACCTTCATTGATCTAAGAGTGAAAAGAAGACATAGCTTTCCATCTTTGACCATTAATGGGATAAGAACTGAGGCTTTTGCTAACTGAATGTTGGAAAATTTGTCTCCAATGTCGAACTTCCTTAACTGCAGCTTTGCTTTTTCTTTTATGCTCATTCTGGAATAAATAAAAAGAGCAACATCTTTATTATAAAGAAAACAGGCAAAAATGTCACTCTACGATAATGATACCTTTGCAAAAAAGAAACATGAAAAAATGATATTGTCAAATAAATTGCCTTTACTGCAAACAAAGAGACATAGAAGGGCCCTTAAAAATTGGATAACCCTTTTCAATTTTCAATATTTCTGTATAAACATGACCTAAAGCATGATTTGTTCTCTACACAAATCCTAAAATTAGATAAAGAGAACCAATTAAATAAATGAATGGAAAACATTACACTTTTCGTTTATTTATTTAAGAAAAATAATCCAAAGCTATAACTTGCTATGAAACAGGACTGAAACATTCTCACTACAAGACTCGTATTGGTGGCAATGAAATAATGGATTAAAACTGTTGCAATCAAGTAAGATTTATTATAAAACATACAATATGAATCAGACACATGATATTGAACAGTATGATCTTTGCTTTATGAGAAAAAAGCATGGGTCTGATAGCTTTACAGCTTAATTTAATAATGAAATATTTATGTGGTCTTACTGGATGACGTATCTTTTAGATTAATAAATGTAAAATAATTGCCACAGCGGATTCCACAGAGCATCAGAATGGGGGGGGGGGGGGGTGTTATAAGCCAGTTAAAGATGCCGAAAAAAGGATCGTTTTCAAGAATTGCATAAAGGGCCATGTTTGCATCCTTATACACTCCAGAGCAACTTTATGGAATTGGGTAGTTTTAGAAGGCCAGTATATAAATTTACAAAACCGTTTGAATTTAAACAGCCCCAATCCTCTTGGAGAACTAATTCAAATACATACATGGAGTCTCATTCAATCACTTAGCAATAATCCTCACTATCCTGAACTGCATTTTACACTTAGAATTGTGCATATTGTTTAATCTTAGCAATGGGACTGCCTTGAATAACGTACCACTTAATTTTGAGTTAGGGTTATTGCATTCTTCAGTAAGAGACTTAGCTTTATCATAGACTAATGACCTTGTGCTGTGTTGTGAATATTGCCTAATAATGCTAACAGTGCAGAATCAGCATTTTACAAATAAGTGCCAACTTTCATCAAAAGCTGAATTCTTGAGTAAAAGGGGATTATTATCTATCCAAAAATTGGTTTTGGGGATTATCCAAGGATGAAAAATCTTCAATTTCAGCTCTTTAGGCTACAGGGGGGGAAAAAAATCTCATTTACTTAGCAATAAGCTGTTAAACTCATTGGATCTTGGTCTATTCTGTTAATGGTGTATTAGATTTTAATACCACTTTTGAAAATATTTATATATTTTGTATATGCAGTATATTTCTGTATATATGTATGTGTGTGCAGAGCAATTTCATGTACCTAAAAAGCAACATTAGTACTCTATATGTATATATTGAATTGCTAATGTCTCTCCTTCCTGGATTTAAAAAAAAACATGTACTGATATTACCAAACTATGTCAGCTCGCTAAACCAGAATGTAAATATGTACCTTGCTCATCTCTTTTCCTTGCCTGCAGGTTTTTCCCCAGAACAAGGTACAAGGACAGTTTTCTCCCCGAATGCCATCACTCTGCTAAACAACTAATTCCCACAATACTGTCAAATTAACTACTAAGACTGTATTACTATTCTTCTTCTCATCCTTCCTAGTACCTATCTCTTCCCACTTATGGCTATATCCACGTTCCTTGTATCTTTACAACTTATATTGTTTTTATTGTTTCCTAGTATGATTTGATTGTTTATTAGTATCCTATGACTATCACTAAGTGTTGTTATCTTATGATTCTTGATGAATATATTTTATTTTTTTTCTTTATGTACACTGAGAGCATATGCACCGAAGACAAATTCCTTGTGTGTCCAATCCCACTTGGCCAATAAAGAATTCTCTTCTCTTCTCTTTTCTTCTCTCTTCTTCTCTTCTCCCCTCCCTCCCTTCCCTTCCATTCTATTCTAAAACAACCAATTTCTTTCTTCTTTTTAAAAAAAGAACCATGAAAACTTTACTCTTTGAATCCTGGTACTATCAAGGGCAATACTGAACATATTTTATATTTAATATAATATTTATATGATGCATATATATATCATATTACAATTACTTTAAATTATGTTATTATATTATATATTACACTACATATTGCATTAACTACATTATAATTACATTATAAATTTGTATTTCCCTTTTTTCAAAGGAAGAAAATAAATAAATAAGCCTTAAAAGTGCCAGTTTAAGAAAACTCCAACTCTGTCTGTGTTTCTGTGTTTGTGTCTGTCTGTCTCTGTGTGTTTGTGTGCCTGTGTGTGTGTGTGTGTTTCTATGTTTGTGTCTGTCTGTGTGTGTGTCTGTCTGTCTGTGTGTGTGTGTTTGTGTGCCTGTCTCTGTGTATGTCTGTCTGTCTCTCTCTCTGTTTGTGTGTGTGTCTGTCTCTCTCTGTGTGTGTTTGTATGTGTCTATCTGTGCGTGTGTGTGCGTGCGTCTGTTTCTCTGTGTGTGTGTGTCTGTCTCTGTCTGTGTGTTTGTGTGTGTGTGTGTTTCTGTGCGTGTGTGTGTGCGCGTCTGTGTTTCTCTGTGTTTCTGTGTGTCTGTCTCTCTCTGTCTGTGTGTTTTTGTGTGTGTGTGTGCGTGTGTGTGTGCGCGTCTGTCTGTTTCTCTGTTTCTCCTGTGTCTGTCTGTCTCTCTGTGTGTGTGTTTCTGTGTGTCTGTCTCTCTCTCTGTCTCTGTGTGTTTGTGTGTGTGTCTGTTTCTGTGCGTGTGTGTGTGCGCGTCTGTCTGTTTCTGTGTGTCTGTCTGTCTGTCTGTGTGTGTGTTTCTGTGTGTCTGTCTGTGTGTGTTTGTGTGTGTCTGTGTATCTGTGCGTGTGTGCACGTCTGTCTGTTTCTCTCTGTGTGTTTCTGTGTGTCTGTCTGTCTCTCTGTTTGTGTGTGTATCTGTGTATCTGTGCGTCTGTCTGTTTCTCTCTCTGTGTGTGTTTCTGTGTGTGTCTCCCTCTCTGTGTGTGTCTGTCTCTGTGTTTGTGTCTGTGTCTGTGTATCTGTGCGTGCGTGTGTGTGTCTGTCTGTTTCTCTGTGTGTGTGTGTGTGTTTGTGTTCGTCTGTCTGTCTCCATGTTTGTGTGAGTGTAAACAATACATACAATGTAATATATAAACCAATTGCTAGTCTCTACCGCACTCTCGCCCCATGAGGTCCCCTCTAAGGATTACCGGTTATTACTCCATAACCCGTAATCCACAGCCAGGAGCGCTCGCAAAACGGGCGGCGACTCTTTGATTTCGCATTACCTGCCCGGCTCGAGATCCACAGCCGCCATCTTTCACCTCCTACATTCAACCACCTCGCCTTTCCTACCTAAGCGGGCCCATTCGCTCTTTTGGATGTGGATTGACAGCCCCTCCACACACACAACTCCGCCCCTTGCCGCTCCGCAGCCTTCGCTATTGGATGGCTGGCTGAGAGGCGGAATCGAAAGGGAACCGGCGGCGAATCGGGAGAGGCCTGACCCAAGCTGCGTTACCTTTAGGGCGGGGCAAATCGTCCCGGCTTGTTGAACTTCAAGTCCCAGAATCCCTTGCTGTTACAGGCAAAGGCTTTTGAAGTCCAACCTGGATCAGCCGGTGAAGCTAATTCTAAAGCAGAGGTCTTCAAACTTGGCAGCTTTAAGACTTGTGGACTTCAACTCCCAGAATTCTCCAGCC
>WNWU01000024.1:10921131-10975594 GCA_012654045.1 Ptyas mucosa
CTATGCTATGCTATGCTATGCTATGCTATGCTATGCTATGCTATGCTATGCTATGCTATCCTATCCTATCCTATCCTATCCTATCCTATCCTATCCTATCCTATTCAGTGATGTTGAATAATACTTCCTTTCATAAGCCCATCTGTTCAGGACTATCCCAGAGTGTGTGGTTGATCTTCAGCTTGAAGCTAGAGAGATCTTCAGCTTGAAGCTAGAGAGCCACAGAAATCCGCAATGCCATAAGTTGCAGCAGCTAAGAGCAATGATATATTCTTCCATTCTACATGCATCATAATAGTTCATTTTTATCTCGATCCTTTGGGGAAAGAATAGCGTGGGATGCATTATTTTTTTTTGCATCCGACCACAGTTTATGTTCCTTTTATTTCTGGAGGGGATAATAAAGGCACAGTAGTAGAAGTAGGAATAGTAGCCAGAATTTTAGTGTGTAAATTTTAGATTGCATTAGAGGACACTTCTTAGAATTAACGGTTTGTTCTCCTTAGAGGTGGGGGATATAGAATCTGGTTATTTTCAATATGTACAAAAGCTTTGCAGAATGCACTTGCATAACAGAGAAGAAATACAGGTATTACCCCAATTTTAAAATTCCGTTGTTCCTGTTTCTTTTATTTATAAAAAGAATATCTTCATCCCTTCCTTCTAAGAAAGGATCTAATATTTGGAATAGATTACCTGAGAGATCAGATTGGTTATCAGATCCTCAGTGGCTATGTTAATCCATGATTTACAACTACAGTGGCAGGATTTCCACAAAATTTAATGTACTACTGATGTATGATTTCAGCTAAAGAACCTCATAGTTATATGCACTTAGGCACTTCATTGTTTAGCTATGTGTATTTTATTTGTCGTGTATGACTTCATATGGAAAAATGCAGCTATTGTAATTTATAACGCAAAGTTTATAACTTAATGTATTAGAATAGAATAGAATAGAATAGAATTCTTTATTGGCCAAGTGTGATTGGACACACAAGGAATTTGTCTTTGGTACATATGCTCTCAGTGTACATAAGGAGAATAAAATACATTCATTGAGAATAAAAAGATACAACGATAATCCATGTTACTAATAAACTATCTATAACAGGGGTGTTTTAATCAGTATGGGCCAAATTTATTTCATGTGTTTTAATTGTTTTTTAAATTTTATACTATATGTGTTTTATCTCTGGCTGTTCACCGCCCTGAGTCCTTCGGGAGTAGGGCGGTATACAAATCCAAAATAAAGTAAAGTAAGTAAAAAAATCGTACTAGGAAACAAATAAATACAAAATACAAGCAACATGGTTATAGTAATAAGTGGGAAGAGATAGATACTAGTAAGGAAGAGAAGAATAATAGTAGTACAGTCTTGGTAAATTATTTGACAGTGGACAATTTATATTAGATCTTCCTAATCTGGGTTTTTAAAAAATTAGAAAATAGATGGCAGCAAAGAGTTAGTGTTTCTGTATCTCTGTGCTGCCATCTAGAGGTCATCTGGATGTTTGCAGCCCAAATCTCTGCGCCCTAAACTTATCTGACAAACCATGGCTAAATAAAATTATGGAATAATAAAAGTGGTGCACTAGGCTAACTGGTTTAACAATGTTCTTGCAAATTATATGAAAACTCCATTTCATACAGTAATCACAAATAATGTAGAAATTTAGCTTGAGTTAGATAAAAATACTTTCTCAGTAAGGGGAGTTTGTGTTTTGTCTCCATTCATATATGTGAGATCTGAAAAGGAGACTTCAAATGTGTGCCTGCTCTGAAAACATAGAAAACTGCATTGATGCAATTTAGCCTTTTTTCCTTGACCCCACCCTCTTCTTCCTTTGATTTTCTCTACCACAGTGAGAACAAAGCTTGAAACGAGGTTCTGCTTTGCTTTGGCACCTGGAGCGCCTAAGATGCCGCAAACGCCAAGGTGCTGTAATAAGCAAGAATTGCATCATAATCTTGCAATGGATCGTTGAGCAAGTCAGAGTGTTCATAACAATTAAAACAGAGATATTTGCAACACAAGCGACAAAAGACGTAATGAGCATAGAGAGGCAAACTGTGACCAATTTTATGTGCTGAAATGGCTCTCCAATTAGCTACAAATTTATTTGGTAACCCTATCGATTCCAAGAACAAGCAACCCTTCTTTGTTCAGTTTGCAGAATAGATTTAATTTAACCCAGCACACTTAACAATTGTGCTGCAAAGAGCTTGTTCAACAGTCTGGCGCTTTAGTTTACAACTGGTATGCACGGCTAAATAATTTGTTTGGATTGGTTCATATTCTTTGGGGGATAATGATTAGTTTTTCTACCTAACTTTGGTGCATGAGGCGTTTCTTTTGTGAAGAAACATTTGTGTGTGGTTACTTAGGAAAACATTGTGTGTTTGTGTGTATGTGTTTATATGTTTGTGTGTGTGTGCATTTAAACTTTTTTAGTTTATGCTTTTTAAAAAAAATATGTCTATTAAGCAACATTGCATTTAATTTTGTATATAAGGAGAAGGAAGCCCAGGTTTTCATGTTTTATTTTTAAAGACAATCTCAAAATGTTGTGGAAACAAACTTAACTAAACATAGGTAAAGATAAAGGTTCCCCTCGCACATACGTGCTAGTCGTTCCCGACTCTAGGGGGCGGTGCTCATCTCCGTTTCAAAGCTGAAGAGCCAGTGCTGTCCGAAGACGTCTCCGTGGTCATGTGGCCGGCATGACTAAATGCCAAAGGCGCACAGAACGCTGTTACCTTCCCACCAAAGGTGGTCCCTATTTTTTCTACTTGCATTTCTTACGTGCTTTCGAACTGCTAGGTTGGCAGAAGCTGGGACAAGTAACGGGAGCTCATCCCGTTACACGGCACTAGGGATTCAAACCGCTGAACTGCCGACGTTTCGATCGACAAGCTCAGCATCTTAGCCACTGATCCACCGCATCCCTTAACTAAACGTAGGATAGAATAATTGAGAAATTGAATGAAACTGACAGGTTTCTTTCTTTCTTTTTTTTCATCTAGTAGCTGACTGCTAAAATGAGTTCTTATTTTGCTCTTTGGAGATAAGTAAAAAAGAATTCAAGCTATCCAGGGAAAGTTGACTTCTTCAACTCTGATCTCTTTTTAAGACTGGAATCCTTGTCTCTACTTCAGTATTTTTTACATTGGGAATGGATGTAGACCAGTGGTGGGATTCAGCCAGTTCGCACCACTTCGGGAGAACCGGTTGTTAACTTTCTGAGCAGTTTGGTGAACTGGTTGTTGGAAGAAATCATTAGGGCAGAGAACTGGTTATTAAATTATTTGAATCCCACCACTGATATAGACAACAGAATATCAGAGATTGTAATCTCTCTAGCAATAAATTATTTGCCCATCTAACCTCGTAAAAAAAACCCCTGTGGCATGAAAAAAAAAATGCAGCAATTCAGTTTAAAACCACTTGCTCGGTAGATTGACTGAGCTGGCAGAATTTTAAATTAAAAACCCAGTGGCTCTGTGGATCGTTTTTTTAAAAATCTGCAACGATCATTTCTAGAAGCTGCTGTTGGCACTGTGGCTTTGATATTTTTTTTATACTTTTTGCTTATATAGATCAGATAAAGCTTTCAGGACATTGACCTTCTTCATATTGATCCAATCTTATTAGATCGGGGTTTTTTTCTTTCTTTCAGAATATATAACCTTTGAAATTCCAATTAAGAATTGTCATCCAATTGAATACACACTTTTTAAAAGAGCGCCTGAGATAGCATCTTTTAAAGTCATCTTTTTATGTTGCTGAAATGTTCGTTAATACAAAGAAATGAATCTTTATATCTGCAGTTCTGCTATCGTTTTAATGTGTGATTTAGTTCCTTTGCAACAAGCACTTGTTTCCTTATGCATATGTTAGCCTTGAAAGAATTTCATACTTTTAAAAAAAAAATTCTTTAACTGAGAAGAAAATCAGCATTGGCTCACCTGCTTTTTTCTGTAAGGAATGCAGCAGGCAAGAAAAGCAAAATAGTCGAGTTTTAGGACTTGACGGAGTTGTGAAATACAAAATGTGTGAACAGCTATTCCCATGGCAGATATCCATCCAGAATCATCCTTTAATTCCATGAAAAACCAGCAGGAATCAGCTTGGCTACAAGCTGCAAATGAGAAGTTTAAAACGATTCTGGAACAAAACAAAAAACCCCGACAGTATTTCCACGTGGTTGCCAAAAAAAATTTACACGAACATGTTCATGAGCTCACCAGGAATCAAGTTTGAGCCAATGGAGTTTTTATTTATTTAGAAGACAGCATTGTCTAGTTCCGTGATGGCGAACCTATGGCACGCGTGGCACAGGGGGCACGCAGAGCCATATCTGTGGGCACATGAGCATTGCCCTAGCTCAGCTCCAGCCTGCATGCGTACACTGGCCAGCTGACTTTTGGGCCTTTTGGGCCCACTAGAAATCAGGAAACAAAAATTTTGGGCCTCCAGAGGGCCTCCAGGGGAGTGGGGAAGGTTGTTTTTGCCCTCCCCAGACTCCTAGAAAGCCTCTGGAGCCTGGGAAGGGCAAAAAAATGGGCCTACCGGGCCCACCGTGCCATCACCTGCCAAAAGCGGGGTCGCACGTGCATGCACGGGGGGCAGGGCGCATTGAATTATGGGTATGGGCACGTGCATGCTCGACCCCCCCATGCTTCCCCTTGTTTTTGAACGCGATGGCAAAAAGGTTAGCCATCACTGGTCTAGTTGATCCTGACTAATCTATAAAGGAACCAGTATTAGGATATATTAGTAATAGGATAGGAGACAGTGTTGGCGAATCTTTTCGGCACCGAGTGCCGAAACAGGAGCACAAGAGGAAGATGATCTTCCGGTTTCCAGCATGGGCATGAGCACCGGCCACCTGGTCTCTGGTTTCTGGCACGCATGCATGCGCGAAGACCATCTGGCAGGTGCGCAGGTGTGCGCCAGTAGCCGGAAGATCACCTTCCTGGTGCGTGAATGCATGCCGGGCGGCTGCTCTTCCGGTTTCCAGCGCTCCCGCATGCGTGAAGACCAGCTGATTGGCGTGCCGGAACCCGGAAGAGCAACAGGCAATGGAGAGATAGCTCTGCATGCCACTTTTGGCACGCGTGCCATAGGTTCACCATCACATCCCTAGGAATTCTCAGGACCAAAAGATAGAAATGGAAGTCAAAATGGCCATCAAGTCATCAGGAACATGAAAGCAGATTCAGGGACCACAAATGTGTTCTTCAAACTTGGATGTATCGCCCTCCCGGATCTTCTTCAAATGTAGTGTTTATTTTATCTTAGAGTACAACAGCTTCAGATATCAAGCTTGCCTCCAAATTAATAATAGATTTCACACCTGTACCAATTCTACTCCATCTTTCTCACCAGTGCACCATGTTAACCAGGGTTGGGTTCTACTTACCTTTACTACCGGTTTGCAATGGGACCACACATGTGCAGAAGCTTCCTGATGACATTGGGGTCAGTTGGCAGAGCCTCCCACCGGTTTTACTACCAGTTCTATAGAACTGGTCCGAACTGGGGGCAACCCACCACTGATGTTAGCCCAGTGCTGGCCAAGGTAGTCTGTTCCTACTCTCCTGCTCATTAACTCAAAATTGGCCTTCCTTATTCAGACTAAAAGGAAAGCTAAGGATTAAGATTTAAATCACCTGGAGAACGTTCTGTACAATGCAGGTAAGTATAATTGGACTTTTGAAATCCTCTGCGAAGTTTGTGGACGAAGAATTGCTCCAGGTTTCTCTAGGCAAAGAAATTTTTTCCCCAGCCATTTTCTTCAAGGAATGGTTTGTGCTTGGCAGTGACAAAAGCCAAGCTTCTGAAAAAAAAAAATGTGACGAGTGGAAGACGTTTCTGCTTAAAGTCTTGTTTTGGGGGTGAGGGGGTGGTGGTGCACAGAAGTCTAGAAAGTCAGGGAATCTAGAAGGAGATTTAGTTTAGCAGGAAACACCAGCCTATTACCAATCTCGTAACTGGGTCAACCATAAGAACTTGTATTCTAGCCAAAAGCCTGAAAAGTCTTTTTTTTTCTTTTTAATGTAGTGACCTTTAAATCATATGATAATCATCATAAGGAATTTTGGAACAACTCTTATCTTCATTCTCCTATACGACAAAGCAATACTGTTTCATTTGTTTCCCAGCATGAGTCATTTTACCATTCTTTAAGAGCACTAAGGAATTGTAAAAGGATTTAAATTGGAATTTCTCTGAAGTAGAATGCAGGGAAAAGTTGATGATTTGAAAGGTAACAAGCAGAAAAAGTTCAGCACAGGTTCAGCACAAGGACTCTTTTTAAACCTTAGTGGAAACGCTGCCTTTTCGCACCCCACTTTTTTTCACACCCATCATTGAAAGGGGTGTTTAAAAGCTAGTAGTAACTCCTCTGGCCACTAGAGGACAGTATTTATCTTAGCAGACCATATAGTAAATGCTTGAAGTAAATATAGTAAATTTATGGTAACCACAGGTCATAGCTATGTTAGTAGACCATACTCTGTGGCAGAAGCAGCTTTTTGATTTTAGAAATAGGACAATTGTAACTGAAAACCGGTAAGTATGCTTCTGTAACAAATTCATTCCTATAATTCTTTGAAACCTATATGTCAGTCTATCTATCTTCTATTGTACCATCAATGTATCAATTGTCTTTATCTGCCTGCATATCTCTTCTATTGTACCATCTATGTATCTATAGTCTCTCTCTCTCCTCTCTTCTATTGTTCTATGTACCCCCTCTTTTTCTCTCCCTCTCTCCCTCTCTCTCAATCTCTCCCTCTTCTATCTTCTATTGTACTATCTATGTATCTAGTCTCTCTCTCCTCTCTTCTATTGTACTATATACCCCCTTTCTTTCTCTCCCTCTCCCTCTCTCTCCCTCTCTCCCTGTTCTATCTTCTATTGTACTATCTATGTATCCCCCTTCCTTCCCCCTCTCTCCCTCCCCCCTCCACCAAATGTGCTAAGGCCACACTTGGAATACTGCATTCAGTTTTGGTCACTATGATGTAAAAAGGATGTCAAGACTCTAGAAAGAGTGCAGAGAAGAGCAACAAAAAGGATTAGGGGATTGGAGGCTAAAACATATGAAGAACGGTTGCAGGAACTGAGTACGTCTAGTTTAATGAAAAGAAGGACTAGGGGTGACATGATAGCAGTCTTCCAATATCTCAGAGGCTGCCACAGAGAGGAGGGGGTCAAGCTATTCTCCAAAGCATCTGAGGGCAGGACAAGAAGCAATGGGTGGAAACTAATCAAGGAGAGAAGCAATTTAGAACTAAGGAGAAATTTCCTGACAGTGAGAACAATTAATCAGTGGAACAACTTTCCTCCAGAAGTTGTGAATGCTCCAACACTGGAAGTTTTTAAGAAGATGTTGGATAACCACTTGTCTGAAGTGGTGTAGGGTTTCCTGTCTAAGCAGGGGGGTTGGATTAGGAGACCTCCAAGTCTCCTTCCAACTCTGTTATTCTAATCTATTCTATTCTCTTTCGACTCTCCCTTGCAGTAACCAGGAAAGTTAGATTTTTCACAAGTTCCATGCTTTATTGTAAATAAAAAGAAATTGGGTTACAGAATCATGAAAACTAGAACTCTTTAATCCCCGCTTTATTTGTGAATGCTAAGATACAATCGACCAAGCTCAAAATATCATACTTTGAACACATTAACGGATACCTAGCTCTCTGGAGAAGCCTATAAGGTTGCGAAAGGGCATAGAGTGGATGAAAAAGAAGATGAAAAGAGGACAATCAACATCAAGGTCAAGGGACTGATTATAATGGCAATAGGTACAAAAATTTTAAAAAAAATCAGGCTGGAGACAAATCCTCCTGAATAAAATCTGTCTCTGGGATAGCTAAAAGTACCACTTGATGGCACATAATCAGCAATCGGTATTAAGACATGACCTCTTCTATGCTACTTATCCTCTTTTGAACTTTCTCTGGGTTTAGGGAGGGACTGGCTAACCATTTATGAGATAGGAATGGAACGGCCATCTGTTCCCGCTCTGCATTGTTTTGCAAATGTCCATTCATGTTTTTAGGTTCAGGAAATCCATTACAGATGTAATAGTTTGAAATGGAAAATAGTTCAGCTACCAGAATTTTTGCAACCCCATCTAAATGATCTCAATAAATCTTATTAAAGGGAACAAACAGGCAGCTACCAGAGAGCCTGACACACTGACTTTTAAAATTTTCATTTTACATATTTTGCCATCTCTGAAGAATGAAGAATGTGTTGACAGGGGGACAGAGATCGACCGCGAGGCCCCTTGTATGTGGGGTGCCACAGGGATCGGTTCTCTCGCCCCTTCTGTTCAACATTTATGTGAAGCCGCTGGGCGAGATCATCCGTAGTTTCGGGGTGAAGTACCACCAATACGCTGATGACACCCAGCTGTACATCTCCACCCCGGACCACCCCAACGATGCCCTTGTAGTGATGTCCCAGTGCCTGGAGGCTGTACGGATCTGGATGGGGAGGAACAGACTCAAGCTCAACCCATCCAAGACCGAATGGCTGTGCTTTCCGACATCCCGATATAGTCAGCTGTTGCCATCACTGACTATTGGGGGTGAATCACTGGCCCCCACAGAGAGGGCTCGCAATTTAGGTGTCCTCCTGGACTCACAGCTGTCTTTAAAAGAACACCTGATGGCTGTGGCCAGGGGAGCTTTCTATCAGGTTCGCCTGATACGCCAGTTGCGTCCCTTTCTGAATCGGGACTCGTTAAATACGGTCACTCATGCCCTCGTCACTTCCCACCTGGACTACTGCAACACTCTCTACATGGGGCTCCCCTTGAGGAGCACCCGGAGGCTGCAGTTGGTCCAGAATGCGGCCGCACGGGTCGTTATGGGAGTGACGTTGCGCTCCCATGTGACACCCCTCCTGCAGGAGCTGCACTGGCTACCTGTGTTCTTCCGGGTGTGCTTCAAGGTTTTGGTCACCACCTTTAGAGCACTCCATGGCTTAGGACCGGGGTATCTACGAGAACGCCTCCTGCCACCAGTAGCCTCTCACCGACCAGTACGCTCCCATAGAGAGGGGCTTCTCAGGGTGCCGTCGGTCAAACAATGTCGACTGGCGGCCCCCAGGGGGAGAGCCTTCTCTCTGGGAGCACCCACCATATGGAACAAGCTCCCCCCGGAGATATGGACAATCCCAGATCTTCGTGCTTTCCGCCGTGCCCTCAAGACGTTTCTATGCCAGCAGGCCGGCCTGGACTAACCTCTTCTAAAACTGCTCTTAAATTCTTAAATCTTAATCTCATAAATTTAGAGTTTTAATTTTAGGTTCAAGACCAAATTACTTAATTGTATTTTAATCAATCTTTAAAATATTTGCATTATATGTATTTTATCATTTGACTGTACACCGCCCTGAGTCCCCCGGGAGTAGAGCGGTATATAAATATAATGAATGAATGAATAAATAAATAAATAAATAAATAAGCTCATGAGACCAGAATCAGGTAAAAATAACTTCAACACAAGTCAGATCCTTCCCAAGACTCAAGGTTGGGTACCTGTTGACCTGCAGAAAAAGCCTAGAGTTTAAATCCAAAATACAGATTTATGAGGAAAGCTTTGACTTTCATATATGACTTTAGGTAAATCTTCTACGTGTATTGTTTCATTCATGTTCTGCAATAAAGTGTCAAATCTTGTTGAGTTATGACCAAACGTTTATTGCTGAGTAAGCCAATTCCAGAATAAGTTTAGGATCTGTAGAACTGAAATTTACAGCTAAGCCGAATAGGAAGCTGGATACCATCCAGAGAAGGTGTGAGAATGGAATAGTCAGTATTTTGCATCCAGAGTCGAGTCAAGCAGCAAGCAGAAACTCAGTTCAGAGAAGTTGGAAGTACTGTTAGCAACTGGATCATCTGTCCAGTTGAATCTGCCTGGGAGAAATTGTACTTCTTTGAGGATCAGATAGTAAGTATGGATGGAGCACCTGGGGGTTTTTTTTGGGAGGCCCATCATAGAGCTATCAGACCTGGCTTGCAAACTTCCTGGTGTTCCCTAGGTTGGATCAGGAAACCTGGAGACCTGGAACTCTTTATTATTAATAATAATAGGTAATTTGGATTTTTGCAAGCCAGATTTGATAACTGTACCTATCAGCTGGTTATGCTAATGCCTAACCATTAAAATCTGGCCATATTTTATTACTTGTGTTGGTTCAACTCTACTTTGGAGTCCAATTCAATGTACTTGCATTGAGTTTAAGAACATAAAAATGATCTGAAGTAACAAATTTAGCAAGGAATCCTAAACAAAGCATGACAGACTAGTGGCCACAAAAGATAAAGTCTTCTTTGAAGCTTCACATTTTTCCCAGTTGCAATGTGTGGCTGTGAAAGTTGGACCATAAGAAAGGCTGAGTGCCAAAGAATTGAGGCCTTTGAATTATGGTGCTGGAGAAGACTCCTGTGATTCCCTTGGACTGCAAGGCGATCCAACCGGTCAGTCTTAGAGGAGATCAACCCTGACTGCTCTTTAGGAGGCCAGATTCTGAAGATGAAACTCAAATACTTTGGCCACCTAATGAGAAGGAAGGATTCACTGGAGAAGAGCCTAATGCTGGGAAAGATTGAGGGCAAAAAAGAAGGGGACGACAGAGAACGAGGTGGCTGGATGGAATCAGTGAAGCAGTAGGCATGAGCTTAAATGGACTCCAGGGGATAGTAGAGGACAAAAAGGCCTGGATGAATGTTGTCCATGGGGTCCCGATGGGTCGGACATGACTGCACAACTAACAACAACAATTGTTATATTTTCAGCCTGAAGCAAATGCATTGCTTTTCTTTCAGGCAATCTTGGGTCTGAAACTTAATTAATAGGCCTCTAATAAGCTGCTCCATTAGACTCTCTGACTATTCCAGCATCATAGCCAATAACGAAGAATGATTATATCACATGATTACCAAGAATGCTAACTTACAGGGAAGATTTTATACTCCTGCCCTAGAATTTACATAGATAAAAATGTACAGTAAATACAAAATACAGTTTTTAGGTGCACTCTATCCTATCTTCTTGGTCGATTATGGGATTTTCTTTCTTTATGTTTTCAAATACGGATTTTATTTCTTCCTGAATGAATTAAACATGGATTTAATTAATGAATTCATAAATGATCCTTCCTTGAGTAGCCTCCTAGAAAGGAGTTCCTTTATGACAATTGACTAAGCCAAATGAGGCTTTGATCCATCGGTAAATAAACCAAGTTACACCAGAGTAACCTGTTGGTGAACTACAATCCCATTACATACACAAATAGCAAGCTGAACATTCCACCCCAATGAAAATATCTCCGATCGAGACTGGTCCCATTGTTATTCCCTATAGCAATGGGTGGTCTACCTAAGAAGGCTGACTTTACTATTGGAGAGCTGTACTCTTCATCACTGCTACAATGTTTAATAAGGCATATTTATTGAACAATGGTTTTCATCTCAGTATGCGATCACAGCTGTTTTATTTTAGTAATGCTGCAGCCCAGAGAATGAAATCCATATTGCTCCTTGGCTATTTATTTTCATGAAGCTGTTCTCCTTCCATTGTCATGAAAGATATCTTTGTGAGTTGCGAAGATGGAGGCGGGGGAGGGCAGAGAAGAAAGACGTGGAGGAGGGCAGTCTACTTACAGTATAATGGAGATGTCTATTTCTCTTTCAAATTACCTGCAGAGGCCCTAATATTTAGCTGGGAGAGAGATAAATAAGCATGCTGAGGCCAAGAATGGGAAGAATTTGATTATATTTCACGAATGCCCACCTCTGATATTCTTAGTGTCCATCCTTCTTGAATAGCTCAGAGGTAGAAAGAACCTAAGGAATGCTAGAGTTGGATTCTCCTTTTATGGAAGCAAATCAACAACCTTCATTTGCTGGATGGGATAGTTTTAAAAAGGACCTCCGTTTAGGACTGGGGTTGACATGATAGTAGTATTCCAATATCTCAGGGGCTGCCACAAAGAAGAGGGAGTCAATATTCTCCAAAGCACCTGAAGGCAGGACAAGAAGTAATGGATGGGAATTCATCAAGGAGAGAACCAACCTAGAGCTAAGGAGAAATTTCCTGACAATGAGAACAATGGATCAATGGAATGGCTTGCCTCCAGAAGTTGTGAGTGATCCATCACTGCAAGCTTTTAAGAAGAAACCGAACAGCCATTTGTTCAGAATGCTATTGGATCTCCTACTTGAGCAAGGGGTTGGACTAGAAGATATCTAAGATCCCTTCCAACTCTTGTCTTTCTGTTAAATCAGTGGAGCAGAGTAAACTATAAGGTTCTAGAAGACCTTTTCACAGCGAATAGCCTTTAAAAAGTAAAACTCGAGGTAAACCCTAAATTTCAGCTCTACAAATTGTAATGGTTTTAAGCAAATTAATTCCTGTCCTCTCTATTTCATCATTTTGGTTTTTTTGCTTTATTGAAAACATTCTAAAAGTTTAGGGAATGGGTAAATCTAACATCCCCTTTTCTTTTAATATCCAACCTAGAATCTTCTGCACATTATAACAATATCTGGAATATTTTCCTTATTTTAGATCCATTTAAAAAAAATGTAATGGTTTTATCTTACCAGAACCTGAACTCCTTAAGTAGTCATCACTGTCCCATAAGGAGTAACACAGCACAGTAGTAACTATTATTGATATTATATTTTCTTGCCAATTACTACCTTTTTAGAAGGGTAGAGTCTGAGAATAAGAAAGACTAATCCTAATATCTTTGTTATACCTGAATAGTTTCCAGTCAGTGGGAAATAAAAACTTTCATACAAACTTCATAATTCTCAATTTGACACCTTCTTATAAGGAACCTATTCACCAGCTAGGTGACTGTAAAACTGTTGGGCCTGTTCCACCTCATTACATGTATTTTGTGAAAAGATTGCTGTTGTTTTTGTCTTCAAGGGTAATTTGTTTAATTGCACAAACATGCAAATCCCCAAAATAAATATAGCTCTGAAAGTTTTAATGCCTCTAAAACTCATAATATAAAACCTGATAGAGTGAATATCCCAGCATGTTGACTAGGGATGACTTTCGAGAGAGATAATCGGTTGGACAACTGTTAATACATCTGTTCTTCTGTTATCTTTTTGTTTTATATTTCCATGTCTGGATTAAAAAAAAAATACATCTTGTCTTTGTGTGGGATATTCATTGCTTTTGACAATAGTGACTGAATTTGGTATGTGTGAATATATCATATCAGATACTTTAGTGCAGGAATCTTGGATTACTTTTTAATCAGGGGTGAAATCTACTTACCTTCCCTACCGTTTCAGAAGTGCACATGCCACATGCACGCGTGGACCCTCTGCGCATGCCCAGAGGGTAAAAAACAGGTTACTTCCTGGTTAAAACCATGAAGTAACGATGACTGGGCGGTTGGGTGGAGCCTCGTGCTGACATCGCTACTGGTTCTCCGAACCACCCGCTGCCATCGCTACCGCTTTGGCCGAACTGGTCCGAACTTGTAGCATTTCACCTCTTTTTTTAATATAATTGCATTGGTGTTAGTTAATACGTTTAATGAAATCTCTTTAAAGCTGTTTAAAAGGCACACATAATCAAAGAAACTTCAGCAACTTCAAATCTGTTTTCTAAAGAAATTTGTAAGAATATCTGAAAGAATGTACTGGATAGTGAGAAGATAAGAATAATAATGCCAAATCCAATCTGAACATCTGGCTGACTGTGCAGTGAACCATAATAATTGATAAGAAAGACCAAAAAAAAAATGGTTAGTGGATGTGGCCGTACCTGGAAACAGCACAATAGAAGAAAAAGAACTGGAGAAAATTGCAAAATACAAAGACCTGCAAATAGAAGTAGAACAGCTGTGGCAAAAGATGAATGCCAACAGTAATTTGAGCCTTGGGTGCAATCCCAAAATATCTGGAACACCGCACAAACACTATTGGCATTGACAAAATCACCATCAGTCAATTGCAAAAAGGCAGCTTTAACTAGGAATTTACATCCTGCAACAATAACTTTAGCACCAGCAAACAGCATCATCTGCTTAGGCTAGGTCCTTGGGAAGGAGTCGATAGGTGGACCAAAATACCAAATGCAGTCTAAACATCTGGCTGACTGTGCAACCAACCAACTGTACAATAATAATGTCCTTAACCGTTCTGGTTTGCATATATTAACATAGAGAGCTTGTTAAAAATGTAATTTTGATACAAATAGAAATCTCCTGTCAATTACCATCTCTTAAGTTTATTGAAGGGACACAATGGCTCAGTGGCTAAGATGATGAGTTTGTCGATCGAAAGGTCAGCAGTTCAGCGGTTTGAATCCCTAGTGCTGTGTAACTGGGTAACTGAAACCGTTACTTGTCCCAGTTTCTGCCAACCTAGCAGTTCGAAAGCACGTAAAAAATGCAAGTAGAAAAATAGGGACCACCTTTGGTGGGAAGGAAACAGCGTTCAGTGCGCCTTTGGTGTTTAGTCATGCTGGCCACATGACCACGGAAATGTCTTTGGACAACACTGGCTCTTCGGCTTTGAAATGGAGATGAGCACCACCCTCTAGGGAACGACTAGCACATATGTGGGAGGGGAACCTTTACCTTTACCTTATGTTTATTGAGGGATTGCAGCTGTGGCTATGGGAACCTTTTCCCTACAATTTCTCTCTTGGCTAAAAACAGACTTTGCAAAACTTTATGGTAAGTCAGGAAACTGATTCATAAAAGAAAAACAGCTGGCAGTTGTCAAAAGAGGAAAAAAAGGAATTAAAATCAGACAGGGTAAACAGTTTAACGGCTTGGCAACTACTAAGTGTGATTAATTGTGCATGTGCATATATCATTATCATATTTCATATTAATGAGCCACCCAGAGTTTAGGACAAGGTGGGCGGCTATATAAATGCTATAAATAAATAAGTAAATGTATTAATAAAACCAGCGGTTCTAAATTCTTTTAAAAACAGTTTTAACATTGCGTAAGGTGGAAGGACCAGCTGGACACCATGACCAGGATAGCTGCAGGAGTTGTTACAGATGTTTTGAGGTGCTCTCAGCTCTCCAAATGTTTGGCCAAGCTTGGTTTACGCTCAAAAACCCATCCTAGAATCACATTATGAGCATGTCTGTTGTATGAACCAAACCATAGCCCGATCAAACAATAATGGTATGACACAATTTTTGGCTGTCTTGAGTGCTCACCCCAAACAGAAAGGCAATTCAGTCAAACAAATAATTTTTGCAAGATGCACAAAGCACATATTCTTTATATTTATGTCTCCGGGGACTAATCATGCTACATGTATAACATTTTCTTGAGATTTTTATTGTCTAACTATTCATAGCCTGTCATTCTGTCCATAGTTGTGAAGGCCGAAACTGCTTTTAAGTCAAGAAAGAAAAAACTGGGAGACCAGACAAGAAGATTAAAAACATTGTAGTATCCTTTCATTTTATCTTTTGTTCTTCGGAATTAAAGAAGAAGAAAAATAAGTTAGGAAGAACTTTAACAGAACTTAATTGCTTCCTGGTTTGAAAAACCTTCCCCTTTTTTATTTCTTCTTCTTCTTTTCCCTTAATTTTTCATTTAATCAAATTGAACACAGAGCAAAAGATTAAAAGAATTTTTTTTTAAAAAAAAAGTAGTACAGTGACAACAATTAAAAATGACATCCTGTTTATAAGGACCATTTTTAAGTGTCATCCTCCACCCTTAATCCACAATCTTGAGCAACACTTCTTTGTAAGCCAAAAGAAACATCAGGTCTTCCAACCATTGATTAAGGTGGTTAAATTTGTCTTTTCCATGTAAAAACAAAACAAAAACCTAGATTCTTAGGAATAAGAAAGGTTTAAAGAAATATTGTTGTTAAGGTATAAAGGTAAAGGTTCCCCTTGCACATATGTGCTAGTCGTTCCCGACTCTAGGGGGCGGTGCTCATCTCCGTTTCAAAGCCGAAGAGCCAGCGCTGTCCGAAGACGTCTCTGTAGTCATGTGGCCGGCATGACTAAATGCCAAAGGCGCATGGAGCGCTGTTCCCTTCCCACCAAAGGTGGCCCCTATTTTTCTACTTGCATTTTTTATGTGCTTTCGAACTGCTAGGTTGGCTGAAGCTGGGACAAGTAACAGGAGCTCACCCCGTGATGTGGCACTAGGGATTCGAACCACTGAAGTGCCGACCTTTCAATTGACAAGCTCAGTGTCTTAGCCACTGAGCCACCACATCCCTTTGTTAAGGTATAGGAGGCAACATAATATGGTTGAACATGGGGGGAAAAACAAAATCAACACAATCACATGAGCATTTGTTGTATGAATTTCGACGGTTGGGAGCAGTTTCTGAAGACTAAAAATTAGATTAATATCTTTAGAATGTTCTCCTAGTCTACAACAAGAGTACTCTTAGTAATTTATATTGTATGAAGGAGCTGTAAATTGCTAATCTTTGTTTCCCTGCAATAAATATACTGTATATTCCTGATTAGTGTAAAATCCTACACTAATTCTGACATCTACAGTGTAGCACCAAGTTTTGGATGGAGCTTGAAGACACAGGATAGTCCATACAAAATTGATCGTTAACCAGCTCTGACATCTGCTACTGGTTCGCTTCGCTTCCGGTTCGCTGTGCGTGCACATGTGTAGTGCACGCCAAACATATGCTTCTCGTGCATGCGCACTGCAGGCGCTGCACCATAGGCGCGACTGCACAGTGCTGAAAAAGGAGGATTAAGAAGCCTTTTCTAAGGTTAGTAGAACAGCAAGGGGAGGGGAACAGCTGTGCCGCACGATTTAGATTCACTAGAAATCATATATAAATCACACAGCACAGCTGATCGTTGGAAATATCAGTTCGTCTGAACCAGTAGCATTTTTTATTACTACCGGTTTGTCTGAACCGGTCCGAACCGGTAGCATTTCACCCCTGTCTTTAACAATATCATGAAAACAATCACAACAAGTATTATAGACTAGTAGGCAAACTTGATTCCTTTTCCAAGGAAACACAGTAGAAGAACTTCCCCTTTGTTGCTTAAAAAATGATTCTCAGAAAATGAAGGCATCTTCAAAATGGAGTTTAAGATCTCCTACTGTTTTTAATTTCCAGGCCAGTTCATACTGACATAGATCATCGTTCAGATAGTCAGGCTGTTTACTCCTTGAAAGGTTAACGCCAAGATTGTAAATTGTGGCCAGAAAGCAAGTGACAACTAGTATAGATTTGCTGCAAATATTTTAACAGCCACATTGCTATATTCTGCATTAACTGAACTTCTAGACATTCCTAAAGGATAATCCCATGTATTGGGACAGGATGTGGGCAAGTCAGAGGTAATGGAGGCCAAATTCATGCAGCTTAGATTTGGTGGAAACTGGCATACCAAGCATAATGCACTAGAGATGATGTGACATGTACTGAATTGAATGTCTATTTAATAGTAAACATTTGTTAGGTCTTAATCCAATGATGTCAATAGGATAGATTAAAACATATTTGTTTGTTTGTTTGTTTGTGTATTTCTTCAGAAGACTCTTCTGAAAGACATCTCTTTCTTTGTCCCTATAGAAACAGGAAGTTTTCTCCATTTGCTAACAATAATGCCTGAAATCCCTTGTTTTCTGAAGAGAATTGCCAGTAGTTCACAATAAAAAACATTCAATGAATATTTATTCATTTGTTGCAACAATTATCTTAAATATATAAGCTGAACTGAGATCCTGCTGCATCAAAGCAATCCTTTCAAGTACAATAGGTTCATAGAATCGCAATAAATAGCCAACCAGCTGCATCAGTACTTTTTCTGATGTTTTTATAACCTGCCTTTTTGTTTTATTGATTTTAATTAACTAAGATTTTCAATACGTCTAGCTCATTTGAGGGCCCGTAGGTCTTAGACGACAGGAGATAAATGTTTGTCCATGAGGCAAGAAGAAGAAAGATTATAAACCTCGGGTCAGCATCAATAATACCTGAGCCTGAAGGGGGGGTAAAATGAATCAACAGTTTGGAGTCTTTATGCCAGGAGTGAAATGTAAAATTCGTTACTACCAGTTCTGTGGGTGTGGCTTGGGGGGGTGGGGTAATGTGACTGGGTGGGCATGGCCAACTTTTTTTTTTTAACTTTTCAAAGTATTTTTTCTAATGCTTTGAAAAGCCTCTCTGCCGATCAGGCAACTCATCTGGGATCATCAGAGACTTTTCAAAGCATTTTTTTTTACCACCTCTTCGGCCAAGAGGTTACAGAAAAAAATGCTTTGAAAAGCCTCTGACGATCCCAGCTGAGCCGCGCAATCATCAGAGGCTTTTGTTTTTTAAAACTTTTAAAAGCATTTTTTCGTCGGAAGAGGTTGTAGAAAAAATGCTTTTAAAAGTAAAAAAAGAAAAAAAGCCTCTGATGATCGTGCGGCTCAGCTGGGCATGGTGAGGCCGGGGGGGGGGGCATACAGGGATTTTTGTTACCAATTCTCCGAACCACCTGCCACCAATACTACCAAATCGAGAGACCTGGTCCAAATCGGGAGCATTTCATCCCTGCTCTACGCCCCTGTAAGAAACTTTAGCTCAACCCCACTTGACCTCTGTCATATGAATATTCATAGACTGGAATTGATCAGCCAATGAATAGGCATAGCAACTAGGTCAGCCAATGGGGACTTTGGATAGACATGGTAACAGGTCACCCAATGGGGACTGTTTAAAAACAGAAGTAAGAGGTCTGGACGTGGCTTAGCCCTGCAGCATTAAGCTCTGAGCTCTGAAGCTGCAAACAAGTCTGAACTAGTCTAGTCTGCTCTGAACTGCTAGAACTAAAACGGGTGAAATCCAGCAGGTTCTGACAGGTTCTGGAGAACCGGTAGTGGAAATTTTGAGCAGTTCGGAGAACTGGTAGCGGAAATTTTGAGCAGTTCGGAGAACTGACAAATAACACCTCTGGCTGGCTCCAGAGTGGGGTGGGAATGGATATTTTGCAATATCCTTCCCCCAGGAGGGAGAGGGAATGGATATTTTGCAGTATTCTTCCCCTGCCATGTCCACCAAGCCACACCACGCCCACCAAGCCATGCCCACAGAACTGGTAGTAAAAAAAATTGGATTTCACCACTGAACTAAAAGCCATCTCTCCTCTCTACCACGTTGGAAGAAATCTACTGTTGGTATTGTAAATTTGCTTCATGTGTTATTATGTATAGAAAGAAGTTAATGGATCCTGCTGAATCAGTTTGCCTGCGTGTGCTTTCTGGATTTGATTTTTGCAACAAACTCGGATAATTGTCCATTCACTCTTATCCGGCACCAACTTGCCTTGACTGTTAGTAGTTCGGTTTCTTGTGTATCAGTATCGTGACATGAACTCATAGTCTCCTGAACTGACTCCTGCCTTCTTGCACCTGACCGTTTCTATTCAAGAGAAAAGCAAAGCAAACAACATCACAAAACAGTATTCCTGAAATAAGTTTTTTTTCCCTTTTCAACTGAGAGTTAACGGGTCTTGGGAAGTGGAATTTGTGTGTGTGTGTGTGTGTGTGTGTGTGTGTGTGTGTTTGCATCAATAAAACTTACTGGACTTCTAACGCAAAAGTTTTATATCCTGTCCTATTTTTCATCACCACGTATTTGTCCTGGCTTCACATCACACCCTTATGATGTGAAAGAAAGAAACAAAGAAGATTCCAGCTTTGGAATGACAGCTTCCATTTGTGGGGTGTTTTGACAGGCCTCCAAGTTCACCCCTCTTTCCTCCCCTTTGATTGTTACAGTATGTTTTCCCCTGATGAAGTTTACTTCAAAGGCCATGGAAGGACTTTGAATCTAACTATCAGAACTATCTTAGCTGATGCAGATAGTCATGATAACAACTAAATTATTACTTTTTGGCCAATCTCATCGATGGAAGCCTTCTGCAACCCAGACAGACATGGTCTAAGTCTCATAACCTTTCTCAGCAATAAGAATTATATTCTTCTTATTTATTTTGGTCACAGGTCTCTTCTATTTATAGCTTTCCTTTCTTCCAAGGAGTTTAGGGTGAAATGCTTTTTCCCCCCTTACTCCATCCCCCCCTTTTTTTCCTGCACAACTTTTTTTGTGAAGTAGGCTGATAGGAACTAGAAAAATGTCAGGAAGTTTTATGGCCAAAGGAAGATTTGAATCTCAACTTCAACTATCACTCGAACAGCAAACTTCACTCAGCTTTTACTCAAGAGTCTAACACTGACACATTTCTTACACTGAATTGGCATTCTCCATACTTATTTTACTTGGATCAGCAGCACAAGCATAATGGGAGTTGTAGTTCGAGCATTAGATTGTATAGAGTGGTCATTGGAAACACAGCTAAACTATGTATTAATTGGCATGTAACCCAAGCAACTTTTCTTTTAAAAAAGGAACATATCTATTGAAAGATATACCTTCTGAGAAAAACCAGTTATGGAACTGAAAAAAGGTTTATGATTTTACTAAAATCTTAATTTAAGTAGATAATTTCATGCAGGTACCGGTAATTAAAAATAGTATTTTGGAAATAGGATTGATAGGATTTGTGGAGGAATACCTTTGAAAACAATTCACACTGGAAATAACTTAATCTATTTACTTAGATGTTCCTGGTAGGAATAAGGAGGAAAACCAATGAAGTCATGACACCATCACATAAATGATGCATACTACATTATTGTGTAAGACATCACTTTGATGTCATTGTAGGTTCTTATAGATGCCTATGTCTGCAAAATTAATCCAGTCTTTCCCCTCTCCTTCACATTTTCCCATTATACCTGGATGTAGACAGTGGTGAAATTCAATTTTTTTTACTACTGGTTCTGTAGGCATGGCTTGGTGAGTGTGGCTTGGTGGGTGTGGCAAGGGAAGGATACTGCAAAATCTCCATTTCCACCCCACTCCTGGGGGAAGGATATTGCAAAAGCTCCATTCCCACCCCATTCTGGGACCAGCCAGAGGGGGTATTTGCTGTTTCTCCGAATTACTCAAAATTTCTGCTACCGGTTGTCCAGAACCTGTCAGAACCTGCTGGATTTCAGCCCTGGATGTAGGTATCAAGTAAATCCCACTTTTAACATTGAACTTGCTTTCAGAAAAGGTTAAAGGCAAAAAAAGTCCTTATTACAATGAAAATTTAATGTGAGTTGACGACCATATTTTCTACTACAGAGTCAAGGTCAGAACCCACCACCAAATTCATTTTTGGAACAGCGGAAAAGTTGTCAAACAAAATCAACATTCATAACTCTGACACATCATCCAGTTTTCATTTCAGAAGCATCCAATCACAGTTCTGAGAAGATGCAATTATTCCAAGTGACATTTTTGACTGGTTAAATTTAATATTGTCTTAGAATGTTGTACTGTATACTGTTACGTGTTTTGCAAACCATAGAGAGTGTCTTAGAATGTTGTATGAATCTAACGAATTAGAATTTATTAAACCAAGCATGAGTTATTTTAAAATCTTGGTTTTTTGTAGACTCAGTAAACTTCATAAATATACTCCCTTTAAAAATACAGAATATTCATATTCTTCCAGGTATGTTCTTGAACACCATATGGGAATAAAAGCTGATTTTATGAATAAAACCCTGGTCATCTCTCATGAGAGAGGAATAAAATGGGTTTGCTTTCTTTGACTGTTAATATTGAATCCTTTTGTCCTAAGAATTGTAAATTCTAAGCCAAATTCCTGTACTCCTACTTCTACGCCATTGCCATTGCCATTGCCATTGCCAGAACCAGTAAATACCAACAATGGGCCCAACAATGATCAA
The DNA here is from genome assembly GCA_012654045.1 of Ptyas mucosa. NCBI lineage: Eukaryota > Metazoa > Chordata > Lepidosauria > Squamata > Colubridae > Ptyas > Ptyas mucosa. The sequence goes on from WNWU01000024.1 coordinate 10,942,950, forward strand.
AAACCAAAGAGCTGCACATGCAGCCAAAATGTTGGAGATGTGAGTGTTTAGATGCTACATATTATCATATCTGGTGGACTTGCAGGAAAGTGAGGGCTTTCTGGATAAAAATTTGGTGGGTTATGCAAAATGTTTTAAAGAAAAAAATACAATTTTCTCCGCAATTTTTTCTATTGGGTATAGCTAAAGACTTTACACTGGGTGAAACTAAATTGATTTTGTATATGGTGACAGCAGCTAGGTTGTTGATTGCCCAATATTGGAAGAGTGATGTTTTACCGACTGTCGACCAATGGACCCAGAAGATGGCTGGATTTGCAGAAATGGCAAAGGTTTCAGCTTTTTTAAAAGATCAGACGCATGAGAAGTATATACAGGAATGGAAATTATGGATTGAGTATGTACAGAATAAGTATCAGACTAGAAAATATTATATCGCTTTTAGCTGAGATGATTATGTTAGTATGTTAGTAAATATAGAAAAAAAGATATGGAAGATTGAATAACATATATATTGTTTGGGAATATTAACATTGCATATAATGGAAGTCAAGGGGGGGAGGGAAGAGGGAGGAGGGGGAGGGTTAGGGTGGGGATGGGATGGAATTATATATTTCTATATGTATCTTATAATGTTGGGTTAGGGAGGGGGGGGGAAAGGGGAAAAATTTGTATTGGTAAAACTTTTTCAATAAAAAAAAAAAAACCAAAGAGCAAAGCAAGATTCTCCCTCTTTTTTTAAAAAAAAAAATTGATTTATATCCCGCCCTTCTCCGGAGACTCAGGGCGGCTTACAAGGCGCTAAGCAATAGCCTTCATACTTTTGTATATTTTTTATACAAAGTCAGCTTATTGCCCCCACAAACTGGGTCCTCAATTTACCTACCTTAGAAAGGATGGAAGGCTGAGTCAACCTTGAGCCTTGGTGAGATTCGAACCTGCAATAATTGCAGGCAGCTGGTGTTAATAACAGGGTGCATTAGACTACTGTACTATCCAAGGCTCTTCCTTCTCTCTGCTCTATTCCTTTTTTAAGCAGAAAAGTGACACCATCTCTTGCACCATCCAAAGCAAGGCCTGTCCATTCCAAAACACTATGTTTTTCCAGTTGCATTCTTTTCTTTTACTTTTTCAAAATCATGTAAAGGTTAGTGGTACCCTTGGGAACAGGAACTGTGTTTTCCCTCCTTTATAACAAGAATAAGAGTGATGCTATTTAAGAGGATGAAAGTTCAGGGCAACTCAGGATGGGTGGGTGGGAGAGTCCAAATATTCATTATAATGGATGTCGTTGTCTGGAATCTTAACACTCATCCAATGCGTGTCCTGTGAAACATAGCGCTGAGTGAATGTTGACTCCTTTTATGTGGTTCGCACAGCTGTAAGCAATCTGCAGATCTCTTCAGCAGTCAGAAAAATCAACACATGTTCAGGCATATGTCGGGTTTCACATGATCCCTCTGAAAAAGCAACACAACAAATGAAAAACCCTAATTGTTCCCTAGAGGATTCCTCTTGAAAAGTTCACAGCCATAGTCCATCTAGACTAGACAGGAATGCAAGCCCTTCAATTGGTTTCTAAAGAGATATTTTGGCAAAAGTAGGGACATCACTACTAGAAATATAAGATATTTCCTTGTCTCAAGCCAGACTCTTTCTCTGTCAGATTTAAAAGTCTCTACTTAAAGGTGTCAATTAGAAGATTTTATATCATTTCTCTGTTGATCCTTTTATCTAGAAATGGCCATAATTGAACTTGGGGCATTTCCATGCAAAGTGTGCTTGTGAACTATGCATCTGCCTTTGAAAAAAGTGTGGAGAAGCCGTAACATCAAATATACTTTCTTGATATATTGGTATCGGCAGAGTTGAGGCATTCCTAGATAAGATAACATCTTATAGTGTCTGGGTGTTTTTTTTTACCTTCCTTCCTTCCTTCCTTCCTTCCTTCCTTCCTTCCTTCCTTCCTTCCTTCCTTCCTTCTTGTTGTTGTTGTTAGTTACGAAGTCATGTCCAACCCATCACGACCCCATGAACAACGTTTCTCCAGGCCTTGCTGTCCTCTACCATCTCCTGGAGTCCACTTAAGCTCATGCTGACTGCTTCAGTGATTCCATCCAGCCACCTCATTCTCTGCCATCCCTTTCTTCTTTTGCCCTCAATCGTTCCCAGCATTAGGCTCTTCTCCAGTGAGTCCTTCCTTCTCATTAGTTGGCCAAAGTATTTTGAGTTTCATCTTCAGGATCTGACCTTCTACGACTGGTGTCAAATGCAAGTTTGGTTTATATAATAATCAAGATTCAAATTTTTGTATCTTTTTTTTTCTTGCTCAATCAACATCCAAGATTAAAATAAATTCTTTTTGGGTAAGAGATAAAATATTCTTCTTTGTGTTGGTAATGGCCAGAGGTGAAATCTACTTACCTTCCCTACTGGTTTGGAAGTGTGTGCACGAGTCCTGGTTAAAACCAGGAAGTAACGATATCTGGGTGGGCGGAGCCTTGCACTGCCGCTGCTACCAGTTCTCCAAACCACCTGCCCCCACGGCTATCAGTTCACTCAAACTGGTGCGAACCAGTAGCATTTCACCCCGGTAATGGTCTGATCTACTATCAGTTTGTGACTTTTGACCATAGGAGAACAAACACACAGATCTGGAAAGACAAAGGGGTTGCAGTCTAAGAAGAAATGACTGCTCTGTAAAAAGACTGAATTCTGAAATGCATTCCTAAACCACCTTGTAGGTAAGGTAAATTCAAAAAATTCACGAAAGGGAATTTTACTGATTTTTTTCCCTTCTCCTTTGCAAAATAATTCTGAAAGTTATTTCCCTCCCATAAGATTGAAAAAATGAGGTGGAAAAAAATGCAGAAGGATATTTGGCATGATGTCTAGCTTGGAGAGTTTGATTCTATGGGCTTGTAGTGCATTTATTATTTTTTCTTTAAAATGAGTACTATCACCATCCTACAAAGACTCCGGAGGAGAAACATAAAAATGGAGAAGCATTCTGCCCATGATGACCAACATAGGAACCTGACAAGGTATTTTCAGCAATGCTGCTCTCACATAAGTCCATATGCGGCATTATGAAAAAAAGGTGCCTTGTGGTTATTTGTTTAAAAATACAGGGGAAGCCACATGATGTAAAAACTGAGAGTTTTTTCATAGGCTGTTTCCAAAATGAAATCATATGAGGTGCTTTTCATTTCATCATGTTGGCTCAAAGCACTTTTTTTTCCTCCACAAAACCAACGACAACTAATTTTTTTTTTAAATTTATTTTTTGTCAAGCATGAATAGATAACAGATATAAGGATAAATATGATTATGAATACAGGAAATGGGTACAAATAAATGGGGACAGTATGACAGGGACGGTAGGCACGCAGGTGCACTTATGCAAATCCCTTTTATGGACCTCTTAGGAATGGGGTGAGGTCAACAGTAGACAGTCTAAGGTTAAAGTTATGGGGTGTTTGGGGATGAAACCACAGAGTCAGGTAGTGCATTCCAGGCATTGACCTGCTGAAGTCGTATTTTCTGAAATCGAGTTTGGAGTGGCTTACCTTAAGTTTGTATCTATTGTGTACTCATGTATTGTTGTGGTTGAAGTTGAAATCGTCATTGACAGGTAGGACGTTGTAGCAGATAATTTTGTGTACTACGCTTAGGTCAGGCTGAAGGTGATGTAGTTCTAAGTTGTCTAAGCCCAAAATTTCAAGCCTGGTGGTATAAGGTTGTGAGCAGAGGACTGGAGGACTCTTCTTGTGAAATATCTCTGGACTTGCTCAATTGTGTTAATGTCTGATATGCAGTATTGGAGAATTGGTCTAGCAAAGGTTTTGTATGCCCTAGTTTGTAATAGACACTGATTAGCCAGTATAATGTTTGAAGGTGATAATGAGAGACTTCAGTGTGATCCAGAGACACAAATACATGTGTTCTCCACATGGGGGCTCTGGCACAAACATTTCATTCTCATAAAAATGTTATGCAATTATGAGAGCCATGATGGCCAACTCTGATCCAACTCAACTTTATTCTTTGGTCCAAATTCCTTCGTATTCCCCTTTCCTCCCAAACGAATTCTCTTTTGATTTGATCAAAGAAAATTAGGATGTGATACAGTGTGTGCAATTATTTAGTTATATAATATGTGTGGATTTCCTACTGTACAATCCTCTCTTTATCAATAGTGTGCGTCCTCCTTGGATTCTCATGTTTGAAATCGGTTCCAAGACATCAGGAAGAAACTCTTCCAAGATTTTTTTTTTGTCAACAAGGGAATCCTGTCCTTGAGATATTGTTTGGAGGCTTTCCCCCCTCATCTTGAGAAATTCAGAGAAAGATTTCTTTGCTTGGCATTTTCACTGAGAACTTCCAGAGATGTTTATGCAATCTTTACATCCAATAATGGTGAAAATGAGAAGGAGAGTAATGTTCAGTGGTGGCCAGTTTTTATGGGGGAGGAAAGAACGAATGCCAGGCAGTTTTAAAAGGAGGGAGATACAGAGGCAAAGGATCATTCTAAGACATGGTGAGAGGAGCATGCAGTTCTCAAATATCAGGGGCTGGTTCTTCCAGATGTCCCTGCAGATGTTCAGCAATGCTTTCAGAAATGGTTTGTCACTGTCTGCTTCCTAGGGTGGAAAGAGAGTGACTGGTCCAAGGTTACCCAGTTGGTTTTGTGCGTAAGCTAGGATGCGTAAGCTAGGATGAAAATTCTGGGACTCTGATTTCTAGCCTGATGCCTTATTTAGTGAACGTTGGATGATGCTTCAGGCAGCAAAATGTTGCCAAGGGTTCACCTGGCACATTTCGCACCTCCTATGGTAGTCTAGAGATGCAGTTGAGGAAGCTCTCCCACACCCAGTGCACAGTAGTGGCCAAAATTTTGGAAACCTTTTGGGAAAAGTGTATTTTCTAAAACTAGCTAATAACAGCATTTCTTTTTTGGAGTAGTACCATAAAATTATATATCATTGGAAAGATAATTTAATCAAGAATGTGATGCAATAACTTTTATGAAGGATTTGCTATTAGAATGGCAGTTACAGTATAAAGAAGAAAAGTGAAACACGTAGAAAAAAACGAGATATACAAAAATGATCACCATAGAAAAAACGAGATATACAAAAATTATCACCATGTCAGTTAATCCTTAGTTGGGTAGCCTTTAGCATGAATTACGGCCTTACAACGTCTTCCCATGGAGTGAACCAAGTCTTTTAGTTCTGCAGCTGTTATCATGTGAAGCCAAGATTGAAGGATTGCTTCTATTAACTGGGTTTTATTGCTGGGTCGCTTCTGACTAACAAGTTTCTTTAGTCGGCTCCATAGATTTTCAATTGGGTTACGGTCTGGGCTATTCCCAGGCCATTCCAGCAGTGGAATATGATTATCTTGAAAGTCCAAAAAAAAAAAAGTGGTGTTATTAGCCATCAAACCTCAAAAATACACTTTTCCCAAAAGGTTTCCACAATTTTGGCCACTACTGTAGAGATAAATTGATACTGCCAAGTTTGCTTTCATATGTGAAATGGGAGTTGACTCTACCTTGTTCTTTGGCAGCAAAATATCTTGGACCAACCTTGATCTCCTTGGGTGGGAAGAGATACTTCAACTTGCAGATAGTACATGATCTGTAACTCAGTATAGTGAAGTGGTTAAGAGCCAGATTTAAGTTATCACTCAACTCTGGAGCCCTCTGGGCACCTTGGTGGTGGTGGTGGGGGGCAGACCTCGTTTCTTAGCATGAATGTCCATGTTGAGGGGAAGGGAAACAAATGATGACACGTAGATGATTGCATCACCGTGCAAATGTCATGACTTACAATTAGACATCATAAGACAAGCACTCAATTGTGGCGTTTGCCTGATGACACGTTCTGCATGGAAGACTGTGACCGATGCTTCTGTCTCTGCGTGTAACATACCCCACTGTTTTGTTATGGTGGGGATGAAATGAGACAACACTTTTTCATGTTCCTCTTTAAGAAAAGAAAACAATAACTCTCCGTGGCTAAAAATGTATAGCTGGTAAGTACTGCCTGAACAGTATCATTCCTCAAATGAAGGACTTACCCTTCATTTGATCTTGCTAATGTAATCCTGAGCCCTGGATTGCATTCTACGCCATTCTATGAGTTATCATCACTATTACAGATGCCTTTTATTGAGAACTTTCTTTAATCCCCTTTGCTGTACACACACCTGGGGCAGAGTTTATTGTAATTAGTGTCTTTCCAGTCATGCCTGTGTGAAATGTTTACACTCTGCTCCTCGAGAATTTCTCGTTTAGCAAGTCCATGCAGAACCCCGGGAGGAAAACGGAGCTGCTTTGGAAACTGCACTTCAAAGGGAAGAGGCGGCTGCTGATAACAGATTAATGTTCCTGTGAAACCTTAATTTGGGAGAAAGGGGAAAACACCGCCTGGAGTGAACAGATGCAGACTTTTGGGGAAAGAGCTCTGGTCCAGATTCCACAATGAGAGGAGTTGGGTTTTGTTCTAGGGGACCTTCATTGTTGGAACAGTTGCAGGAATTGGGTATGGATGCTCTGGATTCTATCGGGCGAAGATGTTTCATAGGAGCAAAACACACAGCACCGGGTTTTTTGCAACTCATTAAAGCAACCCATTTCTAAGGTCAGGTGGGTAGTTGCAATGGAAAATCTCTCCATATCGCCACCACCATGATCTAAAAAACTCACGTGGCTACTTTAATGAGTTGCTAATAAGGGCTTTATTTTTATTTATTTATCATAAATAGCAAAAAGGGATGTGGTGGCTCAATGGCTAAGACACTGAGCTTATTGATCAAAAGGTTGGCAGTTCAGTGGTTTGAATCCCTAGTGCCGCGTAATGGGGTGAGCTCCCGTTACTTGTCCCAGCTTCTGCCAACCTAGCAGTTTGAAAGCATGTAAAAAATGCAAGTAGAAAAATAGGGACCACCTTTGGTGGGAAGGGAACAGCATTCCGTGCACCTTTGACGTTGAGTCATGCCGGCCACATGACCATGGAGACGTCTTTGGACAGCGCTGGCTCTTCGGCTTTAAAACGGAAATGAGCACCGCCTCCTAGAGTTGGGAATGTCTAGCACATATGTGTGAGGGGAACCTGTACCTTTTACCTTAAAGCAACCCATTTCTAAAGTCAGGTAGTTGTGATGGAAAATATTTCCACATCGCCACCATGATCTAAGAAACTCATGTGGCTACTTTAATGAGTTGCTAATAAGGGCTTTAGATTAAAAAAATAAAATGAATCTAAAGCAAAGACCCACGTGGCCACATGTGCATACAATAAAAAAATTGACATGAAACTCATTCACTCTCATTTTTGAAGTCAACTGCATAAAGAATGACTGCAAATCTTCTCTTTGATGCTTCCAGGAAATGTTACGGAGTCTGATTCTTTCTCTAATTTGCTTGTGATCTCCTAAAAACTTCACTTCTCTTCTTTAAAGCAGTAGCACCGTTGCAGGAATTGGGTATGTCTACTTCAATGAAAAGAAGGAGTGGGAGTGATGTGATAGCAGTGGCCTGATATTTGAGACGCTGCCAGAAGAAGAAGGGGTCAACCTATTCTCCAAAGCACCTGAGAGCAGGACAAGAAGCAACAGACGGAAGCTTATCAGAGATCCAACCAGGGGTGAGTTTTGGTTATCTGCCCAGTTGCTAGGTGGTGTGGCCATGGTGGGCGTGGCCTAGTAGTCCTCCTACACCATGGTGGAGGGGACGTTTTTGCCCTCCCCGGGCTCCAGAGGCTTTTTTTCGAGCCTCCGGGAGGGTGAAATGGCCTCTCCAAGCTCTGGAGGCCCTCTAGAGGCCAGAAATGGATCTGTTTCTGGCCTTCTCTAACTTCCGATAAGCCCATTTTTCACCCTCCTCGAGCCTCCGTGTGCGGCCTGCACTTACCTGCATCCGAAAACGGGCCATATGGAGACTCCTGGGTGGGGTTGGGTGAGCAGGACCAGCCAGGAATGGGATTTGGGAATTCTCCGAAGTGCACAGAATCTTAGCTAGAGGTTCTCCCGAACCCCTGTGAACCCCCTAGATCTAACCTAGAATTAAGAAGAAATTTCCTGATAGTTAGAACAGTCAATCAGTGGAACAGCTTGCTATCAGAAATTGTGGGTGCTCCATCACTGGAAACTTTCAAGAAGTGACTGGACTGCCAACTGTCAGAAATGGTGTAGGGTCTCCTGCTTGGGCAGGAGTTGGACCAGATGATCTACAAGGTCCAATCCAATTCTGTTATTCAGGTTGCACGGACAGTCAGCACAATACCTAAAAACAGAGTATAAATGCTTTGGTTTTAATCTGAATTTAATTTTAACTGGGTTGTTTTAAATTGTGGGCCGAAATTATTTAATATCTTTTAAACTGTTTTAATTTTTGTACGCTATGTTTTTACCTTGGCTGTTCACCGCCCTGAGTCCTGCTGGAGAAGGGCGGTATAAAAATCACAATTAATTCTGTATATGGTGACAGCAGCTAGGTTGTTGATTGCCCAATATTGGAAGAATGATGCCTTACCGACTGTGGACCAATGGATTCAGAAGATGGCTGGATTTGCAGAAATGAAGAAGATTTCAGCCTTTTTAAAAGATCAGACGCATGAGAAGTATATACAGGAATGGAAAAAGTGGATTGAATATATACAGAATAAATATCAGACTAGAAAATACTATGTAGCTTTCAGCTGAGGGGGATTGATGATTATGCTAGTAAATAGAGAAAAAGATATGGAAGGGATGAGTAACATATATATTGTTTGGAATTATTAGTATTGCATATAGGGGAAGTCAAGGGGAAGGGGAGGGAATGGGGTGGTGGGGGAGGGTTAGGGTGGGATTTGTAGGGAACTATATTTCTGTAAATGTGATTTTTATAATGTTCGGGAAGGGGGGGGAAAGAGGGAAAAATTGTATGTGTAAAACTTTTTCAATAAAAAAAATCACAATTAAATAAATAATAATAAAAAAGCATGAACGCATTTACAGAAGGCTTATTCCTTCTGAAGGTTTTGTTGTGCAAAATACAGACCCCCACCCCAACTCTCAAAACACAGAAGCGGGCTTGATCTATTTTAACTATCAGCTTCTACTTGAATGAAGGAGAGAACATTTTGTAGATGCACTGCATTCTGTAGAAACCACTTCCATTGCCTCCCACCAGTTGAGGTGGATTGGTCCAGCTTGAGGCTTCATTTGGCATGGTCAAGGTGACGTGCACTGCTCTGCAAAGTACTGAAGAGGGCTGTTTGATATTGAATGGGGTTGAGTTGCTTGGACTAAAGGCTTCACCTTAAAATATGGGGCAAATGCTCATATTTGAATCAGTGAAGGCAAATTTTGCAGCTGTTCTGCTCTATTGCTTAGGAAAAGAAGGCCCAGCTATGGTGCATGATGCATGGAGGGTTCTGAAGACCGAACAACATATAATTTCTGCCAAAACGTGCTCTTCAAAATTGACAGGGTATCCCGACTTGAATTTGCTATCTAAGGCAATCCAGAAGTTGATTCAATCTGAATAGGCCATCTGAATTATTTAAGTTAGGTATCTAAATTGGACTGATTTTATTTTGTTGTTGTTGTTAGTTGCGAAGTCATGTCTGACCCATCGTGACCCCATGGACAACGTTTCTCCAGGCTTTCCTGTTGTTTACCATCCACTGGAGTCCATTTAAGCTCACACTGACTGATTCAGTGACTCCATCCAGCCACCAGTTCTCTGTTGTCCCCTTCTTTTGCCTTCAATCGTTCCCAGCATTAGGCTTTTCTCCAGTGAGTCCTTCCTTCTCATTAGGTGGCCAAAGTATTTGAGTTTCATCTTCAGGATCTGGCCTTCTAAAGAGCAGTCAGGGTTGGTCTCCTCTAGGACTGACCGGTTTGATTGCCTTGCAGTCCAAGGGACTTTCAGGAGTCTTCTCTAGCACCATAGTTCAAAGACTTCAATTCTTTGGCACTCAGTCTTTCTTATGGTCCAGCTTTCACAGCCATACATTGCAACTGGGAAAACCATAGCCTTGACCATACACACTTTTGTTGGCAGGGTGATGTCTCTGCTTTTTAGTATGCTGTCTAGATTTGCCATAGCTTTCCTCCCCAGGAGCAAGCATCTTGGCTGCAGTCCCCATCTGCAATGATCTTGGAGCCCAGGAAAATAAAATCTGTCATTACCTCCATTTTACTCACTGAATCGATTTGGATAGCAAATTCAAATTCAACTGAAATGCATTTTTCTTGGTCCAGTATACCTGGTAGATAGATTTACTGAAATTGAAGAGTTGCATATTCAGCTGGCCAGCAGATGTCCTCCTTGTCTCAAATAAAGTTCCCTCATGCCTTCTTTAATGCATTAGGGGGATTGATTGAAAAATTACTGGAAACTTTACCAAACATATGTGGCTTCAGCAGTAGCAATTTTTAAGGCTATTTCTGTCCTTTCAGGCTGTCTGAACTAGTACTGGAGAGATTAAAATTCTCATCCAATCTTCCTGTGTAATTTTGGGTCAATTATTCTCTCTTCCCAACTCCCTCTGAGGGTTGTTTCTGTAGGAAAAATGGGAGGAAGGAACAGGATGAAAAGAAGGAATGCTATAAATGCTATCTCAAGCTTCTTAAGGAAAGGTGTGTGTGAGAGAGACGTACAAATAATAAATTAAATAAAGTAACACAATTAGGTAGGCAAATAAATCATATAAGAGGAAGAGCAACTAAGAGAATTAAAGGCCTGGTGACTAAAACATATGAAGAATGGTTGCAAGATTTCAGTATGGCTAGTCTAGAGAAAAGGATTACGGGTGACATTACAGCAGCATACCAGGTCCGCCTGATACGCCAGTTCCGCCCCTTTCTAGATCGGGACTCCTTACGCACAGTCACTCAAGCGCTCATCACTTCTCATCTGGACTAATGTAACACTCTCTACGTGGGGCTCCCCTTGGGGTACACCTGGAGGCTCCAACTGGTGCAGAATGCAGCTATGCGGGGGATTATGGGAGCGATGGGGCGCTCCCATGTGACACCCCACCTGCGCGAGCTGCATTGGCTTCCGGTAGACTTCCGGGTGCGCTTCAAGGTGTTGGTGACCACCTTTAAAGCGCTCCATGGCTTAGGGCCGGGGTACTTACAGGACTGCCTTCTGCCACCAACTGCCTCCCACAGGCCAGTTCGCTCCCACAGAGAGGGCCTCCTCAGGGTGCCGTCGGCTAAACAATGTTGGCTGGCGACCCCCAGGGGAAGAGCCTTCTCTGTGGTGGTGCCCACCCTCTGGAACGACCTCCCCCCAGAGATATGAGTGATCCCAGACCTCCGGACTTTTCGTCGGGCCCTTAAAACCCTTTTTTTTTTGGTTAGCTGGGCTGGCCTGACCCCATGCTGGTTTTTAAAGTTTTGTTATTGATTTTAACTTAAAATTGGGCCAAATTTATTTATATCATTTTAATTACTTTTAACTTTTGTATACCGTGTTTTTAGTTGGCTGTTCACCGCCCTGAGTCCCAAAGGAGAAGGGCGGTATAGAAATTTAATAAATAAATAAATAAATTTGAGGGGCTGCCACAAAGAAGAGGGAGTCAAGCTATTATCCAAAACACCAGAAGGCAAGACAAGAAACAATGGATGGAAACTGATCAAGGAGACAAGCAATCTGGAATTAAGGAGAAACTTCTTAACAGTGAGAACAATTAACCAATGGAAGAGCTTGCCTTCAGAAGTCATGGGTGCTTCATCACTGGAGGTTTTTAAGAAGAGACTGGACAGCCACTTGTCTGAAATGGTATAGGGTCTCGTGCTTGAGCAGGGGGTTGGAGTAGAAGACATCCAATGCAGTGGTGGGTTTCAATTTTTTTTTACTACTGGTTCTGTGGGTGTGGCTTGGTGGGTGTGGCATGGCTTGGTGGGTGTGGCAGTGGAAGGATACTGTAAAATCTCCATTCCCACCCCACTCCAGGGGAAGGTTACTGCAAAATCCCCATTTCCTGGGAATTGGGAGGCAGAGAATAGATGGGGGTGGGACCAGTCAGAATTTTTACTACCGGTTCTCCGAACTACTCAAAATTTCTGCTACCGGTTCTCCAGAACTGGTCAGAACCTGCTGAATACCACCTCTGAATCAATGTATCTATGGCACTTTCCAAATCCTCGGAGGCAAAGAATAGATGGGGGTGGGGCCATTCAGAGGTGGCATTTACCGGTTCTCCGAACAACTCAAAATTTCCGCTACTGGTTCTCCAGAACTGGTCAGAACCTGCTGAAACCCACCTCTGATCCAATGTCCTTTCCAGCTCTATTCTGAATTTACTTGTGTAGGCTGAGATGCAAATGGGGATGAAATATTTTTATTATAGATTACATCTGAGTTCACCCATCTGATAACATTGTGTGATTTTGGCTTAGCCCACAGCTAAGCTAAAATCATACAATGGAAAAATGCCATTGTGTCTGATTGCTAGTCTGTCTAATTTGGTATTATCTCAAGACTGGCTGGCAGAAAACTGTCAAGGATTTCACTGTGGAATGTCTATGAAGATTCTCAATCATCCAGGTCAGGGTTGTCCCAAAGGAACATGGACTTTCTTGGTTTTTTTTTTTTTTAAATTTGAAAACATTTCACTTCTCATCCAAGAAGCTTCTTCAGTTCTAAATGACTGGTGGAGAAAAGGAAGAGTTTATAGTTGTTGCAGTCATCAGGTCATTAGCATTCACTTCTTCCCTTCCTGACCCATCTGTTAGAACTGAAGAAGCTTCTTGGTTGAAACGTTTTCAAAGAAAAAAAACATCTGACGTGAAATCCTTATTATTTCTGTTCATGTACATATTCAAATAGGTGGATTTCTTCCATGGCTTTTGAACTGGACAATCTATATATATAAAAGTGAAAACCACTCACTCATTAATCATGAAATCTTCAGAAACGTAAAGCCTACAAACTTGAAATTTGCCACATATGTTCCTCTTGGCTTCTAGATGCTCACTAAGAAAGGATTTTTTGAAATGACCATCAGAGCATTAGTATTTTCTATATTATTATTAACACGTTTTGATGCTAAGATCCTACTTCCCCTCCCCACCTGAAAAGAAATCTGTTCCAAATGCAAAACACAAGCAGAGGGGAGGAGTTTCACTTTCAGTTTTACTTTCACAGCAGGAAGCAGTTTTAATACAGAACACTTGAGCTAAGCCACGGCCAGGCTCCTTCCTGTCTCCTTCTTGTTCACACAGCAAATACTGTTTCACTTTCCAAACAGCCCTCTGATGCTAAGGAGTTCTACTCCCCCTCCCCACCTGAAAAGAAATCTGTTCCAAATGCAAAATACAAGCATAGGAGAGGAGTTTCACTTTCAGTTTTACTTTCATAGCAGCACTCAGCTTTACTACAGAACAGTTGAGCTAAGCCATGCCCAGCCTCCTTCCTGTCTCCTTCTTGCTCACACAGCAAATACTGTTTGAGTTTCCAAACACCCCTCAGCTCTGTCTCACACTGACAGAATGCTAGCCAGATGAATACCGATGGATGCTGCGGGCTGGGATATTCTGCTCCCACTCCCCCTCTGTTCCAACTGCCAGTTGCATTATATTAACACACTCTGATGCTACGGAGTTACACTTTCTACATTAAATTTCAGGCTGTAAGTGTCAATTTATCAAGCCTGAGCACATAGTTTCGTAGCAAAGCACGGGCGTCCAGCTAGTGTTTTATATCTATGCTCCTGAAGCATTCCACTCCTTGCTGGCATAGAACAGGCTGAGTACATGGAGTTAGTTTTACTGTTACCAAAATGCTGTCTTGGCCTCAAAGCCACAGAGCTGGGACAGGCATCAATGGCCCTGGAATGCTGAAACGCATAGAAGCATAGATATAATTGTCTTAGTTTTTTGAACAGAGGTTGGGAAAACCCAGAATAAATATAGACAGCCAAAGATGTTTGCAGTTATATAGATCAAGCAGATAAATGCAGGAAGACCAAATTGGGTCTGGGGGGGGGGAGATGTGGGACTATGCCACTAGCATAAATACGACCGCAATTCATATCCCATTTGGCCCCGCCATCTCTGTTGCCATGAAAACTGTGATAAGGCCAATTAAGGGAAGCTGGAGGCAACCAATAAGGGCCACTTGTTGTTTGCTTTGATACGGATCAATAAGGCTGGGATAAATGAAGTGTAATCTAATAAAAATGAACGAATGTAAGCGTATATCTGGTAATTTGACAACTGTGTTTTTGGAAAGGGGAAGGGCATGGATTGGATTGGAAAGAGTTCCCCAGGATATTATATATCTCCTTCTGGTGGAACGGAGTGGCTAAGTATCTCCTTCGATCGCTGAAATGATACAGGGCTACGAACCGAAATTTCCCCTAGCGAGCCCTTTAATTCAAGTGTTTGTATCCTGTTTCATTTCAAATGAACTGCTCTCCTCACTTTGCAAACAAAGATATAGCTTTCTTCCTACGGAGGAGGTCTTACGGCAGCCTTCTTTTCACCTGGCTCCTTCTGGGGAGAGAATTGAAGGGAGGCAAACCGTGACAAATAAAAGAGAGGGGAGGAGGTTGCCTTCACAAATATTGTTTCTACACACTTTGACCTTTTTCCACATCCAGTGACTCTTTGTCCTGGTAACGCAACACAGCCCTTTTTTGGGAAGTGATGCCATACCACGTATGTCCAGAGTAAAGAAGAAATGGTAGGAAGCCAGAACTGTCTGAAAGTTCTCTAGGAAGCTGAATTATGCTCTTGTCTTGCCCATCAAGCTGGCTGTTGTCTGCCCTGCACTATGACAACATGTTGTGGCTGCGATCATTTTGCCAGAAGGCAAATGGATGGTCTATAATCCTTAGCAACATACAACAAAACTCCCCCTTTTTGTCCACTCCTGTACTAATGCTGCTGACGCTGGACCCGTGATGGCGAACCTATGGCACGCGTGCCACAGGTGGCACGCAGCGCCCTCTTTGTGGGTACCAGTGGTGGGTTCCTCCCAGTTCGGCCCCGTTCCACCGAGTCGGTAGCAGTGACGATATGACGTTATTCTTACCTTTTATTTGGACCCACCCCCAATCTGTTGCTGCCTCCTGAATCCCAACTGATCGGCTGGAAGAAAAAAAACTGTTTAAATTCTTGCCGTGGCGCTTCAAAGGGCCGCCTACAGCTGATCATGGTTAAAAGAAAACAAATGAGTAGACTGGTGCCTGCAAAAATAAATGGGTAGACCAGTGCCTCCAAAAACAAATGGGTAGACCGGTACAGCTCTGCAAGCAGTTAAAAGCCTGGTAGACCAGTACTTCTGCTAAATCCTAAAGAATTGTCACATGACCATCAAGCCATGCCCACAAAATAAGCCACACCCACAGAATCCGTAGTAAAAAAATTTAGAACCCACCCCTGGTGGGTACGTGAGCCATCGCCCCAGTTCAGTTCCGCTGCGGATGTGCACGTGCCTCCTGCCAGCCAGCTGGTCATCAGGTCTCTGCAGTGCATGTGGGGGATGGAGCATGCATGCGCGAGGGCCATGCGGGGGGCCATGTGGGGGGCGCACACATGTGTGGGGGCAGGGAGCGTGTGGGGGTAGTGTGCATTCAGAGGGGTCAGGGCATATGTGGGGGGCATGCACACATGTGGGGGGCAGGACACATGTGCACATGCATTGCACTTTCAGGGTTCAGGTACACACAAACGCTTTGGGCAGTTGGTCCGGAAATGGTTAGCCATCACTGCTCCAGACTATAAAAATCTGGAGATGTCCTAGATGGCAACAGAGTTTGGAGAGTTGTTCCCCTCTGATGGCTGTCCAGATTTTTGCATATCTGGTTCTCTACCCTAGATGAGTTTCAAATATAGTTGAAAATTGCTGGCGTGGTTTCCTGCTATTTTCAGCCCCTGAAACAAACAAAACTTGTTTAAAGTTTAACATTGCTTTATAAAACAAAGACCCACCTCAATTCTTCCATGCCCCAGGGAAAAGGCTTTTTAAAAAAAATCCCCATCCTTGCCAAATGTGTGACACAACTTTTATCACTCCCCTGCCTTCCAGGGATTTGTTTCCCAGTGTCAAGTGCCTGAATGTTACCTTCCCTTGCTCTGATGCTATTCTAGAATGTCATTCTTGTTCAGGCTTCCCTAATTCTGATGTTCTCTACATGTGTAAGCTTGGTAGCAGTGGTGAAATCCAATTTTTTTTTACTACCGGTTCTGTGGGTGTGGCTTGGTGGGCATGGTGTGGCTTGGTGGGTGTGGCTGCAACATCTCCATTCCCACCCCACTCCATGGGAAGGATACTGCAAAATACCCATTCCCTCCCCACTCCTGGGGGAAGGTTATTGCAAAATCTCCATTCCCACCAAACTCTGGGGCCAGCCAGAGGTGGTATTTGCTGGTTCTCTGAACTGCTCAAAATTTCCACTACCGGTTCTCCAGAACCTGTCAGAACCTGCTGGATTTCACCCATGCTTGGTAGTTCTTATAAGTCTCAACCCCAGCCCTTAGGACATCTGTGATTTATGGGAATTGAAGTTTTGCCTTATCTAGAGGATAATGGCAAATTGAGATGGCAATTCTTCAAGAAGGAAATCCTTAGTGGCAAATGGCAAGACTTCGTTGTGACTTTGCAAAACGCCATCTTTCCCAAAGGAATCAATACGAGGTAGAGGCTTGAGGTCAGATCGTGGGAATCATCACAAAATGGCCAACACAACAACGTATTTTGGTAAAAGATTGCTTTTCAGTCTTCCCTCTGGTCCCTCACGCCCCTCTCCCCATTTCCAGCTTCCCTTTATCTTTTGGAAAAGCAGATGAACATATTTACCGTGTTTCCCTGAAAATAAGACCCTGTCTTATATTTTTTTTGAACCCTGAAATAAGCGCTTGACCTTATTGCCATGCGCTCAAAAGCCCGATTGGGCTTATTATCAGGGGATGTCTTATTTGGGGGGGGGGGGAGGGAAACAGTGTATAAGCAAAGCATTATGCTATAGATTGCGCTGCCTTTTATATACCAGATTTATATGGGACTATACCAGGGATGAAATGCTCCCAGTTGGGACCGGATCGCCTGATCCAGTAGCAATGGTGGCGGGTGGTTCGGAGAAGCAGTAGCAAAAATTCCTGCGCCCTCCCCCATACCCAGCTGAGCCGCACGATCATCAGAGGTTTTTTTTTTAACTTTTAAAAGCATTTTTTCTACAGCCTCTTCCAATGAAAAAATGCTTTTAAAAGTAAAAAAAAAGCCTCTGATGATCGCACGGCTCAGCTGGGATCATCAGAGGCTTTTCAAAGCATTTTTTTCTGCAACCTCTTGGTAACCCTTTTTAAAAAGCCTCTCTGATGATCCCAACTGAGTTGCCTGATCGGGAGAGGCTTTTCAAAGCATTAGAAAAAACGCTTTGAAATTTTTTTTTTAAAAGAAGTTGGCCACGCCCACCCAGTCACATTACCACCCCCCACCAAGCCATGCCCACAGAACCGGTAGTAACAAATTTTACATTTCACCCCTGGACTATACTATACTTGATTTATATGTGACTTGGAGTCATTCTTAAAAATAAAGTTTAGGCAACGTAGTGCTTTGCAATCACTTGAGATATTGAATGTAGACTATATCTCAACTTTTTAAGGTGATGAGACCTTTTCCTGAATTCTTTGAAGTGCCTTGAGGAGGCCAGATCTCAGTTGCTGCACAATCATAATAAAATTACGTTGGGTTTCTCTGTGTGAAAACAAACAGCATCATCATCATCATCATGAATAACAACAATAATCTCAAATCAAGCAGACTATGGACGTTGAGCAATTACAGGAATTAAGTACCAAAAGGAAGAAGAGTTAATGAAATGCATATACTCATGGAAGTCAGAATGGTCATGGGGTTGTTATTTTTGTTTGGTATGAGAGACCACTGGTGTGTTAGAATGATGAAAAACATACAAACTTGTACTATGATTGTACTATAGTACTATAGTACTATGTAGTATAGTACTATTGTACTATAGTACTATGTACTATATTTAAAGAAAACAGATGACAAATATACATCTGTCTATCCATAGAAGTTAAGTCAACATGACTGTCATGTACAGTATACAATTTGTGTCGTTAACACGACAATGTTATAACACAACAAAGATCACTTGTCCTATCTCTTCGTCTCTCTCTCTCTCTGTGTGTCTCTCTCTCTCTCTCTCACACACACAAAACACATCTATTTATTCTATCTAAATTTTATGGAGAGTGTGAATGAAAAGACAGAAAGATATCACTGCATAAATACAATCGAGGGAATCCAGAGATATTTTACGAGAAGAGTCCTCCATTCCTCTACCCGCAATAAAATACCTTATGCCACCAGACTCCAAATTTTGGGCTTAGACAACTTAGAACTACGCCGACTTCAGTCTGACCTAAGCATAGTACATAAAATTATCTGCCACAATGTCCTACCTGTCAATGACTACTTCAGCTTCAACCACGACAATACACGAGCAAATAATAGATGCAAACTCAAGATAAACCGCTCCAAACTCGACTGTAGTAAATATGACTTCAGTAACAGAGTGGTCAATACCTGGAATACTCTACCTGACTCTGTAGTTTCTTCCCCCAAACCCCATAACTTTAACCTTAAACTGTCTACTGTTGACCTCATCCCATTGCTAAGAGGTCTATAAGGGGCGTGCATAGGTGCACCAGCCTGCTTACCATCCCTCTCCTAATATTCCTTTTTTACTTACTCTTTTCATGAATTCAAAATTTCAAATTATGTTTATACTTTTATCTGTTATCTTATATAGGCTTGACAAAATAAATAAATAAATAAAATAAAAAAATAAAGAGATAAGCACCAGAAATAAGTGGCTTGCTTCAACTGAGCTTATTCCTACGACGTGTGAACTGAGTTTCATGCATAGCTGATGTACAACAACATACTTTTAGACGGAATTCTGCATCAGCTTTAAGGCTGTTCTTGCGGTTGTTAAGATGGAGTTGATTTGTGGGCAGACAGTGTCCATGGGAATAAAAGATTAATGATATAGCTCTGCGGAATATATATGGAACAGATAAGGAAGGCAACAGTTTGTTGGTATGGAAAAGTTATGAATGGTCCCTCCTATCAGTCAAACTCCTCTGACGGAAGGCATGCCTGTAGAGACATCAGAGAAAGCAAGAGAGAGAGAGAGAGAGAGAGAATATGATTAACTGGAGGTTTCAGATATGTTCCATTTCAACATTCTTTACCAAATGTCTGCAAATTTGTGTGAGAGAATTGCATGTGGCTGTAGTTGTTAGATATATTGGCAACGACAATGTATTTGTCAATTCATTCTCACTCATGTTTTTAATTTGCTTGCTTTTTTAAAAAAAAATCCTGTTTTGCACATCAGCATGGTCCTTTGAAACCCAAATGTTACATGCAAGTTGCAAGATTTAGAATGAAATCAATAGGTGAAAAAAGCCAAACTTTATTTTTACATAGCACTGAACAAACGGAAAGGACAAACCAGAGTGTGAATCTGTATTATTTCTCCTGCCCAAAGAACTGCTGATCCAGTTCTACAGAGGAATTATTGAGTGTCATCTGCACCTCTATAACTGTCTGGTTTGGCTCTGCAACACAACAAGACAGACAGAGACTTCAACAGATAATTAAAACTGCAGAAAAAACAATGGCTACCAACCTGCCTTTCATTGAGGACCTGTATACTGCGTGAGTCAAAAAGAGGACCGTGAAAATATCTAGAGACCCCTCACATCCTGGACATAAATTGTTTCAACTTCTACCCTGAAAAAGATGCTATAGAGCACCGCACACCAGAACAACTAGACACAAGGACAGTTTTTCCCCGAATGCCATCACTCTGCTAAACAACTCATTCCCACAACACTGTCAAATAATTTACTAAGACTGTATTACTATTATCTCTCCCCACTTATGACTATAACCATGTTGCTTGTATCTTTCAATTTATATTGTTTTTGTTTCCTAGTATGATTTGATAGCTTATTAGTAACCTTGACTATCACTAAGTGTATCTTTTTATTCTTGATGAATGTATTTTATTCTCCTTATGTACACTGAGAGCATATGCACCAAAGACAAATTCCTTGTGTGTCCAATCACACTTGGCCAATAAAGAATTCTATTGTCTAGTCTATTGTCTATTGTCTATTTCCTTCTCCTTCTCCTCCTTTTCCCACTCCCTCTCTTTCCCCTTTTCTTTCCCTTTTCTCTTCCTTCTCCTTCTCCTTCTCCTTTCCCTTCCCCACCTTCTCTTCCTTCCACTTGAAGTTCAAAAGGACACAAAGCATATCTTGTTGATTTCTTTAAAGAGAAGCCACAGAGGTTTAGTATACATATTTAATAGCTGGATTTTCTGGGGTTCGGTATCATCAAAGCTTCATAAGGAGTGACACATCCTATCTTTCACAGCCTCCTCTATCTGAACGATGCTAACCTACCACTTTTCAAATCTACCTATGTTGATAAAAATAAAGTCAACACTGGAGAAAGATGACAATAAGATTAAGCAGGCTAGGACATATGGGATTAGTCCTGCCAAAACTCATCAAAAGAATGTCGAACTCATCCCTGACCACAAGTGTTTGCCACGATAAAAAAAAAATTCCCTAGATTGTTTCTAAAAGATAGCAAAGGACAGAGTAAAATAATTTCTGTTCTGGATAGTAGCCACTGGAAAAAAACAACAGCACTTGTAGACATACGGTAGGGACTACTTAAAGACTGTCTTGAGATGGATATCAGGCACTTTAAGATAAATTCTCAGCTATCGTGAGGAGACTATCTCTTGTGCTTAGCTGCCATTAATTATCTACTAATCATTCTGGACTAATCATCCTGTCGTCCAGCCAAACAAAGGGATATGGACCCCACAGTCATAATAAGAGGCTTGTGTGATTTTAGCTGCTGGAAACAGCCAAAAGCTCTCTCTAGACTTTTTTGTTTCATATGTCATGGAACATCATATGTTCCAGCCTTTCACGGAAAACAGTGGGATTAAATAACAGTGTGACCATTCTCCTTGCAGCAAATGCAGGTCTCTTATATAGTCACTTGTTATTGTGCAATAATCAGGGGTGAATTGTTTCCTCCCTGGCTATTACCTTTGAATTAGAAGCAAAGGAACAGATTATTCACATAGGTTCCAAAGCATCCTTTTGGCCAAGAATGATGCGATGTCTATTTTTCTCTAGCCCCAACCTATTTGGAAACCTGAATTCAAAGTAAGGTAAAGGTTCCCCTCGCGCATATGTGCTAGTTGTTCCTGACTCTAGGGGGCGGTGCTCATTTCCGTTTCAAAGCCGAAGAGCCAGCGCTGCCTGAAGACATCTCTGTGGTCATGTGGCCAGGATGACTCAACTCCAAAGGCACACGGAACGCTGTTACCTTCCCACCAAAGGTGGTCCCTATTTTTCTAGTTGCATTTTTTTACGTGTTTTCGAATTGATAGGTTGACAGAAGCTGGGACAAATAACAAAAGCTCACCCCATTACGCAGCACTAGGGATTCGAACCGCTGAACTGCCGGCCTTTCTATCGACAAGCTCAGCGTCTTAGCCACTGAGCCACTGCGTCCATTCAAAGTAGTAATTCAAACTAGTAATTCAAATTAGACATCCCTTTTTAAGAAGGCTGGAGGAGGAAAACCACATTTGTTCCTCTGTCTACCTCCTCCTGAGCTTTGATGGCACATGGCTCCTAATCATAACCATGACTGTAGTCTACATCACTCATTTCATGGATCTCTTCATGTGTCCTTTACACTAGGGCCATTTTTGACTTGATAGGCTCTAAAGTCCAAGTGGTCACAACAGTTGAGTTGTTAGTAGCCTGAAATTTGAAACCCAAGATGTACCTGTTTCTTCTCCTTTACATGAGTTATGTAAATGTTGTGATTTATGGAAAATGATTATTTTGGCCCTCCGTGATATCAGCACATTAAGTCATTAGTAGCCAAGGGGCATCAACAGCCTGTTTCCATTCTCATTGACTGTGGCCATCTTCTCCAATGTCATCGTTTTCATCTTACTACTTAGCTTGGTAGAGAAAATAGTTTGGGCTATATATATATTGAAGAAATGCACATTTCATCAAGAATCCCTGTTATTTGCTTGCAAGCATAGCAATTAAAGTATTGAAGCAGGCAGGAGATGATGGATAGAAGATTTCTCCTTTTTGTTGTTCTGATTTGCTTTTCTTTTTCTCTTTCTTTCTCTTCTTTTTTTATGTAAGTAACATGACTAGAAGTTAGGTAGGATAGAAAGAAAACATTTTTTAATAAAGGGTGATATGATTAAAAGTTAGAATAAGAGATAGAAATAAGAGAAGAGGGAATATTAGTGTATACGCTTTTATATAATAAAATAAAAGCAATAACGAGAAAACAAGGAATAATTGGATGACAGACTGCAGCTTAATATAAATGTGTGTTATTAATAGAAATATATAAGTTGATTGAAGGTAATAACTATGATTAATTCTACTAGTTTTATTTGTATTAGAATGTATGACACTCAGATGCCACACTGTTCACGCATTGATATGTTAATAATAATAATAATAATAATAATAATAATAATAATAGTAATAATATTAACCACCTTACTTGGAACAGCTTACATCCTCCGACGATACCTTAACAGTTCCTAGGTCCTTGGTTAGGACTCGAGCTGCTGAGCTATGAACCAGCCTCAAAGGCTGTGAATCTCACTAAAGATTAAATAATAATAATAATAATAATAATAATAATAATAATAATATCCCCATTATTTGTATATTTCCCTGCTATTGCTAGAGAACAAAACTGAAATAGGGCATTAACTACAAAATGAACCCTAAATTGACCTCAAACCAAAAGTAAAGACTGGTTTCTGCCCCCCAAAAAAAGAGCCCAAAATTGTGGACATATGACCATGGGATGCTGCAAACAGTCATAAATGTGGGCTGTTTGCCAAGCACCCAAATGACCATGGAGGGGCAGCTGTCAGAACATTGAAACTGGATTGTAACTAGCTCTGAAGAAGTCTGGCATAAGTTTGAATGGCTAATAAGCATCTGGTTGTAAATCAAGGATTACCTCTATTACCTCGGGATTAGAGCCGAGGTGGCGCAGTGGTTAGAGTGTAGTACTGCAGGCTACATCTGCTGACTGCCGGCTGCCTGCAGTTTGGCAGTTCGAATCTCACCAGGCTCAAGGTTGACTCAGCCTTCCATCCTTCCGAGGGCGGTAAAACGAGGACCCAGATTGTTGGGGGCAATTTGCTGTCTCTGTAAACCGCTTAGAGGGATCTGTAAAGCACTGTGAAATGATATATAAGTCTAAGTCAGTGTTTCTCAACCTTGGTAGCTTGAAGATGGGTGGACTTCAACTCCCAGAATCCCCCATCCAGCAGCGCTGGCTGGGGGATTCTTGGAGTTGAAATCCACCCATCTTCAAGCTACCAAGGTTGAGAAACACTGGTCTAAGTGCTATTATGAGGTTGTGAGGGCACCCATCCTTTTCTTTCTAAAATGTATGTTTTAAATTCATTTTTCCTTCTCTTTGAGAACATTTTGGAATACCATTCCCTTTCAATCCCGAGTTGGAAACTCGCCTTGCTTTTCTTAATATCCATGCCTCTGGAAATCCCTTTCTTAAGAATCTGCACATCAGCTTCCGTATAAATTCGTGCCAAACCATTTAAGATGTTGCAGTGTACAAAAAAATAAATAAATCCTGTACTTTCCTTCAAAACACTGTATCTAATGTAGAAAAGCTGGGAAATACTCAAGCTGAGCAAAATGCTGGAATATTTCTGTTTTGTTTTCCCTAGGAGCTTGTTAGCCTAATTTGGGCTCAGATATTTTACAGCTCACACTGTACTGATTTGAAACACATTCCTAAAAGAAACCCCTGCTAAAGGGTAATCCATCTAGTAAAGAGAAATAAATACGACACATGCCAACAATGGAAAAGAGATGAATGACATCTGATCACTGGTGCTTGAGCAAAAAGAGGATTCGTCCATTTCTGTTGTGTTGTATAGGTTTAAAATGAAACTTTTGGGAGTTAAGGACTTCCTTGTCAAGATACTTTCTTTCTAACCTCCTAAATAAAAAATAACAAAGCTAAGCTAAGACCTCCTAGACAGATAGTTCTGTCAAGGATGATTTTTCTCTCTATATTTATTTGAATATGTTGAATAAGTTAAAATTGATTGGCAACTCAGATTGCATTAAAAATCCTAGTAGGACTTAGAATGATTCACACCAGTGGTGGTATTGAGCTGGTTCTACCCGGTTCGGGAGAACCAGTAGCAACGGCAGCAGTGGGAGACTCCGCCCACCCGCTCAGACATCATCATGGATGCCCTGCGCATGCGCAGAAGGCACATGGCATGAGCTCACATTTGCGAACTGGTAGCGAAGGTAAGTGATGCTGATTCACACGTTTACATCTTTCTTTCTTTCTTTTTATTCTTTTTAATTGAATTTTTCGAAATACATAAACAAAAAACCCCAAACCATAAATAAACATCACCCAGTGTATAATACAAAAACAAGGGGAAGAGAGGAGTTCATATCTTTGTTGTCAGTTCCTCCAAAAGTCTCTTTGAGTAGGTACTGGTGTACGTTTACATCTTTCTGATTAGTATGTAAACTATCTCCCCAAGAAGATAGACAGAATTTTTCCAATTCAGAAATCAGTTCTCCATTTATGGACATTAATTGAACCTTAGAGTTGCATTTTCAATACAAAGGGCTGTTCTTGCTGAACTTCATCTTAAGCATATCTCTATGTTGGTGTTTCCTACTTGATGACAACATTAAGTGGGTTTTTTCCCCCCAAATATAACCAAAGTGGATGGCATAGTTTAAACTTTGAAGACCTACCTATTCCATTTTGCAAAAGAAGGTGTCCTGTAATTTGAAGATACAGTTGTGGTTCTTATTTTTCCCAGATCTTACTTTTTCTGGCTTTTTATGTCAGTACCTATTTAGGATAGAATAGAATTTTTTCTTGGCCAAGTGTGATTGGACACACAAGGAATTTATCTTTGGTGCATATGCTTTCAGTGTACATAAAAAGAAGATACATTCGTCAAGAATCATAAGGTACAACACTTAATGATAGTCATAGGGTACAAATAAGCAATCAAATCATACTAGGAAACAATCAATATAAATCGTAAGGATACAGCAACAAGTTACAGTCATACAGTTGTAAATGGGAGGAGATGGGTGATAGATGAGAAGATTAATAGTAATAGTAATGCAGACTTAGTGAATAGTTTGACAGTGTTGAGGGAATTATTTGTTAAGAGAGTGATGGTGTTTGGGAAAAAACTGTTCTTGTGTCTAGTTGTTCTGGTGTGCAGAGTCCTATAGCTTCGTTTTGAAGGTAGGAGTTGAAGCAATTTATGTGCAGGATGTAAGGGGTCTGTAAATATTTTTACAGCCCTCTTTTTGACTCGTGCAGTATACAGGTCCACAATGGAAGGCAGCAAGTTGATAGTCATTGTTTTTTCTGCTGTTCTAATTATCCTCTGAAGTCTGTGTCTGTCTTGTTGGGTTGCAGAACCAAACCAGACAGTTATAGGGGTGCCGATGACAGACTTCATAATTCCTCTGTAGAACTGGATCAGCAGCTCCTTAGGGTTTCATATATAAGCCCTCCCCCCTTGGACAGGGGGTTAGAGTAGAAGACCTGTAAGGTCCCTACCAGCCCCTATGATTCTATGATTCTTCTATGTGTGCATGTGTTGTACGTTGTTGTTGTTTTTAATTGTTTTTTGGAATGGGTTGATTGAATGGCTAGGGGGACCTTTGCACAGGTTCGCCTGGTGCACCAATTGCGACCCTACTTGGATCAGGAGGCTCTCCTCACAGTCACTCATGCCCTTGTCACCTCACGGTTAGATTACTGCAACGCGCTCTACATGGGGCTACCCTTGAAAAATGTTCGGAGAGTACAGTTGGTCCAGAATGCAGCCGTGAGAGCTGTCGTGAGTGCACCTAGGTACACCCACATTACACCAATTCTCTGCGAGCTGCACTGGCTCCCTATTGGTCTCTGGTCACAATTCAAGGTGTTGGTTATTACCTTTAAAACCCTACATGGCTCAGGGCCAGGGTATCTTCGAGACCGCCTTCTACCGCATAGCTCCCAGCGACCAGTAAGATCCCACAGAGTTGGTCTCCTCCGAGTCCCGTCAGCTAAACAGTGCTGGCTGGTGGGCCCATGGGGGAGGGCCTTCTCTGTGGCTGCCCTGGCTCTCTGGAACCAGTTACCTCCTGAGATCTGGATCATCCCCACCCTATTAGCTTCCGAAAAGCGGTGAAGACCTGGCTTTTCCGGCACGCCTGGGGCTGTTGATCTTGCTGTTGTGATCTGGCAAGATCTGGCCATGAATGGTGTGAATAGTTTTTAATAGTTTTTAATGTTTTAATTTTTAATGTTTTTATATATGGTTTTTAAATGCACTGTAAGCCACCTTGAGTCTTCGGAGAAAGGCGGCATACAAGTTGAACAAATAAATAAATAAATAAGATTGATTAGTTTTCAATTATTTTAATTCCAAGGGTTTTTTAAAGTTGAGTTATTAGTTAACAGTAACAGAGTTGGGAGGGACCTTGGAGGTCATCTAATTCAACCCCTGGTCATGCAGGAGACTTGTACTAAGGATTCGAACTGCCAAACTGCCAACCTTTCTGATTGACAAGCTCAGTGTCCATACAATCTATCATAGTAGTTCAACACAAAGTAATTAAATGATATTGAATTAGACAGTACATGAACATTTTTCACAAAATATGTAGAAAAGGTGGTGAAGAGAGGGAGGAGTTATAAATCATTTCAATTAATGTTGTTGAAAGACAGGCACATATTTTGTTTGGACCTAAGAAAGAACTGGTTCTCCTTGAACTTGATAGGTGTCATGTTCATCTTTCTAATACCATTTTTTATTTAGTTAACTCTATTCTTCACAGCTATTGGGATTATTTGCTGGGAAGAGCAATATTTTTTATCAGAGGAATGAGCGTGGACCAATTCCAACTTGGCATTTAGTGAAACCCATCTTAAGAAAATGAAGTTTCCTGATAGGTGGTTTGTACTGTATATTTTTAAAATAAAAATGTAGGCAGCCATTCTCAGTTTTTTTTAAAAAAAATACATGTAGTATTTTTCCTCCACAAGACTCCACATACTCCACACGAATGAGATTTTATCAAAATTGTGTTTTTATGCTTTGAATTATAAATCCCTCATTGTAGAGGGATGAATTGCTTTGATTCACTGTTTGCCAATGTGTGTAAAATAATTATGTATACCTGAAAAGAATCTATACAAAATCTGAATATCTAATCATTCCTTTTATAATAATGACTGCATCGTATCAGACAGTAATGCAAAACATTTTGACTTCTAAAACGTTTTGATTCAGTTCAAGGAACTGACAATAGGAAAAAAAGGCCTGAAGCCAAGCAGAACTCAGCAAAACAAGCAGGTATTAGTAAGTCAGATGCCATTAGTAAGTCAGATGCCATCAATGCAGATCTAACTTTTGAGGATCATATGAGCAAATTTATTGTCTCCTATTCCAGGAGATAATCCATAACTCTTCTATGGTTATTCCAGCGATCTCCTTTATAGCAATAGCAATAGCACTTAGATTTATATATCTCTTTACAGTGCTTTACAGCCCTCTCTAAGAGGTTTTACAGAGTCAACATCTGTACAACATCTTCATCAATCAACATCTTCATCAATGACTTGGACAAGGGGATAGATGGGGAACTCATCAAATTTGCAGATGACACCAAGGACTAGCCAACCCTCCAGAAGATAGGCTCAAGATACAGAAGGATCTTGACAGACCTGAACATTGGGCGCTATCTAACAAAATGAAAAAAGTAAATTTCTACATTTAGGCAAGAAAAACAAAATGCACAGGTACAGTATATGTAGTACCTTGTTCAATAGTAATGACTGTGAGAGGGGTCTTGGATACCTAGTGGACAATCATTAAATGATGAGCCAGCAGTGTGCAGCAGCTGCCAAAAAAACCAACACAGTCCTAGGCTGCATAAACAGTGGGATAGAATCAAGATCATGTGAAGTGTTAATACCACTTTATAATGCCGTGGTAAGGCCACACTTGGAATATTGTATTCAGTTTTGGTCACCATGATGTAAAAAAGATGTTGAGACTCTAGAAAGAGTGCAGAGAAGGGCAACAAAGATGGTTAGGGACTGGAGACTAAAAGATATGAAGAACGGTTGCAGGAACTGGGTATGTCTAGTTTAATGAAAAGAAGGACTAGGGGAGACATGATGGCAGTCTTCCAATATCTCAGAGGCTGCCACCAAGAAGAGGGAGTCAAGCTATTCTCCAAAGCACCTGAGGGCAGGACAAGTCTGGGGAAGGCCCGGATGAGGGCTCTGCGTCAGAGGCAGAGATGGGGCCAGGGTCATCTGGGAGTGATGCGCAGACTCCAGAGCCTCCAGATTGGGAAAGCAGAGAGGCAGAGGAACAGCAGGAGCCTGTTCCCAGTGCATGCATGTGCAGAGCTGCCAGAAGGCACGAACAGTTAAAATGAAAGGGACGACTCAGGAGTAAGGCCAGGAAATGATTGACCTCTCCTATAAAGCTTAAAAGAGGAGCAAAGACACGTGGGCTCTTTCCAGGAAAGCAACGTTGTTAATTCTGTTCGCAGAAGGAATCTCTGTTTGATTCTGGAATCCATGTGGTTTTGCCAAGTAGGTCTTTGGCAGAGTGTCAAGGGAGATAAAGGTTGGTGATTATCCCGAAGGACTTCTCCTGAAGGACTAACTGGGACTCAGCTGTGAATGAACGTAATTCACAGCTGCTGCAATAAAAGAGGTTTTTGGGACTACTCGTGTGTTTTAATGACTCAGGAAGCCTAGGTCACAACAGCTTCAAAACCTAAGGGACTGGTTTGGACAAAACTCAGCAGCATTTTTTCATGTGGCTGTTGACAAAAATAGGATTCCCAACATGATTGCCAACATCCGATGATGGATATGGCACAAGAAGAAGAAGAAGAATTGGTAACTCCCTCCAACTATAATTCAGAAATCTCTAATTTTATTCTGTTCCTCTTTCTCAATATCCACCTACCACAGTTCTTTCCTATCATTGGAACAGGAATTGCTTTGACTAAACTGATTTCTGAAGTGAAATACATAAAAGCTCTGTTAGCATGGCACAGAGAACCAAAGCAGTTTTCCTGTCTCACAAATAGTAAACAATGGGTCTTGGTAGGAGGTAATATGACATCACTGTACAAATTACATGATCATATCACGTGGCTGACACGAATTATGCAGGGGTGGGCTTCAAAAATTTTAGCAAGGGGTTCTCTGCCTGGTTGTTGGGTGGGCGTGGCCATAGAGGGTGTGGCCTAGTCGACCTCCTGCATCACGAGTGGGGGGTGTTTTTGCCCTCCCTGGGCTCCAGGGGCTTTCCTCGAGCCTCTGGGAGGGAAAAAATGGCCTCCCCAGGCTCCGGAGGCCCCCTGGAGGCCCTTCACAAACTTCTGGTAGGCCAGTTTTTCACCCTCCCCGAGCCTGCAGTGTGCCCTGCATTTACCTGCATCCAAAACAGGCAGCTTGGGGACTCCTGAGAGGGGCAGGGTGGCCAGCCAGGAGTGGGATTTGGGGGTTCTCCGAACTGCACAGAATCTGAGCTAGAGGTTCTCCCGAACCCCTGCGAACCCCCAGCAGCCCACCCCTGGAATTAAGCAATTTGTGACATTTATACCATGATGTCTTACACATGACATCAATGTGGCTTCTACCACATGCCTTCGAATCGAACAGATGTTTCCAGGAAATTCAGAAGGATGGTATTAGAAGATAAAAAAGCCTCTTCCACTGTACCTCTCTTGCAGTTAGCAATTAATGATTGCTATCAATGAACTGGAGACAGACATTGATAATGACCGTGCAAAGCAGAAAATGTGCAAAGCACCATTTTTAATACCACTGTTAAATTATTGCACCCCCAGCTGATTTAATATGGTGTGAACTTCATTCTTAAAGACAGCTTTGAATGAGAGTAATAGTCAGACTCAGAAGTTAAAAACAGTCCAAACTGTTTAGAATAATAAAAAAATATTCCCCGCAATATGAAACCAAAGAAAATAATAATAAAAAAAGATGTACTGAGTTTTATTGAGTGTTATGGCAGAAAAGCAATGGTAGATGCTCACGAGGGCCTTGTAACATTGGACATATGCCATTCTTTCAGAAGTAATGAAACCAACTGATTTGGAAGGGTATTTCTTAATCTCCCCCAGGGATATTAAATTTAATGGTTCCTCTCATAAAATTCCCATTTATGGTTTGCTATTGTCCCGAAACAAGCTCAATCTTGCCGATCGCGCTCAGTCAGAGGGAAAGCGGAAGCAGATCGGGTCCAAACAAACCACACAATTGCATAGATGTGTAGGAAAGGGTTCTCCCAGTTTTATCCCTGATGCATATGTGAAAATCAGGAAAAGCCTTCAGGTTTTCACCAAGGGGCATCTCAATATCAACATCTCAGTGTATAAGCAGTCATTTCTTATTATACTGGCAACGTATTCCAAATCCCCAATATAGTACATTGTCTGCTCAACCTGCAGGCAGCCTATATCTTGGGTGACATTGGACAAATAATTTGATCTCAAGATATCTGCTCCAGATTATGGGGAACTGCAGATTACGATCTAAAAAGCTTTTTTTTTTTTTTTTTTTTACCTTCGCTTGGCTTGAAATCTCTACAAAGCATGAAATATATCCATGTTTGGACTGATCCTTTTGAACTTCCTTGCTCCTTCAGTGAATTAGTTCTTCTGCCAAAATCCAAAAGGTTCAGATCTGAAAACCGTGTTTCTCTCCTTCCGTGAGATGAATTTATAAATTATTATTATTCCAGTTCAATCTATATTTTCCACAATCTGGCTTGCTTTGCTACATCTATACAATAGACTTTCCTTGTGTACTTGGGTAATTAAGATAAAAGTGGTACGTTTTAAGACTTTGCTGCTGAATTCTTTGAGAAGTATTGAGTGATCGTTATTGAGTTTAGCCTGATCCTGAAGATGAAACTCAAATACTTTGGCCACCTAATAAGAAGGAAGGAGTCACTGGGGAAGAGCCTAATGCTGGGAAAGATGGAGGGCAAAAGAAGAAGGGGATGGCAGAGAACGAGGTGGCTGGATGGAGTCACTGAAGCAGTCGGCATGAGCTTAAATGGACTTCAGAGGATGGTAGCGGACAGGAAGGTCTGGAGGAACGTTGTCCGTGGGGTCGCAATGAGTTGGACATGAGGGAGGGGTGTGTGATCAGCTGTGGTGCGCGATCTTCAGAACCTTTTTTTAACCTTTTAAAAGCATTTTTTACAACCTATTTGCCGAATTATTTAATACCTTTTAAACTGTTTTTAAATTTTGTATGCTATGTTTTATCTCGGCTGTTCACCGCCCTGAGTCCTGCTGGAGAAGGGCGGTATAAAAATCAAATAAATAAATAAAAAATGCTTTAAAAAAGTAAAAAAAAAAGGCGCTGATGATCGTGCAGCACAGCTGTGATCGTCGGAGCCTTTTTAAAAATCTTTTTGAAAACATTTTTTACTACTGGTTCAGGAGAACCAGCAGTAAAAAAAAATGCTTTAAAAAAGTAAAAAAAAAGTTCCGACAATCGCGCATCGCTCAGCTGATCGTCAGAACTTTTTTAAAAAACATTTTTTACCACCAGTTCGGCAAACCAGTAGCCTTCTTTACTACCGGTGCGTGCGAACTGGACCAAACCGGTAGCATTTCACTCTGGATTAAAGTAAGACCTTCTATATTCAGAATATACCATTGAACTATTGCCTATTCCCAATAAACAGCATTTATGCCAGCAAAGGATGTTAAGGATCGGGGCTGTTAATAAGAGGCCTTTTAATCTTCCAAAATATATTTCCTTCTTTCTGAAACCATGGGAATTTGTCTTTTTGCACTTGCCAAAACCACAGAAGGGAACAAGCATCAGTAAGTGATTAACACTGTCTGTCTTCCCTGATTATTTTCAACAACTGTAAGGTAGACGTCTAGCAGTTTAGTAAGTTCATTTAGTCTGAACTTACTAAATGAACCTTCTCAACCACCGTCCTGTTTATAACTTCCAACACAAGCAGAGTCTATTTTTTTTCCTCCACCGAAACTTAAGGAAATGTTTTCTAGCTTACAGATGGCTAGGAAGCAAATCCAGTTGTTCTCGATGTGCATCTGTAATACCACATGCTGAATCGCAAAGCAGAAAGAAAAGGATGGGTCTGAAGAAGCCAAGACAATACACTTAAAAGAGGTTTGGAACAGAATGATGATCATCCTGACAGCAGGAAAAGACAGTAACATGGGAAAACTGAAACTGATGGCCTCCCCCACAGAGGCATTTAAAGCATATGCAGACCCACTATTGCCTTTATCTAAGAAAAGAGACCTGTCAGGATTAAAAGCAGATGCTCAAATATCAATTTGCAGCCTACAGTCTCAGGTCACCATCTTGACCCAATGGCTGCCTGTACTGTATTATATACTAAGTAAATAAAATTTATTTTATTTTATTTTATTTTATTTATTTTATTTTATTTTAT
>WNWU01000024.1:10980594-11003741 GCA_012654045.1 Ptyas mucosa
TTTTATTTTATTTTATTTTATTTTATTTTTTTATTTTATTTTATTTTATTTTTTTATTTTTTTATTTTATTTTATTTTATTTTATTTTATTTATTTGTCAAGCGTGTATAAGATAACAGATATAAGTATAAACATGATTATGAATGTAGGAAATGGATACGAATAAAAGGGGCACAGTAGGACAGGGACGGTAGGCACGCTGGTGCACTTATGCACGCCCCTTACAGATCTCTTAGGAATGAGGTGAGGCCGGCAGTAGAGAGTCTAAGGTTAAAGTTTGGGGGGTTTGGGGAAGAAACCACAGAGTCAGGTAGTGCATTCCAGGCATTGACCACTCTGTTGCTGAAGTCGTATTTCCTGCAATTGAGTTTGCAGCGGTTACCTTGAGTTTGTATCTATTGTGTGCTTGTGTATTGTTGTGGTTGAAGCTGAAGTGGTCATTGACAGGTAGGACGTTGTAGCAGATAATTTTATGTACTACGCTTAGGTCAGACCAAAGGCGGCTTAGTTCTAAATTGTTTAAGCCCAAAATTTCAAGCCTGGTGGCATAAATTATTCTGTTGCGAGCAGAGGAGAGGAGGATTCTTCTCATGAAATATTTCTGGACTCGCTCAATTGTATTAAATTAAATTATTTCAAGCTAGGTACGTGACCGTATCAAGGAAGAATATGTTTTTTTATTAATGAGTGGGACTTACAAATGAAATATTGCAAAGCAGCGCAGTTTCAGTCGATATTCCAGCCAGCAACTGATGTCCCTTTCTAAAACATGCCATTCCATTCTCCCAAATTTTTATATTGCAGCTCCTGTTCATCCTCCCAAAAAGTACGTCAACGATTCATGGCTGCTGACTTTATTCTTGTTGACCGAGACTAAGCCGTGGTCGAGGGGGATCATTTGAGAGCAGTTGAACCCGTTTGATACCTAAGCTTGACATTCTAAGACCTGGAGATTTCCAAAACCGTTTGCCTGCTTCTGCTTAGCTGATCTTGGCTGAGCATCATTGGAGGTTTTCAAAAATAGACCGGACAACCATTTGACTGGGATGGTATAAAGCTCCTTCCTTGAGCAGCGGGTTGGACTAGAGCAGCGGTCACCAACTGGTGGTCCGCGAGAAAATTTTGGTGGTCCACAGAAAAATTATTTGCATTTTTAATATTCCACTAAATCACGGGTCCTCAAACTACGGCCCCTGGGACGGATACGTGCAATGAACGTTTGTGTTGCTGCAGAGACTCCCCCTTCGGGGTCTTTTTGTGCGGGTTTGAGGGGGGCAGAAATTCCGACTTGGGGTCTGCTTCAGCCTCCTGGTGTGGGGCTTTGGGCGAAGGCTGGAGGGAAGCATCACTGGTGGCGAAGAGCCAGAGGGCCTCGTTCCAGTGGGACTGCATCATGGTCTGGAACTGGCTGACCATCTCAGCCCGCTGAGCCTCCAGGTGCTGGTACCTGGCCTTGCACTCCCACAGACTTTGGAAAGCCTATGCTCGTAGTCCTCAGTGAGGTGCTTCTGCTGAGCCTCCTTCTCGGTCAGATCCAATTTGAACTGACTTGTTTTGCCAACTCTTTCTCATGGTGGCTGCTTAGCTCCAACAACTGCTTCCTGTTGGGGCACTAAGGTGCCTGAGGGGGGCAGGCAAGGAGGGGCTGGGAGGGGAGGGGCGAGTAAAGGCCAGCGAGGCACCCCTTGACGTGAGTGACATCAAGTTGGCCACACCCACCCAGTCACGTGACCACCTAGCCACGCCCACCCACCCGGGTGGTTAGGCAGATCATATTAGTGGTCCGTGGGATATAAATTATGAATTTAGTGGTCCCTGAGGTCCAAAAGTTTGGGGATCCCTGGACTAGAATACCTCCAAGGTCCCTTCCAGCACTATGATTCTATGTTCCATGTTTCTATGTCCAATGACTGTTTTAATAGCCTGGATGCTGAAGAAAAGATTAAATGCTCTGAAAGGCTGTGAGTCTAGAACTCCGACCCAGCTTCTTCAATGTGACTATTTCTTAGCTTATTCTTGATTTCTTTAGGTCTGATCCAGGGGTGGGTTCTACTTACCTTTACTACGGGTACGCAACGGGGCTGCGTGTGCGTGCTCGCTTCGCTTAACCACTGAGCCACCGCATCTCTTCTGACTATGTGAACCAGTGGTGAAATCTAAAATTTATTACTACCGGTTCTGTGAGCGTGGCTTGGTGTGTGTGGGGGTAATGTGACTGGGTGGGCATGGCCAATTTTTTAAAAAACTTTTAAAACCATTTTTTCTACCACCTCTTCGGTGAAGAAGTTGTAAAAAAATGCTTTCAAAAAGCTCTGACGATCCAAGCTGAGTTGCCTGATCGGCAGAGGCTTTTTAAAAAACCTCTGCCGATCAGGCAACTCAGCTTGGATCGTCAGAGGCATTTAAAAGAAAAAAAGTTGGTATATGATCCAACCCTGGCAAAATGTTGGACTAGAGCTGAGCCAACCAGAATTTACCCAAACAGACAGACAGACAGACAAACAGAAACTTCTGTAGAGTGATGTCGGAGGTTACGAAGCTCTTCCATGACAGAGGCAATACCTCAAAAAATGCGATGATGTGGCCCTGAGGAGGTTAGCCAATGCGGTGGTGGAAAATAAAAGAAAAAAAGTTTTGTGTCTGATCTTGTAACAGGCCAGACAAGTCTGAATCACTTCTATGTTTTCTGGTTAACCAACAGGCATTATCAGTGCTGCCCCGAACCTTGTCTAAATGTCAGTCACTGATATTATCTTTGAAAATAACGTGCTTGAACAGTCAGCAAATGTTTCTCCATTCCACTTAAACAATTAAACAGACTTTCCATTGCAGTCTGACTCGGGAAACAAGAATGTAATGGCCTCCACCAAAAACGATTTATACCATTCGAAGGAAGGTGTCACGCTGGAACTCATGGTAAAGTATTAGCAAAGGTATAAGACCTCTGGGTAATTCATTGTCACATTTTCTGCATGATTTAGGATTTCAGAATAAAATACCGGGTTCAGAGCATGTGCTATGATCACGAACCAAGCCAGAATGCTCATTTCCAACCCGTTGTCTTATGATTAAAAACCTTTTATTACCTGCCAGACAGTGGTGAAATCCATTTTTTTTTACTACTGGTTCTGTGGGCTTGGTGTGGCTTGGTGGGCGTGGCTTGGTAGGCGTGGCAGGGGAAGGATACTGCAAAATCTCCATTTCCACACCACTCCAGGGGAAGGATTCTGCAAAATTCCCATTCCCTCCCCACTCCTGGGGGAAGGATATTGGAAAAAATCTCCATTCCCAACCCACTCTGGGGCCAGCCAGAGGTGGCATTTACCGGTTCTCCGAACTACTCAAAATTTCCACTACCAGTTCTCCAGAACCCATCAGAACCTGTTGGATTTCACCTCTGCTGCCAGACATTTCTCTGGCTTTTTTAATTCCATCATTCTCATTATATTTGATGAAAGAATTGGATCGTGAATGAAAACAAATGTATGTGTTCCGGGATAATGTTGCAAGATCCAATCTGGGTCTCGGCTCCTCTGGTCCGGGCTCACAGAAACACAAGACACTCGGGGAGAGGTTCTTGCTTTCTTTATTAAAGTGACGACACTGGGTCAGTCATCAGGACCAGAAGTTTAGTCTTCTGACTTTTTGGACTCATGCTAGAGCCCATCTTCAGGGAACTTCTCTCTCACCAAAACTCTATCACCAGGGAGCTTCTCTCTCACACATTCTGCTGAGAGACACTTTCCTGAAGATGGGCTCCAACCAGTGGTGGGTTTCTACCGGTTCGCCCCAGATTGGGTGAACCGATAACAGCGGCGGTGGCAGCCCTGCCTGCCCACCCGGATGTCATCATGGGTGCTGTGCATGCGCTCACAATTCCGAACCGGTAGCGAAGATAAGTGAAATCCACTACTGGCTCCAATCCAAGTCTGAAAGCTCGGAGTAAACCTCTGGTCCTAGTGACCAACCCAGATTGGTTCCTAAAAGAATTTGTCTTCCAAGGAAAATATCATCTTCACTGAAAGTCTCCATGACAGTAAAGTGGTACTAGTCCTCTTTCTTTCTTTCTTTCTTTCTTTCTTTCTTTCTTTCTTTCTTTCTTTCTTCCTTCCTTCCTTCCTTCCTTCCTTCCTTCCTTCCTTCCTTCCTTCCTTCCTTTCTCAAGGGGCTAAACAGAGCTTCCCCTTGAATGAAGATAAGGTCCTGCCTGTACAATGTTACATTTTAAAATTTCCACATAAGAACAGTTTCCATCCTCAGATCATTTTTCTTAAGGTAAGATGGGAAAAATGTGTTTAATTTGCATTTCACTACAAACTTACTTAATTCATATTTTAACGACTGCATGTACTTAACTTTACTTCACATACAAATTTATCACGTTGTTGAAATTTGCAGTGTAATACACTTATAAGAGCACACGTACGTGAATATTAAGAGAGGTTTAGACCTGTATTCTTGAAAAAAAAATAATGTCTTTTGCAGGAAAGGTTTTGTAAAATTTTCTATGCGGCCCTTCAAAATCAGGATTCCCATATCGTTTTGCAACAGACAGATGACTATATAATACTATAAACAATTAAAATAAACCATATGTTGCATTAATTAAGATACATGATGTTTTAATAATTACTTTGTAAGCAAAGCCCTGTGTGTGTTAGACAAAATTTTAAAGTACAGATTTTAGGGAAGCGTGTGCCAAAACTCAAACAAACTTTAGTATGCATTATTTAAAAAGAAACTTCAATTTTGCTGAATCAAATTTGATAGATTTGCAAAACTGAGGAAAATAATACTGAACCGAGGAAAAATAATACTTGACAGGTTTACGAAGTTTAACTGAGAAATGGAGAAATGGAGTGTTCCAAGTAGAACGTTGATTTGTAATAATTTGGAATGGGTCTGCGTTATTTGTGCATTGTTAACAGTGTAAATAAATTGTGCATGTTTTAGCTGTATCACGCTAAACAAATTCTCAATTCCCTGCCAGCAAAAAAAAATCTAGGGTTGAAGGACGACTGTTCTAAAACAGCGGTCACCAACTGATGCTCTCTGGACCACTGGTGGTCCACGAGAAAATTTTGGTGGTCCGCAGAAAAATTATTTGCATTTTTTATATTGCACTAAATCGGGGTCCTCAAACTATGGCCCCTGAGCCGGATACGTGCAATGAACATTTGTATTGCTGCAGAGAGTCTCCCCCTTCGGGGTCTTTTTGTGTGGGTTGGGGGGGGGTGAGAAATTCTGACTTGGGGTCTGCTTCAGCCTTCTGGTGTGGGGCTTTGGGCGAAGGCTGGAGGGAAGTGCCGCTGGTGGTGAAGAGCAGGAGGGCCTGAGTCCCATCTCAGCCCGCTGAGCCTTCAGGTGCCAGTACCTGGCCTTGCACTCCCACAGGTCTTCCGTCCGCTTGGAAAGCCTATGCTCCTAGTCCTGAGTGAGGTGCTTCTGCTAAGGCTCCTTCTTTGTCAGATCCAAATTGAACTGAGCTGTTTTGCCAACACTTTCTTGTGGTGGCTGCTTAGCTCCAACAACTGCTTCCTATTGGGGCACTAAGGAACCCAGGTGGGCAGGAAAGGAGTGGCTGGGAGGGGAGGGGCGAGTAGAGGCTGGCGAGGCACCCCTTGATGTGAGTGACATTGAGTTGGCCACGGCCACCCAGTCACATGACCACCTAACCATGCCCACCCAGCCAGTCATTAGGCAGATCATATTAGTGAATCCATGGGATTTAAAATTATGAATTTAGTGGTCCCTAAGGTCCGTCCGAAAGGTTGATGACCCCTTTATCTCTAAAAGATATCCTGATTCTACAGTAAGCTGTATTTCCAATGAAATTCACCCCTTTTTAGTGCTATCCACATTAACCTAGCCACGTGTGTATAAATCTTGTATATTTCATTGGAGTATTTATTGTTCTTTGTGTTTCAGTATTTGAGAACAGGGTATCTGTTTATCATCATTCCTGAATGGAGTTGGGCCATTTCTTCGTGTCCTAAATATGAGTTTTGTCTTCTCTTTGCCTCTGGTAACCACCCTGAAGTTTAGGTTTATCAAAGATAAGTTTCAACCATTTCTTCTTCCTTCTTCCTTTCTTTGAGAAATGTGTCTTTGGGGCGTGTAAGCAAAAGATTTCCATTATCTGCCCCTTGGTGAGGCATGAAATATAATCTGACTCTTTTCATTCAATTAACGGGGTTTTTCTTTGGAACAATGGAGCCTCTTGTCTCGAGAGGTCTCACTGGGTGTATATCTGTATTAAGGGTAATATTTTCCCTTAAACTCACTAAAAGCCTATCAACGAATATGAGCAGGAGAGAAAAAAAAGTTGGTCTATAGGCTTTGGACAAGGATATATCCCACCCTCCCGCATATTATTTTTAGGTAAAGCTGCAATAACATCTTTAAAAGAGCAGGAAATGTAGTTTCGCTAGATTACAAGTTAGTAAGTGAAGAGTTGAAATGAGTATACCATATAGCTCAGAATTAGGCAGGCCTTTAAATGCTTTGGACTTGCCAGATAATCCTCTGAAATGCTCTGCCTGAATGTTTATATTTTTCTGTTAGATCCAGAAGAATTATTTTGTTGTAGGTGTAAATATGATTGTCACAGCGGGCAGACGAAGAATGAGATATATACCAGGGGTGAAATGCTCCCGGTTCAGATTGGATCGCCCGATCCGGTAGCGATGACGTGGGTGGTTCGGAGAACCGGTAGCAAAAATCCCTGCCCCCCCCCCCCATGCCCAGCTGAGCCACACGATCATCAGAGGCTTTTTTTTTTTAACTTTTCAAAGCATTTTTTCTACAACCTCTTCCAATGAAAAAATGCTTTT
This sequence comes from Ptyas mucosa, assembly GCA_012654045.1. NCBI lineage: Eukaryota > Metazoa > Chordata > Lepidosauria > Squamata > Colubridae > Ptyas > Ptyas mucosa. Next base: position 10,987,428 of record WNWU01000024.1, read on the forward strand.
AAAAGTTTTTTAAAAAAGCCTCTGATGATCACACGGCTCAGCTGGGATCATCAGAAGCTTTTCAAAGCATTTTTTTCTGCAACCTCTTGGCCGAAGAGGTGGTAAAAAAAATGCTTTGAAAAGTCTCTGACGATCCCAGCTGAGTTGCCTGATCGGCAGAGGCTTTTCAAAGCATTAGAAAAAATGCTTTGAAAAGTTAAAAAAAAAAAGTTGGCCACGCCCACTCAGTCACAATACCCCCACCACCACCAAGCCATGCCCACAGAACCAGTAGTAACAAATTTTACATTTCACTCCTGATATATGCCTATGTAGCAATGACAAAACTGTTCTGATGTAGCCAGAGGTAGAATTTGCTGGTTCTCTGAACTACTCCAAATTTCTGCTACTGGTTCTCCGAACTACTCAAAATTTCTGCTACCGGTTCTCCATAACCTGTCAGAACCTGCTGGATTTCACTCCTCCATCCATCCAGCCATCCATCCATCATCTATCTATTCCTATCACCCATCTCCTTCCACTCATGACTGTATGACTGTAACTTTGTTGCTTGTATCCTTACAATTTATACTGACTGTTTCCTAATATGATTTGATTACTTATTTGTACCCTATGACTTAAATAAAGATTGCATTATATGGAAGCTCCACTAAATTTGCATCATTATCTGATTGCATTAAACATTTCAGAGTCTGCCTGATGCCAATTTGGTAAAGAAGTATGGTGGAATCCAAAGAGATTGAAACTTTGAATATGATCATTGAACATTCAAAGTCATCCATTTCAATGAATGGAATTATCAGTTTTACCTCCTTGTGCATTTGAATTTTGTAGGTTTCACACTTTTTCAGACACCTTATGAATAAAAATATGAATATTGGTAGAATATGATCTGTCATATTTATTTTTAAAACCTGATTCTCGCACATTACTTCAAGCATGAGGCTTAAATTTTGGATGGCAGATGAAATGAACTTACAGCACAGATAAAACCTCCAAAAAAAATGGAAGGAATCTCGTAATAAATAATATATCCCACACAACTCCAAATAAATACAAAATGCTTCTTTGATAAAGGCTTATTTGGACATGTATTACATAAATTCTGTAGACAAAGCTAAACCAAATGCTGGGCTTTTGTGAAAAACACACCTGTCTTTTTATATTTTAATCAATTTTATTTGTGATATTATTTCATTCGGACTATTTTTTTTTTCCAAATGGATGATTCACTTACAGTGACATTGCATCCTAAAGCTAAATTTTTGGTCTCTTGTCACGCTGGGGCTCCATAAATATTTATACTATGATTACTATTGCAGAAGGAATATAAATTATTTGATATAACAAGATTGAAATGTGGTAAGAATTTGCTGTGCCCACTCGTATAAAAGTACAAATTTATCAAAAGTAGAGTGGACTTTGGAACAGCTCCCAGAAAAAGGAGGATTCAGATATGGAACAGAGAGAATAGCAATATTTTAACCCAAATTCTTGAAGGGCTATGGGTGCTGTATTTTGCTAAATTTCCAAAGTTGTTGACACAGAAGTTACAAGGCATTTTTACACAGTCCTACTCCAAAATAAATCACTCCGAGTAAAATGTAGCTTTTTTTAAAAAAAGGATGGTCTCACAAAAGGCGACATGACTAATCAAGAAACCTAATATTCTAGGTGGTATCTCTCCTTAAAGTAAGGTAAATAGGAATGCTTGCCTAGTAAGTGATTTGAAACGCATGCTTACATTTTAAGCTGGCAGATATGACGATTAAGACTCCTGTAGAAGAGAAATAATTTCAGCTGGTTCGATGACTTGCTCAGTAATTGACCATGGAATTTGAAGACTTTGTGGTCTCAAGAGCTGCAGATTTTCCATGTCGCTGGTCCCATTGCCTTGATTTGGCATTAAGCTGGGATCAGAGGGGGAAAATATGTAATCATCTATAAGAACTAATTGCAGCTTTAGTGGATAAGCCAACTTTCAAAAGATGTAGAAGAAGCAGCCTTTACTGAATAATGCATGTGGCAGGGATGATTGACTTTTGGGGAGAAGGGAGGGCTGGGTTTCTTGGCGGTGGGAAAGTATGGTAGACATTTCAGGAATGATAACCTGGTAAGTGGCAGAAAAGATGCAGTTTTCATATTGATGGGAACTGTGACTTGAGAGGCTTCATGGAGATTGTCTTGATGGACCAGCCGATATACAATTGGTCTTGCAATTGATGCATCTGGGATATTCATTTTCAGCATTTTTCATATGAAAGGTGGGGGGAATGAGAAGACAGAGACAGATCACAGAAAAAAAAGTTAGTTGCACATGACTAAACAACCCAGAAATTAAATCTTATCTGTGGTGGATAAATCTAAACCAACTTTCACAGCGTTCAATAAAAATTGCCTTCCAGTTGTAAAGAAGTTCCACCAGCCTTACAAAAATAATTGTCTTACACTTTCAGGTTTTATAGATTAACAGAATTGGAAGGGATCTTGCAGGTCACCTAGTCCAACCCCCCACCCAAGCAGGAGACCCTGCACCATTTCTGACAAATGGTCAGAAATTGGACTGACAGTCCAAACTTTTCTTGAAAGCCTCCAGCGATGAAGCTCCAGCAATGAAGCTCCCAGGCAACTTCTGTTCCATTGGTTGATTGTTCTCACTGTCAGAAAATTAAAATGTGGAGATGCCGGGGATTAAACCTGGGACCTCATACATGCAAAGCATGTGCTCTACCACTGAACTACAGTACCCCTTCCCAAGCATTGGTAAACATTGACCCAGCCTACTACAAAGTAATCGGATACTTTTGGGTACTTACTGCTGTGATCTGTTCATGTGCAGGATCTCTGATTTGTCTGGTATTATTCTTGAATAATTAATAGCAGAAGAAGAAAGAAATAGCAATTTAGGGATAAAATGCAGCTAAACAGAAGAAAATATTTGCATAATTAAGTGATTAACAAGATGAAGAAATTTGTTGTGCAAAGTTTACTTTTAATAGTTTTAAGTACTACACAAATCTTGAGTTTAGATATACAGAGTTTAGAGCACAATACTTTATATGAAATAAAATATGATAATATAATTTAACCTTGAAAAGTGTTCGGAGACTACAGTTGGTCCAGAATGCAGCTGTGCGAGCTGTCGTAGGTGCACCTAGGTACACCCACATTACATCAATTCTCCGCGAGCTGCACTGGCTCCCTATTGGTCTCTGGTCACAATTCAAGGTGTTGGTTATTACCTTTAAAGCCCTACATGGCTCAGGGCCAGGTTATCTTCGAGACCGCCTTCTACCGCATAGCTCCCAGTGACCGGTAAGATCCCACAGAGTTGGTCTCCTCCGGGTCCCGTCAGCTAAACAGTGCCGGCTGGCGGGCTGGCGGGGAAGGGCCTTCTCTGTGGCTGCCCCAGCTCTCTGGAACCAGTTACCTCCTGAGGTCCGGACCACCCCCACCCTATTGGCCTTCCGAAAAGTGGTGAAGACCTGGCTTTTCTGGCAGGCCTGGGGCCGTTGATCTCACTGTTGCAATCTCGCGACATCTGGCCACGAATGGTGTGAATGGGTTTTAATGTTTTAATTTTTAAATGTTTTTATAATGGTTTTTCTTTTAAATGCATTGTAAACTCTGAATCTTCGGAGAAAGGCGGTATATAAATTGAACTAATCATCATCATCATCATCATCATCATCATCCTCAGAATACTTTTCACTCATACCAGAATAGCTATGTCAGTCGGATGCCACCATTATGCAACTTAAGGTAGAATCCTTAAACTATAGCATTTGGGTGTTTTGTGTTTATTACTGGTATATCCTTTATTTGTAGTTGACCTGTAGCCTATGTTTACTTATTTATATAGGTGAAATAAATCCTGCGGTAGGATCATTTAAAATTCAGAAGTCTAGGAAACAGAATGCCCTTTCAAGGTAGAGTTAGGGGTGGTAGCTGAATCTGGAAATAACTAGAATATTCTGGCCTTCTGCACAGTCACAAAGTTTCAGAGGGATTTCAAGGAAAAATCACAAGGACCATAAATTAAAGGCATCCATATCAGATAAAAATGAAATTGTAACACTTCAGACAGGGGAACTCAAGGATATCTACAGGTTTTACCATTCTGTTCTTTTTCTCTTTTAGGGAAACAAAAGGACACTTAAAAAAATAATTAAGGAGGTGTTTCCAAATGTCAGGGAGCCAGAGTATTTTTATTCTCTTAATTTAAGCACCAATATTCTGCAGTTCTGAAGGATTATTCAGAAAGACCACTACATATACAGTGTGGTTTTCAACAGGCACATGTTGTGCAGTAAACACTTACCATACACTCAAGCCCTTGTTAGAACAAGTTCAACAGTCTGAAGAGAAGAATGCTTTTAACGTTGCAACACCCAAAGTTAACTTTATAGTCCTTGTGGGAACAAAGCTTGTTTCTTGATGAGGTTATGTTTTTTTATTTCTTTCACGGGAGGGTTTACAACTTTGTGGTGTCAGTAATCCAGACTCCATTTAAAATAACCACATGGGATGGGGGAGACGGGGGAGAAGTAACATTAAGCTTTCGAAATATGTCCTTGGCATGTGGGGAACAATGATGGTGGTGAGGGAATTAAACACAAACCCAGTAAATTTTGTGTTGAAACTCATGAGGTAAATTTTATCAGGAAAACATTTATACTGAGGTGGTTAAAGCTAAGGAAAGACTGAGTGATGTTCTTTGTTGTTCACCTGTTTTCTCCAAGAAAACAAAGAGCAAAATGAAGTCACCTGTAATAAAAGCAAAGAAATGAGAGGCTACGTGGATGGTGGGTGGGGTGGAAGCTATCCTTGTGGAAGAGCCCTACCATCAACCATTCAAAACATAAAAGTTAGAATAATAGGGTTGGAAAGGACTTTGGAGGTCTTCTAGTCCAACCCTTCCTCAAGAAGGAGATCGTATACCATTCCGGGCAAATGTCTGTCCAGTCTCTTCTTGAAAACCTCCAGTGATGGAACACCCAGAACTTCTGGAGGCAACCTGTTCCTCCATTTTGATTGTGAGAACAATTGATTAATTGTTCTCACAGTCAGGAAATTTCTCCTTAGTTCTAGGTTGGATCTCTCTTTAATGATTATCCAGCCATTACTTATTCTCCTGCCCTTAGGTGCTTTGGAAAATAGGTTGACATTTTCTTCTCTGGGACAGCCCCTCAAATATTGGAAGATTGCTATCATGCCCCCAATCCTTGTCTTCGATAGGCTAGACATACCTAGTTCCCACTACTGTTCATCACACGGTTTAACCTCCAGACTCTTTATCACTTTTGTTGCTCTTCTCTGAATTTTTGTAGGGTCTCAACATCTTTTTTATATCATGGAGACCAGAAAGCAACCCTCTTCCAAGAAACTGGTACTGCTTCTTGAGTTTAAATTAATGAATTTAAAATATTTTGTCCATTTAACAGGAAGCAACTGTCCAAGGAATTCCAACCTACTGCAAGTACAGTGGGGAAAAAATGGGACTAGGATTATATATAAGAGGCAAGGTTGCAGTAGCGCAGGCTACTTCTGCTGACTGCCGGCTGCCTGCAATTTGGCAGTTCAAACCTCACCAGGCTCAAGGTTGACTTAGCCTTCCATCCTTCCGAGATGGGTAAAATGAGGACCCAGATTGTTGGGGGCAAGAGGCTGACTCTGTAAACTGCTTAGAGAGGGCTGTAAAAGTACTATGAAGTGATATATAAAAGTCTAAGTGCTATTGCTATATATAAAGAAGACCAAACTCAGAAGATGAAGTGAGCAAGCAGTATTAGTATTTATTTATTTATTATTTATTTATTTATTTATTTATTTATTTATTTATTGGTTCGATTTATATGCCACCCTTCTCTGGAGACTCAGGGCGGCTTACAATGCATTAAGCAATAGCCTTCATACTTTTGTATATATCTGCTCAGTAGGGCTTTCAACTCCCCCTAAACGGTGTTCTTTTTTATACAAAGTCAGCTTATTGCCCCCACAATCCGGATCCTCATTTTACCTACCTCGAAAGGATGGAAGGCTGAGTCAACCTTGAGCCTGGTGAGATTCGAACTTGCAGTAATTGCAGGCAGCTGGTGTTACTTAACAGCACTTTAGTCTGCTGCGCCACCAAGGGTCTTATAGTATTGATAAGGAGGGAACTGAAGTGCAGAAGGATAGTTTCTGCCTCTTAGGGTGAGCCATCAAAGTAAAGAAACAACAATCAAGAAATACAATGCAGGTGAACAACGGGTAGAACAGCCATGATTGTCTCGGAGCAGATATTCAGATCAGAGGTAGGTTCTACTTACCTTTACTACCAGTTTGCAATGGGATCGCGCACATGTGCGAGTGAAGCAAGCCTTACTTCTGCGCATGTGCAGATCGCTTCTGAAGATGTCAAGGTCAGTAGGCAGAGCCTCCCGCCAGTTTTACTACTGGTTCTATAGAACCGGTCCAAACTGGGGGAGCAACCCACCACTGATTCAGCTGCCAAGAGGCATCTATGTCTACAAAAAGGCAGAACCATGCAGACAATGATATTCCTTCTGACACTCTATGAACATGAATGTTGGTCTTTGAAAGAGCAGGATAGGAAGAATATTGATGTTTTAGAACATTGATGTTGGAGAAGACCTCTGAACATTCCAGGGGTAGCCACAAAAAGAAACATGTGGATTAGTTTTCAGCCCAGACTTGACGCACAGATAAGCAGGCTGAAGAGTGTTATAATTGGCCTGTAGAATTTCACAGTCCCTGATATTGCTATTGCAAAGATTCGGCTACGAAGTGATATGAAAGATATTTTCCTATAATTCTGGGAACTGTAGCTATTGGGAATAGAAAATGCTGGATGGAATAATTAATTCGCTCTATCTGTAGCTTCCTGTCCTCCTAATCTTAATCCTGAATGTGCCTTATAGTTATGATTAATCAGTGCTGTTTGACATATGTGTTCTCACAGCTTCGGTTCTCACCCCTTTTCCCTAACTTTTTGATGACTTGTGATTGTGTGTGTGTATATATGTGCTAAATACTGCTACAAGGGAAATGAAAGCAATTCATTATGGGTTCCATCAGGAAGGTTTTGGATGCTGCTTCATCTTACCAAATTTCCCAGCAGCACAAATTCTAGCATCCAACGCTCATTATTCCCAGATCAAAATTCTCTCCCCCCCAAAAAAAATCTGGAAAAAAAAGCTATGCTATTGATATAAACAATTGTACTTAAGTTTTTTTAAAGTTTATATTTATGAATTTTGAATATGGGAAATTGTCAAAATATAAAAGCGAGAGGATGTGTATTTTTCCCCCGTTGCATTCTTTGGGCAATGGTTTGAAGATGCAAGTCCTCTAAATGTTGTAAGATAGGCAGTAGTAATTTTAAAGTATGGTTTCTATATATTTCCAGAAAAAAAATAGTAGACTAAAGTATTACATACTAATACTTAAAATAGTTACTTAATTAGACTCCATGGAATCAGGCTGACTCATGTTGACTTTATAGACAATTCCCTCTTTCTTGACCCATCCTGAGTTCCTCCAGAGCCATTCTAATGATCTTCGTCCTCCCAGCTACTCATTTTATCTATTGTCTTTCCCTCCTTCAATTTCCTCAACCTTGCCAAGCATAGTCTGTCTTTTCTAGTCCCTGCAGAGCATGTCCAAAACATAGGACTGGATCAGAGGTGGGTTTCAGCAGGTTCTGACCAGTTCTGGAGAATTGGTAGTGGAAATTTTGAGTAGTTCGGAGAACTGGTAGTAAAAATTCTGACTGGCCCCGCCCCCATCTATTCTTTGCCTCCCAAATCCCAGCTGATTGGGAGGAAATGGGGATTTTGCAGTAACCTTCCCCTGGAGTGGGAAGGGAATGGAGATTTTACAGTATCCTTCCCCTACCATGCCCACCAAGCCACACCCACAGAACCGGTAGTAAAAAAATTTGAAACCCACCACTGGACTGGAGATCAGTCTAATTCTTCCAGAACTGATTGTTTGTTTCTTCTCCCACTTGAGTTCCATTAGTAACTGTTTTGAAAGCTATAATTCAAAAGCATCCATCTTCCCACTTTCACTTTTTCAAAGTACGCAGGTTACACACCATACATTAGACCTGGAAAGATCATTGCTTGCACTATAAGACCCTGGGGGCGCAGTGGATTAAGTGCTGTTAAAGTAGCACTTAGTTGCCAGCTGCCTACAATTACTTGCAATTACTGCAAGTTCAAATCTCACCAGGCTCAAGGTTGACTCAGCCTTCCATCCTTTCGAGGTAGGTAAAATGAAAAAGCCCTACTAAACAGGTATATACAAAAGTATGAAGGCTTAACCCATTGTAAGCCGCCCTGAGTCTCCGGAGAAGGGCGCCATATAAATCGAACTAATAAATAAATAAATAAATAAATAAATACATACATACATACATACATACATACATACATACATACATACTCTGACTTTGCCTTCCACAAACTAACAGGAAGAGCCAAAACAGACTTCTATGTACACATAGCACATAGTCACAAGCCTCTTCTAATTACTATGAAAAATACATCACTCTGCTTGATTTCATAGATCCAAACCAGTGTTTTCCTTAAGCCTTGAGATCTTTACGTTGAGTTAGAAACCTTCAGAAAAAGGCAGTTTTGGAGGCTTTGCTCCAGGATCAAATGACATAGGGAAAAAAATAATAAAAGCTCGTTTTGTGTTTTTTCCCCCAGCAATGCTTTTATAAAATTCTATGTGGTATTTTTTTCTTTCAAGTAAGAAGAGGATGAGTATAAGCACATTCTCATAGGGTTCTTGAACTTTAGTCCTCAGGTGGTCAAGGCACTTAAGGCAGAGTTTTTGAGGAAGCTTCAGAATATGATGGTTTGGAGCAGGAATGCAGAGAACAATTCTAGGGCAGCCCTGGGTAGGCACTGAGTAGCAATAAATAAGGTGACCAACTTTTTTACAATGAGAAGGATGACACAAATAAATTGAAGAAAAGAAAAAGAAGTGATTCTAATGCGTGCATATGTGTTGTGTCGTGTTTCAGTAAGAAGTAAACAAAGCCACTTGCGTGTGGCGCACTCTCTCAAAACAATTCTCCTGTGTGGAGCGCATGCGTCTCATAATCACGCCTCGCCGCACTGTACCAAGCCTTGACAAATTGTCATGTCAAATACAAATACGTCATATCACACGCAACGGATCGGATCGGCATTGATCGAATACGGAGATTTACAGATTAGTCTTCAAATATCAAAAAGGAGGACATGTAGGAGGACACTTTTTGAGAGAGGACAGAATTTACAAAAGAAGAACTGTTCTCCCTAAAGGAGGACGATTGGTCACCTTACAATAGAGGGAGGAGGGGGGGGAGGAGGAGGAGGAGGAGGAGGAGGAGGAGGAGGAGGAAGAGGAGGAGAAAAAGATGAAAAAGAAGAAGAAGAAGAAGTTGTTTCATAGCTGAAAAAGATGCAATAGGGAGCTTATTAAACTCATTTCTACAGATTTGATACTACTTTATTTGCCTTCACATGTGACCTGTCCTCAGTACTGGAAGGCTTCAAAAATGACTAGGGTTTGTGTGTGAAACAAGAGAGTCTGTTGTACTAAAATGTATTCTTGTATTTTCAACCTATTTTTCTTCAGATGGATGGAAATGAAATTCCTTCTGAACATTTTGATGAAATCCTCCTGGATGGCTTGCCTGCCTCGTGTTTACTTTTGTTACAAGATGGCTGAGAAATGTTTCTGGGTACCTCCCCAGCGGTGGGCAGGCTCATTGGCTTCCCACACTTTAATAAAATCACAAGGGGGAAACATTCCAAAATGATTTCTTTTCCACAGGAAGCTGAAAGCATGTCTTGAGCCATCAAACTGAATGACAATAATGTACATAAAACAGACATTTTTTTTTTGAGCTGACACTAATTATATATTGCTTCTAAGGCATGTTCAAAACCAGCAAGGACAGAATCTTCTCAGGCTAGTGGCTGAATGTGATAGCTCGAACCAGGGTTGAAATCCAGCAGGTTTTGACAGGTTCTGGAGAACCGGTAGCGGAAATTTTGAGTAGTTCAGAGAACCGACAAATACCACTTTTGGCTGGCCCCAGAATGGGGTGGGAATGGAGATTTTGCAGTATCCTTCCCCTGCCGTGCCCACCAAACCACGCCCACCAAGCCACCACCACGCCCACCAAGCCACAGCCACAGAACCGGTAGTAAAAAAAAATTGAATTTCTCCACTGGCCTGAACCCTTCCAAAATGGTTCCCTCACTATCTCGGTTCTCAGCAGCAGAAGAGAGGGCATTATGCTCACACCAATGAACGATCAAGATATTGCTACTCTTAAGGTCACTAAAAACACAGCCAGTGAGTGTAACATATATCAACAGCATGGGTGGTCTTTTCAGTATGCAACTGTGCAATCCTCTCATACATTGTGTGTGTGTGTGTGTATGTTGTGGGTAGCTGAGTGAATCTCCTTTCAGAGAAGGGGAGATTTAATGAAGGATTGCAGCTAGGGTTAATGCTTTCCTCCCTTAACCTTCCAACAATATTCCCTTTGAAAGTTTCCACTTGCTTTTTTCTGGCATTTGTCTGTTGACTTTCAGATGCACTTAAAAATTCTCCCATATTTTTTTTTTTAGCCTCTAAGAGGGAGCTACTAGTGGCAATGTGCCAGACAAAAATCTTTCTTAACTTGACGATCATGTCAGCTTTCTTTGACAACATCTTTCCTTGGATGATACCCCAGATGTTTTGGTGCTCACCTTTTCTTCATAGGCTGTGAAAATTGAAGTATCAGAATTATTTTCTTTCTAGAGTCTATTGTTGTTGGACTCCACAGCTGTGAAGGAAGAGAAACCTTCATATAAAGACACATGCCAACACATACCCCATACTTACATTTGTGAAGGGTCCAGAAATAACACGAAAACATCACCCAATTTTGTGATAGAACTTTCTCAGAAAAAAGAAATACTGTAATTCTTAGAAGGAAGGATCTAGCCTTCATACACTGAACTCTTGTTGGGAGACCTATTTCTTCACATCTATGCCCTCAAATATAATTCATGAGGGCAACCAACAAATGTAATGTTTTGGATCCCTACTCCTCCACCATGCAAAGGAGATCAGGCTGGGAGATCAACTATTGCCAACCTGGAGATTCCAAGTGAAAAAAAGAGTGTTAAAAGCTCCTTTTAGGTATGAACATTAAGGATGAGGATCTTTTGTGAGTTATCAAATTGGAAGTCAATGTTCCATTTATTCTGTTTTGAAAAAGTAGAATTGGGTGACCAGTTTTGAAAAGGGCTTTGAAATTCCTGCAGCCTTAGATGATGCATTCCTGGCAAAGGTTAACTATCCAGGTTGGTGCAGTGGGTTGGATCTGGGAGACTTGAGGTATAGGTCAGTCCTGGGCCTGAAATCAATTTGGTGATCTTGGGCTTGTCATCCCTTCTCAGCCCTAGGAAAAAGCAGTGGCAAACCACTTCTGAAATTCTTCCCAAGAAAATGTATGGACTTGTCCATGCAGATGCTATGAGGCAAGTTATACAAACTGTGTGAATTGATTAGATAGCATATTTTTCGGAGTATAAGACTGAGTGAGTATAAGACTGAGGAGCCTGAGTGGCGTAGGAGGCTAATGCCTCATACTAAGGCAGCATTTAACATCCAGCTGCCTGCAATTACTATGAGTTCAATTCTCACCAGGCTCAAGGTCGACTCAGCCTTCCATCCTTTCTACGGTGGGTAAAATGAGGACCCGGTTTGTGGGGGCAATAAGCTGATTTTGTATAAAATATACAAAAGTATGAAGGCTATTGCTTAACGCATTGTAAGCTGCCCTGAGTCTCCGGAGAAGGGCGGCATATAAATATAAATAAAATAAAATAAAAATAAATAAATAAGACACACCTTAGTTTTTGGGAAGGAAAATGGGGAAAAAAATATTCTGCCTACCAGGTATTCATCTGGATAGTCCCAGCACATTAGTTTGCTCACTGGTTTTGAGGTTGAGGCTGGTTGGGGCGGCAGCTTCAGCACATTAGTTTGCTCTCTGGTTTTGAGATTGAGGCTGTGCTTCTAAAGCACAGCTGATTGTTGGAGAGAGCAGCAATTAGAAAAGCAGGCAAAGCCCAGAAGATGACCTCGCTCACCAGGGGTGAGTTCTACTTACCTTTACTACCTGTTCGCATCGTGCCTGCGTGTATGCGGGCGCTTCACTTGTGCGCTCTTCTGTGCATGCACAGAAGATTCTGTGCGTACGCAGATCACTTATGATGATGTCCGGGTCAGTGGGCGGAGCCTCCCAATGGTTTTACTACTGGTTCTTGAGAACTGGTCTGAACCAGGGGCAGCCCACCACTGGTTGGGGCTGAAAAACAGCTTCAAAAGCACAGCTGATCATCGGAGGGAGCTCCAGTGACTAAAGCAGGCAAAGCACGGAAGGGGTAAGAGAAGGCAGCAGCTGTTCCGGGTAGCCATTTTGGACACTGCACAGGGTTACATTCGGAGTATAAGACACCCCCAAATTTTCAGCCTTTTAGGAGGGGAAAAAGTGTGTCTTATCTTATACTCTGAAAAATATGGTAATTATTTTGTAAGTACTTGTTTGTATCAGGCTAGGAGACTTCCTAAAAATATTATACCTCATTAATTATATAGCTAAATGTACTGGATATAGAAGCTCAAACCTTAGATGAGTAATACCGTGTTTCCCTAAAAATAAGACCCTTATATTTTTTTGAACCCTGAAATAAGCATTTGGCCTTATTGCCATGCACTCAAAAGCCCGATTGGGCTTATTATCAGGGGATGTCTTATTTTGGGGGAAACAGGGTGCTACCTTTATCCAGTGTAGCTACCCTAATTCTTTCACAGCCCAAATCTCTTCCCCCCCCCATCTTTATATATTTGTATTTTGAAGTCTTTCTCCTTGTCTGACGCCTACACATTTCAATTTCTCTAGTTCAACTAGTTGTGTAGTTTGGTCATGTCTGATAAGCCACAGATTGGCTGGTTATTATATTTTGATTTATACGATATTGTTGTAGGCTGGTGACCAACACTATTGAGTTGTTTTCTTTTGAGCCCTCATACATGGTATGTTTTCATTCAACTAAGTAATGTACTGTGAGATAACATGTAGCATAATACTCAGGCCTCAGCCACTGGTTTTCTTACGGAGACACTGTTTATGTGTGCGTAAGTCATTTCAATACTAAGATGTAGTTTACATCCATTAGCTGATAAAGCATAGGGCTGAATTTTGCAGATAAGCTTTATGTCCAGAACTTTAAAAAAAAGAATAAGCAAACAGCCCTCAAAAGCTGTTTTATAACATTAGGAATGAGCGGGAGTGGGGGGAAACAGAACCTTGTAATGGGAACTTTTGACAAGATGCAAATCATTATATAATACCATTTTATTTCATTTTTTTAACAAATGAATTGATGGCTTCCCCTTGTTAAAACACCAAATTAACAGCCACAAAGCAAAGAAAAGCAATTGCTCAGACTTCAGTCAGACTTATTAGTTATCTTTTCATATCGGCCCGTCCAGAGGTAAATATTTGATTAGCAGATGTCTGAATGAAGAAACTCGTGTATTCACACCAGCCCTTGTTTAGCAAGGAGAAGAATGCTTATTCCATGTTTATGGTTACCGTTGTTTCCAGACAGAAGTCCTCTAGGACCAAAGCTATAAATTATCCTTTTGTTGTCTCAGAAGCATAATAGTTGAGGTGAGGAACCATCAAAAGCTGATAGATCATGCTTGCAAGCTTTCACTACAATGGTGCTGAAGTCGATCAATCTTCTTTTGGAATTGTGCTCATGATCAAAAAACATACACAGCAATTCAAAAACATGTTCAGGGTGAATGGAATGGAATGGAATGGGATAGGATAGGATAGGATAGGATAGGATAGGATACGATACAATACAATACAATACAATACAATACAATATAATTCTTTATTGGCCAAGTGTGATTGGACACGAAAGGAATTTGTCTTTGGTGCATATGCTCTCAGTGTACATAAAAAGAAAAGATCCATTCATCAAGAATCATGAGGTACAACACTTAATGATACTCAGGGTACAAATAAGGAATCAAATCATACTAGGAAACAATCAGTATAAATTGTAAGAATACAAACAACAAAGTTACAGTTACACAGTCATAAGTGGGAGGCAATGGGTGATAGGAATGATGAGAAGATTAATAGTAATAATAAGGCAGACTTAGTGAATAGTTTGACAGTGTTGAGGGAATTATTTGTTTAGCAGAGTGATGGCGTTCGGGGAAAAACTGTTCTTGTATCTAGTTGTTCTGGTGTGCAATGCTCTGTAGCGTCATTTTGAGAGTAGGAGTTGAAACAATTTATGTCCAGGATGCGAGGGGTCTGTAGAGATTTTCACAGTCCTCTTTTTGACTCGCGCAATATACAGGTCCTCAATGGAAGGCTCAATGGAAATACTTCAGAGCAAGAAAAGTATTTGGGAACCTTGATAAGGAATATATTCACACTATAGGTAGTCCTTGATTCAGCGACTGTTCAAAGTTCCAACCAAAAAAGGTACCTTATGACCCAGATTTGAGGTTCCAATGGCCAGCCCTCCATCCAAAATGGTCACATGATGCCATTTGGGGAGTTAGGCAACTAGTCCACATTTATACTATCCGGTGGTGATGGTGACAATGATTTACTCATGGAATTGCCATTGCTTCCTCCCTAGAGAGAGGGAGGGTGACTGGCATAAGGGCATACAGGTGGCTTTGTGCCTAGGGTGTAACTAGATCTCCTGGACCCTATATTTTTAGCCCAGTGGCTTTAACCACTACACCAAAGTGGCCAGTGGTGGGATTCAAAACTTTTTACTACCGGTTTTGTAGGCGTGGCTTGGTGGGCGTGGCAGGGGAAGGATACTGTAAAATCTCCATTCCCTCCCCACTCCAGGGGAAGGTTACTGCAAAATCCCCATTTCCTCCTGATCAGCTGGGACTTGGGAAGCAGAGAATAGATGGGGGCGGGGCCAGTCAGAGGTGGTATTTACCGGTTCTCTGAACTACTCAAAATTTCTGCTACCGGTTCTCCAGAACTAGTCAGAACCTGCTGAAACCCATATAAAATGGCTCATATAAAATGGCTCATATAAAATGGCTCATATAAAAATGATGCAAAAAAATAAATAAAAAAAATAAATCTTTTGCTGTATCCTTTGCCCCGTTTGATGACAAATGTTATAGATGCAAGAAAGCCAATAGGCCGTAAGAGAAGTCCCATAGTGCATGACTGCTGTAGGTGCCATATTGCTTTGCCAAACATTTTGGGAAGGATGCCTCTACTCTCTATTTCGATTTTTATTGTATTAATTGTCAGCAGATTGTTTCCATCATAAATATAATTACTTGATTGTTATTAGAAGATCATGTTTTTCTCACCATCCAAAAATAAGCAAGATTTCTAACTGGAGCTAGAATGGGCAACAGCAGAAAGCAAACAAGGGATGTTATAAGCTTTCTATGGTCAAAGCTTTGACTCAGTACCCTACAAGTTAAACAGATTCCACTGTCCATTGATGTTGGAGGACAAGACCCCTTGGGCTTCTACTCCTCTATTTTCTTTAATAAAAATCTTTATTTGCATCATGTTACAAAAACAAATGGTCTCCTGAAGCAGCTCACGGGCTACTCGAGGGTATCCACCACAGGAGGTCTTTGAGAAGAGCCACCCCAAAATTCAGGAGACCTGCCCAGCTTTGAAACCAAAGATTCTTGAGAACACTATACGTTTCCCCCTCTGGAACTCTGTCCTGCTTCTCCTAAATGAACCAAAACAACACCATGTGGATCTGTGCAAGTCGAAAAAATGGTCGGAAAACCTGGTCTATGTTAAGGAGCAAATTCCACCCTTGCTTGTGTCAGGGAGATTCCCCAGGGCTATTGTGAATGTAGAATAACCCTACCACAAGGCAACCCACCTTTATTTTTGAAAGGACATGTAAACAATGAGGCAGAGCTTCAGAGAATGTTCCCAGTTCCTTCTCCTGGGCTCTTATTTCAGTAAGACCACATACATGAAACAATAGGAATTTTTTCTTGTTCTTTAGATCTCCCCCTTTCTTTTTCTACCTCCCCCTCCCCCTTCCCATTTTCCTTCCCACTATCTCCTGTCTTCTCCATTTGTCTTTCCTCTTTCCTTCCTTTCCTCTTTCCTATTCTTTTCTTGGCTTTCTCTGCTGTAGCTGTCCCCCATTCTCTCTCCTTCCTTCCTTCCTTCCTTCCTTCCTTCCTTCCTTCCTTCCTTCC
>WNWU01000024.1:11005711-11022183 GCA_012654045.1 Ptyas mucosa
ATTCTATTCTATTCTATTCTATTCTATTCTATTCTATTCTATTCTATCTTGTTTAAGAAGGGAAATCCAAGGTGAAATCAGTGAAAAATTGCTTTGTTGTTAATAAACATATTTCTAACACTGTTAAGATGGGAGAAGGCCCTGCTCTGATGGTCTTAACTAGAGACAGGTTTCTCCCAGATTGACGTTGAAACTAGATATCTTTCATAAAAAGATTCAAGGATATGGCTCTTGATAAGCTAGCTTTATTACATTAGGAAAACTCTAAATATAGAAATATAAAAAACAAGATATATATATATATATATACAGCAGAAGTAAGTTTCAGACTTAGTTTCTTCCTTTTCACTCTACATCATATACACTAAAAGGTAAAAGCTAAAGGTTTCCCTCGCACATAGGTGCTAGTTGTTCCTGACTCTAGGGGGCGGTGCTCATCTCCGTTTCAAAGCCAAAGAGCTAACGCTGTCCGAAGACGTCTCCGTGGCCATGTGGCCGGCATAACTAAACGCCAAAGGTGCATGGAACACTGTTTCCTTCCCATCAAAGGTGGTCCCTATTTTTCTACTTGCATTTTTTTACGTGCTTCTGAACTGCTAGGTTGGCAGAAGCTGGGACAAGTCACGGGAGCTCACCCTGTTATGCGGCACTAGGGATTCGAACCGCTGAACTGCTGACCTTTCGATCGACAAGCTCAGCATCTTAGCCACTGAGCCACCATGTCCCTTTGGGACTGAAACCCATGGGACAGAAACACAATGAACTCGAGAACTGTTGGTTCAAAAGCATCTCACCAGCCTCTTAGATTGAAGTGTTGATGATGAAGTACTTGATACATTTATATTTAGTCTCTGTAAGAAAATGATGGGTGGGAATTTTTTTCTTTTTTTCTTTTCTTTCTTTCTTTTTTGCAAAAAAAGTTCTGAATCAGCAAAAGCTCTTCCCTCCCCCCCATTCCCAAACAAACCTTGTCCTAAATGCATTGTTTATTTAAATGTCAACAGTAGACATCTCTTTTATGTATTTGGCAAAAGGTTACTGTTTTCTAAAATTCATTTTGACTTGATTAATTAGACCGCAATGAAGACATTGGAAGGAGTAGGGCTGCACTGGTGGCTTGTCTCTCTTTTGTTTGAAAAATAAACATGCTCTTTGAGACCGCCACATTCTTCTATGTGAGCACAAAAGATTACATTTTCATGGGCTTTGATTTTTTTTTTTTTTTAAAAAATAAATGCTAAAGGGAGGTAAAATCCAATATGGTTCTGATTAACTTTCTGGGTTAGGATTTTCTTTTCATTAACCTATATTTTTTAAATCATCGCTTCTTTTCAAAGGGATCCAGGATACGAGGGATGGTGCAGAGGTGAGGCCTCCCTTTCTGTATGTATAGGTGCCAATTGAAAAGGCAATTGAATTTGACTTCAAACCGTCTCCTCCACCAGGCCAGAGGGGGGAACCAGTGATTCACAATCTTTTGGGATTAAAGACTGGATTTGAACTTTGAGTAATGGACCAGAGGCCACGCTCCCCAAAGTGGGCAAAGCTAAGTAAAAGAAGATCAAAACAGCATTTCATTGAAGATAAATAAATTAAATCCAGTTGCAATAATAATGCGGGCTGACAGATGCTATGCAAGTGCCCTTATACTGTCTAAAACTCATTTCCCCCTTCAAAACTGACTGTTAAGTGCTGTAAAAAGGTAAAGGTAAAGGTTCCCCTCGCACATATGTGCTAGTTGTTCCTGACTCTAAGGAGAGGGGCTCATCTCCGTTTCAAAGCCGAAGAGCTAGCGCTGTCCAAAGACGTCTCCGTGGTCATGTGGCCGGCATGACTAAATGCCAAAGGCGTATGGAACGCTGTTACCTTTCCATCAAAGGTGATCCCTATTTTTCTCCTTGCATTTTTACGTGCTCACCCTGTTACGCGGCACTAGGGATTTGAACCACTGAACTGCTGATCTTTCGATCGACAAGCTCAGCATCTTAGCCACTGAGCCAATGCATCCCTTAAGCACTGTCCATAAGCCCATATTTTTATTTTCCATATATTTCATTGTTTTATTTGTGATATGAACAATTATTTTTAACAGCACGTTTTAGAGGGCTCTAAGGTTCACATCCCTGGCTTTAGTGGGCTACATGAGACCCTCATCTTCATTTTATACAGGGGGAGGACAAAGTGAAGTCATTATCTATCTCACCACTGTTATTCATCTCCATGATCTCCTTCACTTTTCTCACTGGCTGACCTTGTCTGAGCTCAGAAGTTAAGGAGGATCTGACTGAGTATAGGTGTAGAAGGCTGCCATGAAATACTAGGGCTTCAGGATTGTGAGAAACAGCCTGGAAACTATGAAGAAATCAAACAGAAATAGTGTGGGATAGTCATGAAGCATGAAGAACAGGACTTTGCTTATAGGACAGTCTTCAGAAAATAGTATGGATGTTGGCTAGATTAGAAAATCAAAAACGTCTTCTATAATATGCTTCTTGTGATGAAAGTCACAGACATATTTTAGACCAGTGGTGAAATCTAAAATTTGTTACTACCGGTTTTGTGGGTGTGGCCATTTTTAAAAAAACTTTTAAAACTATTTTTTCTATAACCGCTTCGGCGAAGAGATTGTAAAAAAAAATGCTTTCAAAGGCTCTGATGATCCCAGATGAGTTGCCTGATCGTCAGAGAGTTTTTAAAAAATCCTCTGCCGATCAAGCAACTCACCTGGGATCGTCAGAGCTTGGATCGTCAGAGGCATTTAAAAGAAAAAAAGCTTCTAATGATCGTGCGGCTCAGCTGGGCATGGGGGGGGGTAGGGTAGGGATTTTTGCTACCGGTTCTCTGAACCACCCGCCTCCATCGCTACCGGATCGAACGATTCGGTCTGAACCGGGAGCATTTCACCCCTGCATTAGACCCAACCTTGGTTTACATGTCACATTTGACAAAATCATTTTTGTAATCTACATTAGCCTTAGCTTTATTGTACCAAAGATCACCACACCACCTAAACCTCAAATTGTGTTCTTCTAACCACAATAATCTTCTATTTCTCAGTACCACCCACTCTTTCATCCAAACTGAACAACAAGCTGCAAAATATAACTTCAAATCAAGTAAATCCAAATCTCCTCTTTCTTTGGCATCTTAGGACACCTTGTACATGTGACACATTTGACTTGTGATCCCCCCCCCCCCCCAGCTGCAAAATTAACATTCCAGGCAAACTATTTGTCTTAATCACAGAATAATCTTCCCAACAATGACATCAGACAACTTCTGAAAAAGATGTTACCTGCTGTGGCAAGCATCTACAGAAGGGGTCAATATTGTCAAAATAGTGAATCCAAGGAGTGAAATTTTATTGTTTTTATTTTTATTGGTTTGGTTTATATGCCGTCCTTCTCCGGAGACTCAGGACGGCTTACAATGCGTTAAGCGATAGCCTTCATACTTTTGTATATACCTGCTTAGTAGGGCTTTGCCCCCTCCCCCCCAAAGCGGTGTTCTTTTTTATACAAAGTCAGCTTATTGCCCCCACAATCCGGGTCCTCATTTTACCTACCTCGGAAGGATGGAAGGCTGAGTCAACCTTGAGCCTGGAGAGATTTGAACTTGCAGTAATTGCAGGCAGCTGGCAGCTAAGTGCTAATTAACAGCACTTTAGTCTGCTGCGCCACCAAGGCTCTTTTTCGCCCCCCCTTTTATTTGCATGCATATGGTGCATGTTATAAAGTGATGGAGTGCTTCCATCGCTCATTTGCACCTGCCATTTTAAAACTGTTGAAGATTCCCCCCCCCTTTCCCTTATATAGAAGGAGCATCCAAGTTTTGAAAGCCCATTGTTGGGAGGTTTTCTCAAATTTTACCTTGGAACATAAGATTAAAAGAAAAGGCTTTGTGTCTAAAGGGAAAAGCAAACAGACTTCAGACAATTATTTCTCAATATTCTAAAATAAATCCAGGTTAATTGATTTTGAAAAAGATCAACAGGATTTGAATCTGATTAGTATCTGAAAGGAGGGACCATTGGGAAAACCTGAGTGGAAGGAAAGGAAGGAAGGAAGGAGGGAGGGAGGGAGGGAGGAAGGAAGGAAGGAAGGAAGGAAGGAAGGAAGGAGGAGCGAGCAAAAAATCATTTCCAAGTGCATGAATTACTAGAAGTCAAGCTCAGTTTGAGAATGTATTTACCATTTTAAGTTTTAAAATGCAGTGGTGGGTTTCAAAATTTTTTACTACCAGTTCTGTGGGTGTGACTTGGTGGGCGTGGCTTGGTGGGCGTGGCAGGGAAAGGATACTGTAAAATCTCCATTCCCTCCCTACTCCAGGGGAAGGTTACTGCAAAATCCCCATTTCCTCCTGATCAGATGAGATTTGGGAGGCAGAGAATAGATGGGGGCGGGGCCAGTCAGAATTTTCACTACCAGTTCTCCAAACTACTCAAAATTTCTGCTACCGGTTCTCTAGAACTGGTCAGAACCTGCTGAAACCCACCTATGGGTTTGATTTTTTTAAACAAATGATTAAAAGCTCTTAAAGCGTCTTTTTAAAAGCAAAAACTTATTAAGCTCTCTGATAGTCCAGTAGTTAATTATACCAATTGTATGTTTGGGAAAATAAATCTGTACAGGAAGGTTTCATGAAGAAGTGCTAAATTGTCTTTCTTCTTGTTTTTCTTTCTTAATTCTTAATTTGTCATGCTGATTCTCAGAGTTTCTTCATTATTCTGGCAGCAGAGGCCACAAATGATAATAAGTCTTTCTTTGTCTTTATGCCAAATTCATAAAGTATATCTCTCATTTGCCCAGACAGTTTGGCTCTCTTAATCTTAAATTGCAAGCTTAACATCCCAAACTGTAGCAACCCATTGCAAATCACTATTGCATAAGGGCAAAAATTAAATAAATAAAAATAAAAAGAGGATTTCTGAGATTTATGATAGATTGCTGAACAAATCTGATGTGAAAGGATGTCACTGATAATTTTTTTTTAGATTGAATTATTTTGGCAATTATTGATTGTCCTGCCTTGGAAAACTGCAGATTTTCCCCACCATTCACCTAGTTGTTACTGTTTCTTATTTTATTTTCATCTTTTCCATAATTTTTCCAGTTCATTCGGTTGTTCTATCTGATTCTATCTAAATTGTTTTTCCAGAAGGCTTCTCCTTTTAATGCATAGAATTGAACATTCATTGATTGTTAGATATCATACATTAGTGATTGTGATCAGACCAGAGGATCCACATAACTGCAAATATTGTCAATAGATTATATTATATTATATTGCAGTCTTCCTAAATTCTCTAGAAAATAGACTTCCAAAGTATATTAGTTGGAATATCTCCTTAAAAATTGAACATTTTCTATAAAACTTTACTGTACAGCTTGTGGTACTTTCATATTGTATCAACCATCTGAAATTGGCTTTAATATTATATTGGTTTACTGTTTTTATCTTTGACTGAAGTGGTTGTAAGATCTGCTTCAAAGGTTTGTATGCAAGGATACAATTAAGTCAAGATACTTATATGAGCAAAACACATCTTTTGCTATAGTGCTGACATCTCTTTTAACCGAAACTCAATTTCTTTGCAAAGAAATTAAATTATTTGTAAAAGATGCTTCTGTTTTATTAGGGAGGCTAAGTATGCTTATCGTGCTATCTAGTTCTTATGATGTCATGTATGTTGCATGTTATTTCACTCATTGTGTAATAGTTTAATGATGCCATTATTTAATTTTTCTATGCTGCAATCAAGCTGGTTTACTTTCATTCAGTCTTCTTCCTTTTAAGAAGAAAAGGGCACCCATAAGAATAGCTTATGAAAAACAGCTTTCAGTTTCTTCTACTTCATATTTAACTTTTAATAAAGAAAAACAATGAATAGAATAGAATAGAATAGAATAGAATAGAATAGAATAGAATAGAATAGAATAGAACAGAATAGAATTTTTTATTGGCCAAGTGTGATTGGACACACAAGGAATTTGCCTTGGTGCATATGCTCTCAGTGTACATAAAAAGACAAGATACATTTGTCAACACTTAATGATAGTCATAGGGTACAAATAAGCAATCAGGAAACAATATCAATATAAATTATAAGGACACAAGTAACAAAATTACCATCATACAGTTATAAGTGGAAGGAGATGAATGGTGGGAACGTTGAGAAGATTAATAGTAGTGCAGACTTAGTAAAGAGTTTGACAGTGTTGAGGGAATTATTTGTTTAGCAGAGTGATGGCGTTCAGGAAAAAACTATCTTTGTGTCTAGTTCTTCTGGTGTGCAGTGCTCTACAGCATCATTTTGAGGGTAGGAGTTGAAACAATTTATATCCAGGATGTTTTTCTAGAATAGCAAAACAATATTTTTCTTAACAAAATTGATTGTCATTGTGAATTGTTTTCCTCTTTTTGCCTGAAGAGAAAATATAGAAAAGATCAGCCTTCCTTCCTGGGAACCAATGTGGGGACCATTGCTTAAATGACTCCATTATTTGTCTAGAGGAAAAATTAATCTAGTCCTAAATCCATATAGTTTTGACTTGGTCCTCCTTTATAGTCCAACTAGCCAATCAAGTAGACAGACAGACAAACATACAATACATCTTTTCTAGACAGAACATTGACCCTGTCATAAATTTGTACAAATTTTTGTTCATCTTTAACACAATTTTGTACATTCAATTTTTGGCATAATATTTATTTCTCTCTAATTTTTAAAAATCTGATGTTGCCCTTCCTCTTAACTTAATTCAATTTTTTCTATTTCCTCCCTAAAATCTGATCCCCTTAATTTGCATTGACACAACATAATACCATCTCCAATTATTTATCAAATATGCCAAATAATACCATTATTTCACATGTCTACATCATTCAACATATTAATAAAAACCAATTAAATCTAAATCTTACCCCCAATATAACAACTATTATAGTCTTATATGTTAAACTTATTCATATTTCTAAATCTAGACAAATGTTACAGCTATTTGAAGAGGTTGCGTTCCTGAAGCAAACTGAAATTCTATTTCTCCAGTATTTTGTCAATTCACACCAGCGGAGGATATGGACTTCATTGCTCCAGGCAAAAAAGGATGAGAGAAATCTAAGCTCCAGAAGCCTTTGTAACACAATACCTTGGGCTGCTACACATATCTTAGCTGAAAAGCAATGAAGCTATGATTGTGCTGTCTTAAAAAAATGTTAGATATGTGTGTCTCTGTATGGGTGTCTCTATCCCTGGAATCCTCATTCCTCAAATTATTTTGTAGTCCTCAGCATATTATGAGCTACAGTGGCGCAGTGGTTAGAGTGCAGTACTGCAGGCTGCTTCTGCTGACTGCCTGCTCCCATCAATTTGGCAGTTCAAATCTCACCAGGCTCAAGGTTGACTCAGCCTTCCATCCTTCCGAGGATGAGGACCCGGATTGTTGGGGGCAAGAGGCTGACTCTGTAAATTGCTTAGAGAGGGCTGTAAAGCACTATGAAGCGGTATGTAAGGCTAGGTGCTATTGCTATGATGAGTGATGGTGAGCAAATGAAGACTTCATTATTTATTTCTTAAATTTAGGGTCTTCTTAAATGTTAGGGTCTTAAGAGCTTATTGTCCTGAAAGAGTCAAGTGTTCACACCAAAGTCTGTACTGTATACTATTGAGTGAAGTTCAGGATTTCATGGCCACCATAGCAGTAACAATAATTTTATAGAGGTTGTAGAATAGAACGGAAATGCTGTTACCTGTCAGCTCCTGTATCCTTAGATGTTATCAGCTCTCTGATCCGTAGGAATAGAGAAGTATAGCAGATTTTTGTTGCAAGACAGTGAAAAAAATTATAACTATTCTCTAATTCTTGTCAGAAAGTAAACGATAAATGCAAAATGTACCTGTGGGAGCTAAGCATTGTTTTATAAAGGCTGAATTTGCCTTAGTTGTCCTCATGGCAATCTCAGACATACATCCGATCTGGTGTTATATTCTGAAAAAAAGGAATCTGGGAATAACTTCCATGAGAGTTATACCTGCATCAATAGATTCTTGTGGAATGATTAGCAAGAAGTTCATTTTTAAGTTGTATTTATTTACTCATTTATCTTTCAAGCTCATGTTGTGAAATTTTCAGATAATTTTTTTCTTGGATCTAATGTGG
Source organism: Ptyas mucosa (assembly GCA_012654045.1). Classification (NCBI taxonomy): domain Eukaryota; kingdom Metazoa; phylum Chordata; class Lepidosauria; order Squamata; family Colubridae; genus Ptyas; species Ptyas mucosa. The sequence goes on from WNWU01000024.1 coordinate 11,013,871, forward strand.
CAATGTTGGAGCAATGAGTGTGGTAGGAAGCTGGATCGAATGGACGGAATCGGGTGGATATGTAAGCCTTCAGATTTCAAACATCTTTCAGTGAAGTGTTAGCTTGAAAAAGATGTACAACAACAAGGCATGAAAGAGGTCTGCAGACACCATAACTCAAGTAATAGAATCTGATATAAAACTGGCAGGCATCCAAATTGAGGCAGGTGTTTCATTTGGCAGTAGTTCAAGTGGCCTCCAGCCACCAACAAAGCTTTCAGGTAAAACCAGGAAGCTACTCACCTCAATATGCCCTCCTCTGGTTCTATTTCAGGTACGTGCAAAGGGTTCCCAGATGGCTGGCTCCTCTCCAAACTAAGATGCTTTCACATCGCATCATCTTCATGCAAGGAAAAAAAAATGTATGTAGGGGGAAAAATACTTTTCATACCACTCGATTACCTTTTCTGAGTCTATAGAATGGTAGAATTCACATGATTAGTAATGTTGATGTCTCCTAGTGTTGGAAGCTGAGATCTGGAGGGTAAGAAAGGAAAATATGGAATTATTGTGGGTTATAGATGGCTTATAACAGGACGGGATTGGGTGGGTGGGTGGAGATAGATTTCGGTCTTTGATTTTGCTTCACATAATTCTTTTTTAAAAAAATAATTTTTATTAAACAGTTTTGTCTTTAAAAACAAGATAAAAAACAACCACAGGTACATAAAAACAAAACAAAACACAGCAAACAATACATACCATCTAAGGTCATTTTACAGCTTTCTGTATCAGCATGTGTATTTTGCTTTTGTAGTTCTCTATTCTATCATATCTATTTACTTCTCGGTAGTAATATAATAACATTACCTCAACGTATATATTAACACACATAGTAGTATTCATTGTTCTTATCTACCAATTTATATTCATTTATATTTACATCTCTTTGTTTAATATCGTTCAATTACTCCAATTTAAGTTTCATCAGTGCTAAGTTAAACATTTCCTGTTTTGGTTTCTATTTTCCAGCCAATTGTACATTTTATTCCATACTTCATCATTTATGCTTCATATAATTCAATCACATTTTCAACCCATGCAAGGGGTCTAAAGTAAATGTTAACATGCATTATTTTTTTTGCAAGCTACTTTCCTTGATACAATTCATTTTTATATGTAATTTTTCATGTTGAAAAGACTTTAGTAGTATAAGAAGTTGGATGCAGGTAACTAATTATCAAGTGTACATTTGCATTATTTATAATTTTTCATATTAGAACTATTTGTTTATTTATTAAATGTGTTTGCTGCTCATCCTGCTGCTATGTCACTGTTTTGAATTTAGCTCTACCCACACCACATTGGCAGTAGCATTATGTTAAGTATTGTTTTAAACCAGATGTTTAAAGGAAATGAAGTAGGATTGTCTATGCACAAAATTGGAAAGCAGAGAATATACCATCGGAGGGAGAAGTAATTAAAAATTTTTTACATTGTGCAGAAGTGAATAGATTAACTATGAAGATAAAAGAAAGAGAAGACTCAGAATATTTTAAGATATGGAATCAATCTTACTATTGGTTAGAAAAAAGATATAAATAAGCTTTAATAGAGATAGATAAAATTTGTTACAACTAGAATATTAGATTAGTGGGAAATTTTTGTAATGGATTTGGCGAGAACGAAGATAGAAGAGATAATAGAAAAGAAGAAGTTTTTGGAGATAACACTGAGATGTCACATGGAAGAAATGAATGATGTACTAAATGTTTGTTTGTCTAAAAAACAAAATAAAAAACTTTTTTAAAAACAGGAAATGAAGGAGCAGTTAAGTGCTATAACCTGCATAATACAGCTAGTTGCACCTTCAGTAGTGCTATCCTTTAGTTATCCAAATTAAAATGCAGTGAAATATACAATCTTACCTTGTAATGCATACTGTCTGTTTCTAATTTTCAATTCTTGATTTCTCAATTAACCACACTGTTTTCCCTGTTTGGAAATAAAATTCTTGGTATGCCACAAAATTGACAATTGAGTCTACTGTATACCATTCCAGAGTGAAACATTTTGCCATGCTGAAGATGTTCTAGTTATTTTATAAACCATTGTTTTTAGACAACAGCACTTACTTAATTTCTTATTGTGTCTGCATTCGGTGGAATGTGTTTGGGTTTGCATACCTCAACAACTGGGAGATTTGAAATTTCACAAGAGCCAAAATTCAATCAGGAAATGAAATCATGTTCCTGTTCTGAAAGTGGCTGATTCTTCCAATGCAGGGATCAACATCAGTTTTCCAGCTGCATTCAATAGTATTACAACCAAGATTTGCAAATAGGATTTAAAATGCATTTGTATTTAGCTATGTTATCCTCTATGGAATAATATATATTTTATTGTAAAGCAGAGGAAGATTCCATATGGTTTCTCCTATCCCTCAACTGTCATTTGCTGTCAGCATTTCCATCTTGTTGCAATCATGGGAGAAGTGACTAGCAGAGTTCATTCCCTAACAGAGGAGAACATCTGCAGTGCAGGGTTGAATGGTGGAGTTCTTGGTGCTCTCTAAGTTTGGTTGTTTGCTTGGAGATGTAACATCATCAGTACATTGTGATACACTATTGCTATCTGACTCTTTAATCCCTTGATTATCATCAACGAAGAAAGTCTATAGTAATCATTTTGTGTGGAATGAAGGAGAGATACAATCAGAATTTAGAATAACAATTTAGAATTTAGAATAACAGAGTTGGAAGGGGCCTTGGAGGTCTTCTAGTCCAACCCCCTGCTGAAGCAGGAAACCCTACACCACTTCAGACAAATGGTTATCCAACATCTTCTTAAAACCTTCCAGTGTTGGAGCACCCACAACTTTTGGAGGCAAGTTGTTCCACTGATTAATTGTTCTAGCTGTCAGGAAATTTCTCCTTAGTTCTAAGTTGCTTCTCTCCTTGATTAGTTTCCACCCATTGCTTCTTGTCCTGCCCTCAGGTGCTTTGGAGAATAGCTTGACTCCCTCTTCTTTGTGGCAGCCTCTGAGATATTGGAAGACTGCTATCATGTCTCCCCTAGTCCTTCTCTTCATTAAACTAGACATACCCACTTCCTGCAACCGTTCTTCATATGTTTTAGCCTCCAGTCCCCTAATCATCTTTGTTGCTCTTCTCTGCACTCTTTCTAGAGTCTCCCCATCTTTTTTACATCGTGGCGACCAAAATTGAATGCAGTATGTCAAACTGAATGCAGTATATAATCAAACCATTACATAATACATGGCATAGATAGCATGTTACAGAAAGGTGTTCTCCCTGTCTCAAAAGTTCTGGTCTCAAAGTCAGTCATAGACTAGACTAGACTAGAATTCTTTATTGGCCAAGTGTGATTGGCCACACAAGGAATTTGTCTTGGTCCATACACTCTCAGTGTACATAAAAGAAAAGATACATTCGTCAAGAATCATAAGGTACAACACTTAATGATAGTCATAGGGAAATAGTCAATATAAATCTTAAGGATACCAGCAACAAGGTTACAGTCATACAGTGGGAGGAGATGGATGATAGGAACGATGAGAAGATTAATAGTAATGCAGACTTAGTAACTAGTTTGACAGCGTTGAAGGAATTATTTGTTTAGCAGAGTGATAAAGCAGAGGTTTTTTTGGGAAAAAACTGTCCTTGTGTCTAGTTGTTCTGGTGTGCAGTGCTCTATAGCATCGTTTTGAGGGTAGGAGTTGAAGCAATTTGTGTCCAGGATGTGAGGTGTCTATAGATATTTTCACAGCCCTCTTTTTGACTCATGCAGTATAGAGGTCCTCAATAGAAGGCAGGTCGGTGGCAATTGTTTTTTCTGCAATTCTAATTATCCTCTGAAGTCTGTGTCTGTCTTGTTGGGTTGCAGAACCAAACCTGACAGTCATTGGCTCTCAATGCAGAAAGATCCAGGACCAACTGAATGAAGGAAATATTTTTTCCCATGTAGGAAATGCGCAATTTGATCCCAACAGCTGTAATGATGAAAGTCAACTAGAATAGTTTTTAAATGTTTTAAATTTACGTGGATTTAAATGTTTTCAAAGCTGGTTGTCATAGATGGGAGTTATATCTGAAATCATCTGGAAGACAGCAAGAGGATCTAATCACACGCATCAAATAGCATCATACATGTGTGCTGTTTAGTCCTGTTCGGGGAAAATAGCCTTTTGCATGTCAGAAATGGCTGCCTGCAGTATATTTTAGTTACTCCAAATACTTTTTCAGCTTAAAAAGAGGATTTAAAAATAAACAAAGATTCAACAATAACACTTTCTATTTATTCATTTGTTGATTCCGGAAGTCTTAATTGGAAAACCACGGACATTTCTATACAGAAGTAACATTCTGATCTCTGATCACAATTCAAGGTGAGTGATTCTAACATGTTTTTTTTTAAAAGAGGGAGTGAAATAGAGGTGGCTTTTACACATTCAGAGTTATCTATTTTTTTAAAAAATCCTGGCAACCTTCCAGGAAACACTTATAAAATATAACCCTTTAAAAATATAAATTTGACCACCCACTGTCAAACTCCCTTCCCCACATTTATCTGCTACATAATGGGAATTTTATCATGGTACTCATCATTATTAATTTTTCTGTTGAGGACAGAAGGCAGAGGCTGTCACAGCTTCTTTCTTGCTCATTTTTCTGGTGCACAATAACAGAAGATCATGGCATTTGGAAGCAGTCCAGAAAAAAAATTGTATGTATTTGTGCATTTTAAAGGTATTCTGCTTTGGTTTCCGTACTTGGAATTCCCCTTTCTAGTCGTTTTCATTTTCAATTTTTTTAATGCCTTATTGGTGACGCTAGAGGGAAAAAAGGTCTGTTAATCTTTATTTCAAATCCAAACATTAGTTTTTTTTTTTAAGCAAAGACAGATTAAAAATGTTTTCAAGACACAGGTTATCACCTTTAGAGCGCTCCATGGATTAGGACCTGGTTATCTACAGGACCGCCTGCTACCACCAATAGCCTCCCACCAGCCAGTACGCTCCCATAGAGAGGGGCTCTTCCGGGTGCCGTCGGCCAAACAATGTCGACTGGTGGCCCCCAGGGGGAGAGCCTTCTCTGTGGGGGCACCTACGATCTGGAACGAGCTCCCCCCGGAGATACGGACGATCCCGGATCTGCGCACCTTCCGTCGCACACTTAAGATTTTTTAATTTCATCAAGCTGGCCTGGCCTAAATCTTTTCCCCTGTTAAATGTAAATTTTAATTTGTTTTAAATCATTGGGTATTTTAAATTTGCCTCAGCCAAATTATTTAATTCGTTTTACTCTATCTTAAATTTTTGTATGTATGTGTCTTTTATTCTGTGGCTGTTCACCGCCCTGAGTCCTTCGGGAGAAGGGCGGTATATAAATTTAATAAAAACAAAACAAAAACAAACACAGAATATGGGTTCTAAAGCACTCAGCATGGAAATGCAGCATTTGTTTCTGTCTTGAAATCTAGATTAGGCAGCCAAAGGAGAATGAAATAAAAGTACAATTGGGTACAATCAGGGGTGGGATTCAGCCAGTTTAGGCAAACCGGACACTAATTTCACATCTGGTTCACTGAACCAGTAGTTGCAAGGACTGGCTGGCCCCGCCCATCCCTCCCTTCCCCAAATTCTCCACGTGGCCTGTTTTGGATGCCAGGTAAGTGCAGTGCCTGTGTGGAGGCTCTGGGAGGGCGAAAAATGGGCCTCCTGGAAGTTCCGTAAATCTGAAAACGGGGCCTCCAGAGGGCCTTCGGAGCCCGTGGGAGGTCGTTTTCACTCTCCCGGAGGCTCGAGGGAAGCTTGACGAGGGTGAACCCCTCCCCCACGCCATGGTGCAGGAGGCCGAGTAGGCCGAGTAGGCCGAGTAGGCCATGCCCACCATGGCCACACCCACCCAGCAACCGGGCAGAGAACCGGTTGCTAAAATTTTTGAATCCCACCCTTGGATACAATGCAATACAATGCAGTGCAGTGCAGTGCAGTGCACTACAGTACAGTACAGTGCAATACAACATAACATAACACAACACAATAAAATATAGTGATGTGGTGGAATCTCCAGTTAGATTGAAGGAAGTTGTTAAGAGGGGGTCGAGCTTAGGGTCATTGCACTGCAGAAAGCAGCAGAGGCCTGTATACTCCCAGAATCTCTGAAGCCTTATCTCACCATTCCCAAGGGGATGCATTCAATCTGGTGAGATTCTTGTAAAATAAGTGTCTAGCAATAAAGCTTCTGCTTGAGACTTCTCCCAAGTGATTCTGGCTGCTTGTGGCTGACAGGAATGTCAGCAGGAACTTCATTTGTGGTACCCCAGAGAGAGGACATTTAACAATACCCAGAGAGTAAACCTAATCAAATTAGAATGGCATTGTAAAATCATGTTAGCAGAACATTGCTATTTAAATATCAGTAATCAAAAGCATCTCTTGGATCAGACAAGTTGGATCAGTTAGAAAGGAGATCTCTGGTCCTTTCTGATTTTGCTGGAGGGTTGTTTTTTTGTTTTTTGTTTTTTTTTGCTCTGAAATGGATTTTCAGTTTGGGCTCCTTTGATTAGAAACGTTTGCAAAAATTAATGAAACTACATTCCCCCCCCCCGCCCCCAAATATCTACTGTCATAATACTATTGCAAATACGTGGGAAAAACCAGTTCTACTGAGATCCTCCTTTATTGCCAGCAATTTTTGGGTCTTGATAATATGTAAATATTAATACTCTTCAGAGACAACATCTCCATTCCCATTACTAATATTTTGATGCTTCTCAGAATGTAGAATTTAATCCTGAAAGTGCGGAGAAGTTTGAGATTTTATTTCAGTAGATTTCCTGATTTAGAAAAAACAAAAACAAACACTTAGGGCTTTAATCCCTCTTTCCTATGTAATATTTATCTATCTGTCTGTCTGTCTGTCTGTCTGTCTGTCTATCTATCTATCTATCTATCTATCTATCTATCTACTTACTTACTTATTTTCTATTGCTGCCTATTCGCCCATGGCGACTCAAGGTGGCTTACAGAACATAAAACCACATTTCAAACAATAAAAGCGAACAAAAAGAATCAAATAAATTAATATACTACAATATAACAAAATCAACTCCTCCCCGCCTGCCCGCCCTTCTATTTCCATTTCTGGGACTATTTCTATCAGGTAGGAACCGTGGTGGCGCAGTGGTTAGAATGCAGTATTGCAGTCTATTTCTGCTGACTGTCAGGGGTTTGATCCTCAAGGTTGACTCAACCTCCCCTCCTTCTGAGGTTGGTAAATTTAAATGAGGACCCAGATTGTTGGGGGTAATATGCTGATTCTGTAAACCGCTTAGAGAGGGCCGTAAAGCTCTGTGAAGTGGTATATAATTCTAATGCTATTGCTACTCGCCTTCCTATTTCTCTGCACCAATTTATCATTTAGATGTCCCCATGATTAGGAACAATCACCTCATATCTTATTATTATTATTATTACTCTGTTGCTTTGCATGTACAGTTTCTGTAAAGGAGACAAATTCCTTGTGTGTCTAATCACACTTGACCAAATAAAATATTCTTCTATATAGACCAGAAGACATGAATCCAGCATCTGCAAACTTTTGCTCTAGGTTCCAACCCATTTCTTTCAAAGAAGAGAATAGTGAAATTCACACAAGTAGATCATGGCCTTTATACATTTCTGTAGTTCCTAAGTGGTCCAAAGAATTTTTCTTTTAAAAAAAACGTCCTTATCTTTTAAAGCACAATATTCTTTCCAGGGGTCTGTAACACATTTCCATTCAATCCCAAAGTATGATATGAAGAGGAAACTCCTCCCAAGGGCCTTTCTTTAATACAAGCAACCTGGGAGGCTTCAGAATTATTGGAAAATATATAAAGAGAGAGAGAAAAAATAAAATAACAGGGATTCTGCAGCCGTCTGGATTCAAGGGGAAAAAGCTGATTTGGAACATGCATGGGTGTACAGATTTTCCCTGTCAGCAGCTCTTTAAATCAAAGTTGTCTTTTCCTAGGCTTGTACTGCTGTTTCTGTGCTCTGCATCACATTTTCCCTTTCTAATATAGCTCTAGAAATAGATCAGGAGCTGCCACTTCCAGCATCTCCAATAAGGAAGTGAGCGAAAAACAGATCCATGAGTGTTTTCCTAGTAATTTTGAATTTTAATAAGCACCATCTCATCTAAGCTGAAGTTTCTACTCATGCTACTAAAATCCAGTGGTAAAATGGGAATATTTTGATGATGATCATCTTTCAACATTCTTCCTTTCCTTTCCTTTCCTTTCCTTTCCTTTCCTTTCCTTTCCTTT
>WNWU01000024.1:11029349-11063503 GCA_012654045.1 Ptyas mucosa
TCTACTCTACTCTACTCTACTCTACTCTACTCTACTCTACTCTACTCTACTCTACTCTACTCTACTCTGATTCGATTCGATTCTACTCTACTCTAGTCTACTCTACTCTACTCTTATTCTGTTCTTCTCTTCTCTACTTTACTCTTCTCTTCCACTCTACTCTACTCTACTCATTCCAATCGCACCTTTCCACCGCATCGCACCTGCCGCTGCCCCGTGGATTGGCTGGGGCGACTCTTGGATTGCCCGAGGGTGGGGCGGGGGAGGGACGGGGGGGAGGGAGAGGAAAGTTGCTCTGCTGACAGCTCCGGACGGGGCTAGAGGGGAGGAAAAACAAAACCAAACCCCGAGGCTGTTTTACTGCCGGGCGGAAGCCCTCGAATGGCACCCTTTCGCCCGACCTGAGGGAAAACCCTCCATCTCGCCCTCTCATCTCCCTCTCGCTCTCTCTCTCTCTCTCTCTCTCTCTTGCGCGCGCGCTTCCTGATTGGCGACTCCGCGGTTCCCCCCCCCTTGCCCCTCCCCACCCGTGTTGCCCCCCCTCCCTCCCTCCCTCCACACACCCGGGGCAGCCCTCCGCTCGCCGCGCAGCCAGCCGGGCAACTGCGCCTCGCTCCTTGCGCCTTTCCCCGGGCGGTGCGCGCGCGCTGGGGCCGGGGCGGAGGCAGGGGGAGAAGAGGAGCTGCCGCCCCTTCCCAGCGCGCCGCGTCTCTCTCTCTCTCAATCGGGATGGGCTGCCCCGCGCCGGTGCCCGCCGCTGGGGGCGTTGCAGCGAGGGGATGCCAAGGCGGGGGGATGCCCCCGGCGCTGTAAACATGCGGCGGGGTGTGGAGCTCCCGCCGCACGGCTCGGCTGCTGCTGCTGTTGCTGCTGCCGGTAGCGGTGGCGGTGACGGAGGCAGCGGCGGCGGCGGCGGCGGCAGGTAGAGCCGTCCTCCCCCGCCCTCCGCCCTCTCCACCCCGATGTCCCGCGGAGACACCCAGGCGTTGCTTCCAGCTCTCCCCGTCGGCTTGGCCCGTGGCGGTTGGCAAGAGCCCCTCCATGCACGCGCTCACCTTCCTCTGGCTGGGCAGCGTTGCGAAGGTAAGTAAGCGGGGCGCCTCCGCTGCCAGTGGGAGGTGAGAGCGAGAGGGGGGGGGGTCTCCCCGTGGTCCCTGGAGAGCAGAACAAACCCTCCTCGGAGTTTTTCTCTTGCTTTTCTTTTTTTTTTAAATTTTGCCTGGGCTTTTTTTTGGGGGGGAGGTGTATTTTCCCCCCTTTCTTTCTTTCCTCCCCCACCCTTTCTCTCTCTTTCTCTCTGTCTGTCTCTTTCTCTCTCTTTCTTTCTGCAGATTCTCCAGTTGTGCTGCCTCTGTTGCGGCGTCCTGGCGGCAGCGTTACCCGGTGACAGCGGTGGCCTCGGTGCCTTCAACCAGGGTTGGTATTTTCCTTGAGCTCCCACATTTCCAACGGGGCATCCAAAGGAATCCTCCTTCTCTTGGTCTTGCTGAGGGAGGCCAGAGAGGGAATGGCAGGAGAGCCACGATTTGGCTTTGGCTTTTTCTTTTTTTTGATTTGATTTATATGCCGCCCTTCTCCGGAGACTCAGGGCGGCTTACAAAGTGCTAAGCAATAGCCTTCATACTTTTGTATATTTATACAAAGTCAGCTTATTGCCCCCACAATCTGGGTCCTCATTTTTTTTTTTTTTACTGTGAGGACAACATTGCAAGGTTGTTTTGTTGGAAACCGACAGGATACAGAATGACAAGAGTTGGAAAGGGAGCTTGGAGATCTTCTCCTCCCACGTGGGTGTCCTGGCTAAGTTTCCCATTTCAACCTGGCATGATTGAGCCAAGTGGGTCCTGGACAGAGGAGAGCTTGGTATAGCTCATCTGAAAAAAAAAGAGGGCTTTTTTTTTCCCCAGTGAAGCATCGCCTTGAAGTGCTGAAATGGACCCACTTCTAAAGGCTAATTTTTTTTTTTGCAGACCAGGTGTGTTAAAATGTTGCAGTGCTGGGTAAATCTTTTGGTGTATTATTGGATTATGGAGTGTTCCTACCTCAGGTTATATCAGATGCTGAGATTTAGCCAGGGTTGGGAGGCTGGTCTGGTCTGCTGGCACAATCCCTTAATCCCTTCCTGAAACAAAATCTAAAGACATGTAAATGAAAGGACAATGTACTCAAGTCTGCTTGTGTGTTTCCTTCCTCTGTTGTAAGCTCCCTGCGGTGTAAACTCTTCTCTTTTATTCTGTCAATTGCAAGAGCACTGAGGATACACTTTGAGTAATGCCCCAAAGTGCTTTTTTTGTCTTGGAAAGTCCAGTTGCCTTTTGGGAAAAGAAAAAAAAAAGCACATTTGGGATAACAATGATCTGGGATGATTGAGAATCTCTATAGATGCTTTGAATAATGAGCTGTATTCTACTTGTGTGCTTCCTGGGAACTTTTGACAGAGAGCTGCTTAGAAGCCGAGGTCTTTGGTCCGGCTCTTTAGTTGGACTCAAGATGTTTTAGAAATGCAACTGCTAATACTCTTTAAACCTAAAGGGGGAAATAGCTACGGGAACTGCAAGCTTGCACTCACACCGCAGAGTTAACTTTACGTAGCTGTGAACGAAAGTTAGGTGGAAGGATAGGTGAGAAGAGCCTCAAATTGGACAACCATCAGGTAAAATAAAGCTGAGCCCACAGAAGAGAGGAGACTAGGAAGCAGGTAGTTTTCCAGAGAGTAAAATGAGAAGAAGGGGGAAATACTTTTAGGCTTGCAAGATTGTGTTAATGAGTCTTACAATAAACATAGAGTTAGCACTCCTCATAGCTGCGCTTCCTGGTCTGGACTACCTTGAACAGGTCCATTTGTTCCCGTGAGTTTCAAAGATCTGTTTGAAACAAGCGTTCTAAATTCTTAAGCGTACTTTTTTTTAAAAAAATTGATTTATATGCCGCCCTTCTCTGGAGACTCAGGGCGGCTTACAATGCGTTAAGCAATAGCCTTCATACTTTTGTATATTTATACAAAGTCAGCTTATTGCCCCCACAATCTGGGTCCTCATTTCACCTACCTTAGAAAGGATGGAAGGCTGAGTCAACCTTGAGCCTGGTGGGATTCGAACCTGCAATAATTGCAGGCAGCTGGTGTTAATAACAGGGTCTTTAGACCACTGTACTATCCAAGGCTCTTCCTGGCGCTTAAGGGGATGGATGTAATGCTCACTTTTCTGATGTATCTTCAACAACAAGCCTGCAAGGTAGATTGGGCTAAGAGAAGACACCAAGCTACTTCTCTTAAGAGTAGATTTGAACCCAGGCTTCCCAAGTCATAATCCAAGATTGCAACTGCTCTTATTACAGGAGTTATTTAGAAAAAAAAATGTACTTCATAGGAACAAGAGGCAGTGGGAAATAATTATAGATCAATAACCAGGGCCAGTTCTTTCTCAATCCACCCTCATAACTATGAACGCGAAGAAAGAAATTACAGAGGAATACCTTCAAAAAAAGAGAGAGAAAGCAAAAGGTTAATCTCACTTAAAAAAAAAAAAGTTAAAGCGTAGCCACCAGAAAGAATTACTTGAAAATCCAGCATTTCTAAAACCTTTTGCACAAGGCGAGAATGAGAATGGGGATGGGAGGGGGGGGGGGAGGGAAGCTAGTGAGAAGTCGCACTCTAGGAAAACATGTGTGAACAGGCAAAGCAGGATTCCTAGATTTCAAAGAGAGCTGGAGACGGAGAGGCATCATTGATTGAAAGTTCATCTCACATCTCACGAAAGAAAGAAAGAAAGAAAGAAAGAAAGGAAGGAAGGAAGGAAAGAAGGAAGGAAGGAAGGAAGGAAGGAAGGAAAGAAGGAAGGAAGGAAGGAAGGAAGGAAAAAGAAAGAAGGAAAAAGAAAAGGCAGGCAGGAAGGAAAGAAAGAAAGAGAGAAAGGAAAGAAAGAAATAGAAAGAAAGGAAGGAAGGAAGGAAGGAAGGCAGGAAGGAAGGAAAAAGAAAAGAAGGAAAGAAAGAAGGAAGTTAGGAAAGAAAGAGAAAGAGAGAGGAAAGAAAGAAAAAGAAAGAGAGAAAGGAAGGAAGGAAAGAAAGAAAGAAAAAAGAAAGAGAAGGAAGGAAAAAAAGAAAAAGAAAGAAAGAAAGAAAGAAAGAAAGAAAGAAAGAAAGAAAGAAAGAAAGAAAGAAAGAACAGGCAGAGGCTTCACATTCCAGTACAGGCTGCAAGGAAGAATTTTAAACCGGTAGCATTCTATGCTGCTTGAAAAGATCCTTACAGGGTTGCGGATATCCCAGTCAAGCTCAGGAAGAAGTAAGGATATCTTCACTAGGCATGCTAATGAGCCCCGTTTCGTGGCAAAAAAAAAAAAAGCATGCTGATGTGCGGAACGTTTGCTCTGGAGTGTTGGAGCCTTTGCTCACCTGGGGGAATTCCCTTCTCATGCAGCTGCTTGTATTTTTGGCTACCGGCCTTGCTTAGCATCCTGAAATTCTGATTTAGCGCTGCTGGTGAAAAGTGAGATGCTCTCAACAGAACATTTCCCCTCTCTCTCTATGAGGGGGAGGGGGTGGGGAAGCAAGCAAGGATGACTCCATTTGCAAGTTTGTGAAGATGAGGAGATAATAAAAAACTCCATTCAAAAATATCTTTGAATTTCTATGGGGTGGAAGGAAAGAGTAGCTTTCCTTCCCAACTTTACGAAACAGAGAAAAGCAGCATAGCTTGCTTGCTTGCATTAGTTTCTTCGATTTCTTTTCCAGGGTTAAACCCCCCCCCCAAAAAAAAAATTCCCACACGAGGAGGAATTTAAAATCCATTATTAATAAATGCAAATGAAGGATAGATGGATAGTTTATTAGCCTTATGACCATATCAAATGAAATTTTTTTAAAAATGTAAACCCCAAAGAATTTGATAATGGCCCTCTAAAAATAGCTGACTTAAACCCCTAAGAAGCTTACAAACTTAAAATACAAGCTGCTATCAGAGATCAGAAAACCGTAGGAGTTCAGCTGAGTGCTTCAGTTAGAGGTACTGTACTTTGAAGCTGGAATCTAGAATTTAAAAGATGTGACACCATGCCTATCTCCTTTGTGAGCAGTGGGGTTGGTCTAGAAGACCTCCAAGATCCCTTCCAACTCTGTTATTCCGTTATCTTGTTTTGCTTTGGACACTGCTTCTCAAATGCGATCGTTGTTGATGACAAACAACCAATGCAGTGGTGGGTTTCAAATTTTTTTACTACCGGTTCTGTGGGTGTGGCTTGGTGGGCGTGGCAAGGGAAGGATACTGTAAAATCTCCATCCCCACCCCACTCCAGAGGAAGGTTACTGCAAAATCCCCATTTCCTCCCAATCAGCTGGGAATTGGGAGGCAGAGAATAGATGGGGGCGGGACCAGTCAGAATTTTTACTACCAGTTCTCCGAACTACTCAAAATTTCCACTACCGGTTCTCCAGAACTGGTCAAAACCTGCTGAATACCACCTCTGAATCAATTTATCTATGGCACTTTCCAAGCCAGAGTTTTATGAAATAGCAGAGGGATAAAGAAATGGAAGCAACAGAGGGTGCAGTCAGAGTAAATTTATTTATTGAACAAATGTACATGGCTGCCCAGCTCATACATCAGTGACTCCGGGTGGTTTACAACATTAAAACTCCACAACATAAAAAACCTATTAAACCTCATAGAGAAACATGCTCTTAAAAGCCAGAAAGCAGACTCAGTGGGGAGAAAGAAGCTGAGGAGGTCACCTTTTAAAAATGCAGATTTGGTAATCCATTCAAGACAGGATTAAAACCCCAAAGAAGCCAGCATCTAAGATTAATTATATTTGTTAAACAAGATTAAAAATCCAAGGAAGCCGGGCACTTTAGACTCATTGCCGGCCTTCCTGAGATAAACTAATTAAAATCAAATAACAAAATGCACAAAACAAGCCTCTAAATTACAAAATGCTGTATCAAAAAAACCATGTACTCATCAAACCAATTGGTCAGCTGACCCAGGACTGCTGGTGGTTCTGTTCATCGCTAAACCATCTTTCCAATTGGCCTCCGTGTTTCCAGTATCTTTCTTCCAGCTTGGAGCTGAACCAGAAGGATATTTCTTCCAACGAGGAATCCATAAGACCCAAGAAAGACACCCCCCCCCCCAAACACACACAAAATGCCTGTGGAAGTTGAAGCCTTGGCGACTAACCCCATTCTCAAACCTTCTTCCAGATTACACCTTTGTCGTTCCTGTCGAGGTGGACTCCAGCGGATCTTATCTCTCGCATGACATTTTGCACAGCGCCAGGAGGAAGAGATCTACCGTGAGCTCAAAAGCTTCCTTGCACTACAGGTTTTCAGCCTTTGGACAGGAACTGCATCTCGAGCTGAAGCCCTCGGACTTTCTGAGCCATAATGTGACTGTCCAGGTGCTTGGGAAAGATGGCATTGAAGATTCTCAGGTTCGTGATATTGAACAGTGTTTCTATCAGGGATTTATAAGGAACTACAGTTCTTCTTCCGTTGCCATATCCACGTGCACAGGTTTGGTAAGTGTTTACGTCTTGTTGCTTGGTTTTCGGAACTCTTCCCCTTCTGCTATGCTTGTTCTCTCCTGTTTGCTTAAGGCTGATTTAAAATTGCCCGCCTCTGCCCACAGCTGTTGCTTCATACTTATGCTGCTAAGTCCCCAAGCTGCTTTTCCAAAAGGCAACTGGACTTTCTTGATTTTTGTTTTCCTTCGAAAACGATTTCGCTACTCATCCAAGAAGCTTCTTCAGTTCTAACTCAAAACAAAACGAGAAAGTCCAAGGACTTTGGAAAAGCACCTTTGGGACAACCATGACCTGGATAATTGACAATTTCCATAGAGAGAGGGGTTGATGGGTAAGTGCAGAAGATCGGCCGACACAAACACCTCCTAGATGATCCCATCTGTACATTGTGTGGAAGGGGCATCCTGTTTGATGATTGGTTGATCTGACTTCTGTGCTTTGCTGGTTTAAGTGTCAGAACGTTAAAATTTGCGGACATATGGATGCAAGTTACATAGAAAAAGAATTCTATGTAACTGTCCATGAATGACAGATGCATATGTTCCCTCACGCACAGGGCCAGAGAAGTCTGCTTGACCCTTTAGCAGGGACCTTCCTTCAGGTGTTTGGGATGAGTTTTTCCTGGGGATATCTACCGTACCTTTTGGAGTATAAGATGCACTTCACCCCCCTAAAAGAGGGCAGAAATGGTGCGTCTTATACACCGAATACAGCAATTTTTGGCCTCCCGAAACCCTGCCTTGCGCATTCCGTTTTTGCGAAAACGGGCATGCAGCGGGTTTGGGAGGCCTGCAGAGCGCTCCTGGGGGCTGGGGAAGGCAAAAACGCGATGCATGGGGGGTTTGGGAGGCCAAAAACGGGCCCAGTTTTTGCAAAAAGGGGGCATTTTTGCCAGGGGTGAAATGCTCCCGGTTCGGACCGGCTCACCCGATCCGGTAGCGATGGAGGCGGGTGGTTCGGAGAACCGGTAGCAAAAACCTCTGCCCCCCCCCATGCCCAGCTGAGCCGCGCGATCATCAGAAACTTTTTCTCTTTTAAATGGCTCTGACGATCCCAGCTGAGTTGCTTGATCGGCAGAGAGTTTTTTAAAAAGCCTCCGATGATCAGGCAACTCAGCTGGGATCGTCAGAGCCTTTTGAAAGCATTTTTTTACAACCTCTTCGGCAAAGAGGTTGCAGAAAAAATGGTTTAAAAAGTAAAAAATAATAATAATTGGCCACGCCCACCCAGTCACATCACCCCCACCACCAAGCCACGCCAACAGAACCGGTAGTAACAAATTTTAGATTTTACCACTGATTTTTGCCCTCCCCAGCACCCAGGAGCACTCTACAGGCCTCCTAAACCCTCTGCAGGCCCTGTTTTTGTGAAAAATGAGCCCGTTTTGGCCTCCCAAACCCCCCATGCATCCCGTTTTTGCCCTTCCCGGGCCCCAGGAGCACTCTGCAGGCCTCCCAAACCCTCTGCATATCCCATTTTTGTGAAAAATGGTTCTCCTAGGAGCCGGGAAGGGCAAACACTTTTTTTATCTTGTTTACCTCTTCGAAACCTTGGTGCGTCTTATACTCCGGTGCATCTTTTAGTCTGAAAAATACGGTAGATAATCTTGTTCAGAAGCCAATTAAGTTCTATCTTGAGACATGAAGGCCAGGTTCAGTCTGAGATTGTGCATCATGCTACTTCATCATGTGATCGATACATTTAGGCTTTAGCGAGATGGGTGAATCCTTCTGTGGTGTTCATAAGCCATGCTTTATATGGCTCGGTGGATTTTTGTAAACTCGACAAATTGCAATTTGTTGGTAGGCTGTGTGTAAGCAAACCATTGCTTAGTGCAATGTGAGAAGCCAATCCACTGTCAAAATTCTCCAAACAACTGCGGTGAGATCTTCTTTTTGGCACGTTTATCAAAATCTCGCAACATTCGCCTCCACCCCACCTCACCCTTAATTTCTCAGCATTCAGCAAGAGTTTTAGATAGAGATGATATCACCGCATGAGAAACAGTGGTTTCTCCAAATTGATTCTTCAGCAGTGGGAACACTTGGAGGACAGATGTTCAGCTACGGGAATTCCTTTTCTGCATCAAATATATCAAATTTTTACTCCAAATTTTGGACTTAATTTTTAAATTTTGGGCTTAGACAACTTAGAACTACGCCGGCTTCAGTTTGACCTAAGCATAGTACGTAAAATTATCTGTCATAATGTCCTTCCTGTCAATGACTACTTCAGCTTCAGCCGCAACAATACATGAGTAAATAATAGATACAAACTCAAGGTAAACCGCTCCAAACTCGATTGCAGAAAATACGACTTCAGCAACAGAGTGGTCAATGCCTGGAATGCACTTCCTGACACTGTAGTTTCTTCCCCAAACCCCCACAACTTTAACCTTAAACTGTCTACTGTTGACCTCACCCCATTCCTAAGAGGTCTGTAAGAGGCGTGCATAAGTGCACCAGCCTGCCTACCGTCCCTGTCCTAATATTCTTTTTTCCTTACTCTTTTCATGTATTCAAATTATGTTTTTACTTTTACCTGTTATCTTATATATGCTTGACAAATAAACTTACGATCATTATTATGATATATGTTTGACACAGTGATGGGCAACACTTTACTAAGATTTCAGGCTTACGTACTGTAGATACTATCTTCTCAGTTTTACTACTCATTTGCCTATCCCTATATGGACACTTACGGAGTGAATTCCAAATATTGTAATTAAAAAAAGGAGCTTTCTGAGGAGCTAACCTCAGATTTAGGGGGTCGGGCCTCTGTTCTGTAGAAAAGCTCATCATGTATTTTGTTATGCATTCTTTGAAATCTGGGCATGGTGGAATGGCATTGATTCAAGGTGCTGGTAATCACCTAAGGTGGCTGTTGACTTTTGCTCTTTCCATCGTGGCCTTAAAACATGGCTATTCCGCCTGGCCAGTTCGGACTGAAGGGGTTTTAGAGGGGATTTTAATGGTTTTTTATAGTTTTATTGAGTATTTTTTTAAAAAATTGAACTTTGTGTGTTTTATTGTTGTGAGCTGCCCTGAGTCCTTTCGGAGATAGGGCGGCATATAAGTCTAAATAATAAATAATAAATAAATAAATTGATGTATTTTCACTTGGTGTACAAGGAAAATGCAGGAATGCATAGGTGTAAGTATGTATACATGATCACACAACTTTTTTTTAGTTGAGGGTAGCAGTGGGACATGTTGGAAGGGGCTTGTTTCAAAAACTGACCAAAAGCAACAAAAGTTGACCAAATTAAATTTAAACATAATTCAATCCGATGAAGGCCTGTATATTTAATACTTCAGGTTTTTTTTTTAAAAAAACAATTCTGTACAATTAAATCCTGCGACTCAATGGCATTTTTGGAGAGTTTCTGCAACTGCACTCTAAGTTTTGGATTGGCATAGGATGCACCAATCCACAATCTAGTCCATTTTAGCTGATTGCTAAAAATTAGGATTAGAACTGATTCGTTCCTAGATAGGGATGGCCAGGCAATTTTAGGACTATAGGTTAGGTGGAAAATTGGGGAATTTTTTTTTAAAAAAAGTAATGGAATAGCAACAGCAGTAGCACTTAGACTTATATACCGCTTCACAGTGCTTTACAGCCCTCTCTAAGCAGTTTGCAGAATCAGCCTATTGCCCCCAACAATCTGGGTTCTCATTTTATCAACCTTGGAAGGATGGAAGGCTGAGTCAACCTTGAGCCAGTGCGACTTGAACTGCCAAACTGCTAGCAGTCAGCAGAAGTAACCTGCAGTACTGCACTCTAACCACTGCGCCACCACGGCTCAATAATACTGTGGTGGAATGTGGTCTGGAATCACAGGAAGGAGGGGCTCCTTCCCAGAGAGCAAAGAGACAGTGAATCTTGGAATGAGTCTGGTGAGCAGGAAGAGAGCAAAGATGGATTCTCCCTAGAATTCACCGAGTTTATCTATAATTTTGCAGATCACTGCTTTAGTCTGGCAAGACTCTGTATATAGGTAAACAACAATAAAGAGACTACTCAGAAGTAACCCCACATGCCATTTTTGGTTCTTTGGACCCGACAAATACTTTTGTATTGTTGCCAAGAAAATGGCATAATTTGTTTGCATGAAATTATCAGAAACCATGCTTGGCTTAAGGGAGGATTTACCTTTAACTAGCCTTCAGAGATCTCTTCTTTAAAGGAAACTCTACAGTTGATTGGGTTAAACAATGTTCACTTTGAAATACTTGCAATGGAGTAAGGGTATCTACTGTGCTAGAGGAGATCTCTTTGAACTCCACCACCATCAGGCTGTAAAAAGCTCTTTGGGTATAGAATTGCTACCGTAGTTGTTCCAATACAATTCCATGGGGTGAAAACAGCAGAAAATATAAGTGTTAAACCAATGTAATAAAGTACTCAGAAGTACCTGTATGAATGCTCTAAGGCCGTGTTGGCAAACCTATGGCACGCGTGTTGGAAGTGGCACGCAGAGTCATTTTTCCGGGTACGTGAGCCTTCACCAAGGTCATCCGAAACTGCGCATGCACGCACCTCTGGTGCGCATGCGTGCAATTCAGGGGACCCAGCTGGTCTTTGGAGCTCTCCTGCGCATGTGGGCGTGTTTGTGCATGCGTGCGAGATTGTGCACGCATGTGCAGACAGCATTTGTGCATGTGCATTGCACGCATGAAAGCTGTGCACATGCACAGGTGGTGCGGTTGCGCACGCAGCACACGGGGAGAAGCCGTGTGTTACCGCAGATGGAACGCGAGCACGCGCAGGGCACGAAGCGTGTTCCTATTTGGCACTTGGTAAGTAAAAGGTTCGCCATCACTGCTCTAAGGCTTTCAATATGGGCTAAAAATTCAGATGACCACTAGGTGGCAACAAAGGATTTAAATCCCACTTTGCTGCCCTCTATTGGCATCAGAGAGCAGATTGGTGTAGTAATAAAGGCACCGGGCTACAAACCAGAAACCGATGAGTTCTAGTTCTGCTTTATGTACAAAGTTAGCTGGGTGACCTTGAGCCAGTCACTTTCTCTCACCCCTAGGAAGGAGGCAATTATAAACCACTTCTTTAAAACCTGTCAAGAAATCTTCTGGGTCTTGTCTAGGCAGTCTTTGAATTGGACACGATTGAGTGGAAAGAAAATAATGGTGGTTTAGATTTTTCCCCCCCCTGGTGCATACATGGTAATTGTTGCTGCAAGATATTGTCAATGATTCTTGGATGAGGAAACCAGCTGCCAGGCCTGGAAGCCATCTTTTTCGTTGGATCTTCATGCCTGCCACATTTACTACTGTGGGAAACTGGGAGGGGGGATTGTATGGAGCAGGGGTGGTATAGAGTCATGATAACATTTCTTTCTCAGAGAGTCAAGGGCATCTTGCCCTGCACCTGGAAGGCTGGACTTGGGAGGCATCTCCAGTTGGGACAGTGCTTTGATTAGACCATGTGATGGACATGTTGGTGTTGGGCAGGGACTTGAACTTTCTTTTGGGTGGGGAAAACCTGGGAACTTTCAGATTCGGGTTTTCCCAGATGTGCCAATATGACCTCTCTAATAAAATGGAACTTTGAGGAACTTCAAACCTCAGAGTCTTCTTTCATTGGGGGTGTTACGTGGAACCTTGACACCAGCATAGTTTTGTGGTAGACACATCTTTGCACTTAGGTCTTAGGTGCAATTTTTTAAACATCTGCATGTGCAAGGTTTTTGACTTGTATGTATCTAGTCAATCATTGCTTAGTAACCAAATGAACTGTATCTTGATGTGATGTGTTGAAGCCAACCTCTGTCTGGTATCAATGTGGTGCTTGTAACTGCCACCATCCATACCTCCTCCCTTTTCCACAATTAGGTTGCCCTATTCATTTTAGTCCTGGCAATTAAACGAACAGTTCCATTGCTTTACATGGTTGACGGCGCTAATCATCCCGTTGTTCCTTTCATTAGCAGTAGCTTCCCCACAATGCAAGTGCAGCGGCCTATTCTTTCAAACCCGAAGCAACAGTGTTTTAATGGACGGCAGGGATCCTTTGATCTTGCTTGCTCTGGAGTGTATGTGTGAGCAGTTCAGAAAAACCTTCTCCCTCAGCTGCTGCTTTGTTGCTGTTGCTTATGTAGAAAATTTATCGGGAGAGACTAAAGACAGTACACATCTATGGTCACTTGAAATGAAGAATTAAGGAATTGCAGCTTTCTTGAAATCCTACTTATGCGGTCGGTACTGAGGCTAAGAACGCAACATGTGTTTAAGGCAGAGTTGTATTCGTCCAACAGACAAATGTCCAGAGATCAACTCAAAAAGACTTTAAGGGAACAGCTGGGCAATGAACTTAATATGCTTCTTAAGCTGACATTCTTTTATCTGAAATCAGCATCAGAGGAGGTTCTGCATCCTGTCACTAGTCAGTTGTGGGTCATAAGGTAAAGATAAAGGTTCCCCTCGCACATATGTGCTAGTCATTCCCGACTCTAGGGGGCGGTGCTCATCTCCGTTTCAAAGCCAAAGAGACAGCGCTGTCCAAAAATGTCTCCATGGTCATGTGGCCGGCATGACTAAATGCTAAAGGCGCACAGAACACTGTTACCTTCCCACCAAAGGTGCTTCCTATTTTTCTACATGCATTTTTTACATGCTTTTGAACTGCTAGGTTGGCAGAAGCTGGGACAAATAATGGGAGTTCACCTTGTTATGTGGCACTAGGGATTCAAACCGCTGAACTGCCGGCCTTTTAATCAACAAGCTCAGCATCTTAGCCCCTGAGTCACCACATCCCCTGTGGGTCCCCTGTGGGTCAAAAGTTGCCAAAATGTGGTTCTGCAGTTCCCCAGTGAGAAAAGGAGATCATTCTTGCTAGAGAATTGTTTGTTTTCCAGGGGGTTGCAAATATATGACTTAGGACCAAATGTTGCCTATTTTTACTAGAGCAGGGGTGTCAAACACAAGGCCTGCGGGCCGGATCCAGCCCAGGGGTGCTTAGATCTGGCCCACCGAGCCACCCTGGAAACAGTGAAGGACTGGCCTGTGGTGCCTCTGGATTGAAAATGCATCTCCGAGCTCTGTTTTCACTAGCAGAAGGTTGCAGGAGGCCGTTGCAGACAGAAACGGAGCTCGGGAGCTTGGCAGAGTGTTCGGCCACCACAGGCACCCCTGACACAAGTGTTGTTGAGCTGGCCATGCCCACCCTTGCCATACCCACCCAGCCCCTGAGGTCAAACACAATCCTGATGCGGCCCCCAATGAAATCGAGTTTGACATCCCTGTACTAGAGGCATCGGTTAACTGGTTACTAATCTATGGAGCAAAATTAGTCATATTTTATCTTGGGTCTTTCCAGTGGCCAAATCATGATGATAGCTCTGGCTGATCTTTTTAACTTAGATTTTGGGGGTTTAGTACCCAAAGGTACTTGAGGAAAAACCAACCTCAATTTTAAGTTCTTCAAATATTTCAAATGTCTTATTTAATAAGGTGGTTGTTGTTTAGGTGAGTATATTAAATTTATCTGGGCCTTCCGAATTTGCCAACCAGAACTCCTACATCATGGAATCTCATTCTGATTTATCATTTTACTCCTTAACCACTACCTCCAATTCTCCAAAATACTCATTAACCCCCTCCCCCAACACTCCATTTAAGAGTTTTGATCCCACTCGTGAGATGAGTCTGGTAATGAAGGGCTTAGTAGCCCAAAGAATCTCAGGTCTTCACATTCTGCATTAAAGGGACACAACAGAGTGTCCTGTTCGCTGGCTGAATTCCCCATAAATTCCCTATAAAGTGTTTGATTATATGACAGGAGGTCTATATGAAACAGGGGCCAGAATCTTATGCATTTTTATAATACATCACTGTATGATAGCCCAATAAAACCGCAACTAGATGTATTAGCTGGTTTCTCTGATGTTGTTCATCTATGATACTGTACTAAGCTCTAGTTTCACTGCGGATAGCACTTTCATCCATCATGTGTAGTATGGAGTTGTTTTTATCTTTTCCTGTTTCAACCATTCGATGGTCCTGGTTGGCTTCAATTATTCAGTGAGCGTCTTGGCACTTCCAAGCTAAGACAGAGTACAAATTTATTACCAGGTTGACTTCCTAAAGAAGAGCATATATTTGATTTAGGATTGCTCTTAAGAGATGAGATGGTCAGAACAACTTCCAGAAATGCAATTAAGGAAATATTAAGTAAACCTTCAATAGTAAACCAACAACCCTTTAAATAATACATGTAAAAATAAAATGTATATTCATTTGCTTTATGTATGTACGTATATACCGTACATTTGTTGTTGTTGTTGTTAGTTGCAAAGTCATGTCTGACCCATTGCAACCCCATGGACAACGTTCCCCCAGGCCTTCCTGTCCTCTACCATCCTCTGGAGTCCATTTAAGCTCACACCGACTGCTTCAGTGACTCCCTCCAGCCACCTCATTCTCTGCCGTCCCCTTCTTCTTTTGCCCTCAATCTTTCCCAGCATTAGGCTCTTCTCCAGTGAGTCCTTCCTTCTCATTAGGTGGCCAAAGTATTTGAGTTTCATCTTCAGGATCTGGCCTTCTAAAGAGCAGTCAGGGTTGATCTCCTCTAGGACTGACCGGTTGGATCGCCTTGCAGTCCAAGGGACTCGCAGGAGTCTTCTCCAGCACCAGAGTTCAAAGGCCTCAGTTCTTTGACGCTCAGCCTTTCTTGTGGTCCAACTTTCACAGCCATATACATACATTTACTTGCCAATCAAATATATTTGACTGGTCCTGAGATCATTATCTATCAGCTGCCTGGGTAAATAGGGTTATCTTCAGGTATTACCTAAAAGCAAATGTTACGAGTGGCCATTGGTGATTCCTTCAAAAAAAAAAATCCTATTGCCATGAAGAAAGACTTCATAATAATGATGACAATACAGCCACTGGAAAATATGGTTTTGGGAGACTTCAAGAAACCTGCATTTATCTAATTGGTCAACAATATCTTAGCCTTCCTTTTTGGGAGTTTTGTTGCCTCATTACTTCCTTGCTACAGATCTAGTCCAAGGCTGCTGTGTCAACATAATGAAAGTCCTTGGTTAACTAGCAGCCTGGTGTGGGTGCAAATGAAGTAACAATTGTATAGATATGACCTAGTTAGAGAATTCTTGGATAAGAAATTTGCTGATTATTGCCTTTCAAGTGTGGAAAAAGGGGTCTTGCTTCTTTCTTGCCAAATTCTTTTCCTTTTTGGCAGGCCTACTGTAGGTTAGAAGCGCACAGCAGACAAAATGTGCAGATAATCCTGACCTTGGTTTGACTAGCTCTGCTCAGGACTGCTGAAAGCAAAATTAGTTTGGATTTTAAACAGTAGGATATGTGTGTTAATAAGGGACGTGTTGGCTCAGTGGCTAAGACATTGAGCTTGTCGATTGAAAGGTCGCAAGTTCAGCGGTTCGAATCCCTAGTGCCACGCAGTGGAGTGAGCTTCCATTACTTGTCCCAGCTTCTGCCAACCTAGCAGTTTGAAAGCACGTAAAAAATGCAAGTAGAAAAATAGGGACCACCTTTGGGTGGAAGGTAACAGCATTCTGTGCACCTTTGGCATTTAGTCATGCCGGCCACATGACCATGGAGACGTCTTCGGACAGCACTGGCTCTTCGGCTTTGAAATGGAGATGAGCACCGCCCCCTAGAGTCAGGAATGACTAGCACATATGTGTGAGGGAACCTTTACTTTTTATGTCTTTTAAGTCATAGATATGCTGCATGTGTAGATGGAAGTCATATGGATGTAGAACCTAGTCAAGTGGGAATTGCATTTGAGGCTTCAGCTGATAACTACAAATTAGACATGGTGGGGATATATTTTCTGCCCTTATGTGACTTGTCTAGGCGATATCAGTGCTAAATATCAGTACCGTTTGACAGCACTAACCTGTCTTATGTTTATTATCTTGCAAAGGATTTTGACAAGTGCTCAAAACTGCCAGGAATATTTGGAGCTCAGTAGGATATCAGTGCTAAAAATCAGTGCCTTTAGACAGCACTTGCCTGCCTTAACTTCATCATCTTGAAAAGGGTTTTGTCGAGCGCTCAAAAATGCCGTGAATTCTTGGAGCTCAGTATGATTTCCTTGAAATCCACCTGCATTCTAAAGTATCAATTGTCCCGAAGGTGCTTTTCCAAAGGGCAACTGGATTTTCTTGGGTTCCCCCCCCAAATCCCCTTGAAAACGTTTAGCTTCTCATCCAAGTAGCTTCTTCAGAGTCACCGCACAAACATCATGGTGTAAGATGCATGGCTTATTATATAATGATGTATGGAATGGTGAAAAAGTTTGCTGTGCATCTTTGAACACATGTTTGAAACAGTGGAGCTTTCATCCTTAATCCCCCACATGGATTTGTACAGCCATGTTTGCAATTTCTGCACTTTTCCCCACTTTCAAAGAAGGCAGCTGCATGGAATGTTATTTCCCATGGCATATGCTTTCAATTAGCCTAGTCCAAATAGCAGGAACTGTTTAAAGTTAATATTGTAATTGAAAATGTTTCTGGAAGGTAGGTTTTTTTGTTTTTTTGTTTTAAATATCACAATTAGGGGGGAAGTCTGCCAGTAGTTGGGAAGTGTAACAGATGAGAAGGCTGGGAAAGATTCCTTGATTAAGGAGGCAAGTTCAGAAGTTTAGCACCTGTTACACTCAAGGAATTTCAGTTCAAGGGCTTATACAGGAAGAAAAGGAGATTTTCTCCAACTAACCAATACTGCGCTTAATTGGACAAATGACCTTGATATTAATATACAGAACACTTATTCCATTCTTATGAACCATTCACAATATAACCTAGAACCTATAACATATATACAGAAGATATATCTATATATCTATATATCTATATCTATATCTATATATATATATGTGTGTGTGTGTGTGTGTGTACCGTGTTTCCCCAAAATTAAGACCCTGTCTTATATTTTTCTGAACCCTGGTCTTATTTTTGGGGAGGTCTTATTATTTTGGGGCGCATGGAGCAAGATGGGGATCCTCTTGCAGTCTTACCTGATTTCTAGTTCCGCATTTAAATATTTTCAGGGAGGGCTTTTTTTGGGGGGGAGGCTTATTTTAGTGCATGTGCTCAAAAGTCCTACTGGGCTTATTATCAGGGGATGTCTTATTTTTGGGGAAACAGGATAGGTATATTTATATAAAATGTTTTTCTATCGAGACACCTGGTCTACCCCAGGATGTGGGAGGGAGCATACTGCATCCCTTTCGCCTTTCAGCTCCAATCCAGGAACCCTCAAGCAGTCACATTCACATCACTATATATATATATATATATATATATATATATATATATATATATATATATACACATACATACCTACCTATAACTTCTTGAATTCATCATGCCTTACAAAATTGACTACATATATCCATCATACATGTACCATTGTATTATATGTTCCTTTTATACATTTTTACAACTATTATCCATGTACTCTATGCCGTACAACAAATAACTAAATGAATACATTTCTTTTGGTGGAAAGTTGAAGATAACAGGGCAATACAGGACACAAAATAGTTGGCAAAGTATAAGTAGATTTTTTTATATATATACAGAGAATGGAAGATGTAGGGGGATATCTTCCTGGGCTGTTGTGTTAGGAAGTTGGACAATTAACTTCTTGTCTTTCAATCCTGCTGTGTTGGAACTATTTAAAATTGAACTATGACTTATAAAACAGATCCTGCGATTTATGGTGTGAATCTCCCAGCTGAAGCCTAAATGTTTGTCTATCATTTCCCAGAGGTCAGAAATACAGCATCTGCAGACGAGCTGCCCAGCCTTGTGTAACACTTCGACGTGTTGACTGTGGAATCTTTAAATGAAGTTTATAAAAGTTACATTATATTTTGTTGCTCTTCCTTGACTGATATATTGCAAAACTTTGATGTGTTCATCAAGATATAGATGTGTTTACTTACTTGTTACAACATGTCCAATGTGAGTAAAAGTTACTATTCTCTCTCTCTCTCTCTCTCCTTCCCTCCCACTCCCTCCTTCCTCCCTCTCTCTCTTGTCTTTCATTTCCAAACTGGTGAAGTGATGTAATTTCAGACACCCTTAAAAGCCATATTTTATACTGCCAAAATAAATCATAATTAAGGAAGTGTGAATATGAAAACTGTCTAAACTGCCACAAGATCCATCTGATGGGAGCAACCTTGGAAGGTCAAGGAGCTGGTTTGGTTGTGTTTGAAATGATTCTTTTTGATATATCATTACAGCAGCTTCAGCGGTGGTATTCAGCAGGTTCTGACCAGTTCTGGAGAACCGGTAGCGGACATTTTGAGTTGTTCATAGAACCGGTAAATACCACCTCTGTCTGGCCCCGCCCCCATCTATTCTCTGCCTCCCAAGTCCCAGCTGATTGGGAGGGAATGGGGATTTTGCAGTAACCTTCCCCTGGAATGGGGAGGGAATGGAGATTTTACAGTTATCCTTCCCCTGCCATGCCCACCAAGCCACACCCACCAAGCCAAGCCAAGCCACGCCCACCAAGCCACGCCCACAGAACCGGTAGTAAAAAAATTTGAATCCCACCACTGAGCAGCTTGTACGTCTGGGATAAGTGCTGGTGCTTTTCACCAATGGTTTTTAGAAAATGGTTCTTAGCCTATGAATGGAGCCTTACTAGAGTCCCTCCTGTACAAATGTAGCCATTAACTCTTTATCTGGCCTGATGAAATGACCTTTGTACCACAGTGATTGTCCCACGTTACTACTAGAAAGAGAATTAGGAAATTCTTGTATTCGGGTGGAGTAAATCCTGCTGAAGAATAAGTGTCATCAGGTCTGAGCAAATAGAAGTATGAATTTCAAACTCCCCACTAGATTTTATTGAAGAAATATTCTGGGATTTTTCCCTTGATTAGCTACGGTGGGGGACATGACCTTGGTCAAATGATGGGTCTTCCATAAGAACAGTGGTGGGATTTAGCTGGTTCGGGACGGTTTGGGCGAACCGGTAGTTAAATTGCTGGCTGGCTCCACCCCTCCCTGCCCTGCCCCTTCCAGGAGTCCCCACGTGCCCCATTTTGGCTCCCAGATAAATGCAGGAAGGCCTCCTAGGCCCAAAACGGGGCACGGGGGATGCAGTGCGGGGCCCCCCATGGCCCATTTTTGCTCTCAGAGGGGTGTAGGAGGCCAAGTGGTGCCTGCCACACCCCCTGGCCATGCCCACCCAGCCGGTCATTACGGCAGAGAACTGATTGTTAAATTATTATTTAATAATTTAATAACTCTTATTAAAAGAGTATGATCCTTGTTTTCACCCATTTACTTTTTAGCATTGCTATGGGACATTGTGGGCTCAAGAACATGGTTGCTATTAAAAAGATACTACAGGTTGGTCCTTGAATTAATTATCTGCTGTGGAGGAACAGAAGGCTGGTGTTGTAGTCCGCCAGCAGCCTACGGACCTGGCCATGGAGTCAGACAGTGAGGAGGCTGGGGAGGAACATGGGCCAGTCCTGGAGTCTGGGGAAGGCCCGGACGAGGGCTCTGCATCGGAGGCAGAGATGGGACCAGGGCCATCTGGGAGTGATGTGAAGACTCCAGAGCCTCCAGAGGCGGACAGCAGAGAGGCAGAGGAACAGGAGGAGCCTATTCCTCGTGCACACATGGAGAAGAGCTGCCAGAAGGCAAGAGCAGCTGAAGAAAAAAGGACAACTCAGGAGTAAGGCCAAAAGATGATTGGCCACTCCCATAAGGCTTAAAAGAGCAGCAAGGAGCTGTTGGGTTTGTTTGAGGACTGAATTGTGTTTGGTAATCACTACTTGGGTCTTGGTCACAACATATGGAACATATCATACTGAACATAGATTTCTAATCTTACTGAACATAGATTTCTAATGCGCCTTTATGTGCCTTTATGCATCAGTTGAGATCTCTATTAAGTCATGGATTCAATTACAAATAGGAAGCAGCTTGAAGATGTAGACAAAATAATTTTATGACCATTTGGCATTCACATCCTTTTCACCAAATACAGAATATTAGGTGGAAGGTCAACATACCCAAACAACCAGCTGTTGCACACATGGCACACCCATCTGGTGTCTTCAGTCAATTATTTTCTTGCAGGAATTGATTGGTTTTGCTACTAGTTTATAATAAAGGTAAAGGTTCCCCTCATACATATGTGCTAGTCGTTCCTGACTCTAGGGGGTGGTGCTCATCTCTGTTTCAAAGCCGAAGAGCCAGCACTGTCTGAAGATGTCTCTGTGGTCATGTGGCCAGCATGACTAAATGCCAAAGGCACATGGAACACTGTTCCCTTCCCACCAAAGGTGGTCTCTATTTTTCTACTTGCATTTTTTCCGTGCTTTCGAACTGCTAGGTTGGCAGAAGCTGGGACAAGGAAGGGAGCTCAACCCATTACGCGGCACTAGGGATTTGAACTGCTGAACTGCCAATCTTTCGATCGACAAGCTCAGCGTCTTATCCACTGAACCACCCTAGTTTATAATAATATAAAATTATAATATAATATAAAAGAAATAGCTACGGTTCAGGCCATTCTTATTGCTGAATTGTTAGATAAGAAAACAGTGTGGCCTTTGACCAAAGGATGCAGTAGGCAGTGAAGGACCAAAAGATGCAGTAGGCAGTGAAATTCTTTGGTACCTTCTGTAGGTGTTTTGACATGTTATTGTTTAAAATTTTTGTAGACTTTCAAATACATTGTATCCCTCCATATAATATGCCTTTGACCATGTGGTCATAATTCCAACACAGAGAAGCAAAGTTGGTCTACTAGACTACTGTTGTTCTCCAAATGTCTGTGTAAATGTGTGGAGAGCAGGGAGAGAAAAGAATGGGCTATCTCATTTTTTTCTGCAAACTGTTTATTTATTTTGTCAAGCATATATAAGTTAACAGAGATAAGTCTAAGCATGATTATGAATACATGAAATGGAGACGAATAAATGGGGACATTAGGACGGTAGGCATGTTGGTGCGCTTATGCACGCCCTTTAGAGACCTCTTAGGAGCGGCATGAGGTCAACAGTAGACAGTCTAAGGTTAAAGTTTGGGGGGTTTGGGGATGAAACCACAGAGTCAGGTAGTGCATTCCAGGCATTGACCACTCTGTTGCTGTAGTCGTATTTTCTGCAATCGAGTTTGGAGCGGTTTATCTTAAGTTTGTATCTATTGTGTGCTCGTGTATTGTTGTGGTTGAAGCTGAAGTAGTCATTGACAGGTAGGATGTTGTAGCAGATAGTTTTGTGTACTATGCTTAGGTCGGACCGAAGGTGGCATAGTTTTAAGTTGTCTAAGCCCAAAATTTCAGGCCTTGTGGCATAAGATGCAAGCGGAGGAGTGGAGGACTCTTCTCGTGAAATATCTCTGGACTCACTCAGTCGTATTAATGTCAGATATGCAGTGTGGGTTCCAGACAGATGAGTTGTATTCGAGAATTGGTCTAGCAAATGTTTTGTACGCTCTAGTTAACAGTACAATATTACCAGTTTCTTTGGATCAGGAGAATATAAACAACCCTAGGATCAGTGTGTGGCTGATTTAAAACTTAATAAATTGTAGGAGTGAGAATAGGGCATTTGAAGTTCCTATGAAAAGTGAGGAGCTCAGCTTATCTAATTCCTTCTTCACTAGGAAGATAGCTTAATTATTCTATTTAGTGCATTCTTTCCAAATCTGCATCTAATGCATGTAAATAAGCAAATGTGCATTTCATACAGATCTGTGTTCTCTTTTTGTGCACTTTATAGGTGGTACACAAATACTTCTTCCAGATTACCTTCGAGTCCATACATTTATCTATCCTAGATTTGGGATGGATTCCCCTGTCTCTATTTCTGATTTATAGCATTTGTGTTTTACTCTATGTCTGAATTGCACAAAATAACAGTAGTGTGGGTCTCAGATACATCTCATTGACCGCTCTTTGTCCCAGAACACTGGACTAAGTTAACTTTTGACATCATGTTTCATTATTCATATAAATTCTATTCCCATGCAGTACATCCAGGGGTGGGCTTCAAATTTTTTTGCAAGGGGTTCTCTGCCCAGTTGCTGGGTGGCTGTGGTCATGGTGGACTTGGCCAAGTCAGCCTCCTGCACCATGGTGGGGGGCGTTTTTGCCCTCCCTGGGCTCCAGAGGCTTTTCTTGAGCCTCCAGGAGGGTGAAAACAGTCTCCCCAGGCTCCGGAGACCCTCTGGAGGCTGGAAACGGGCCTGTTTCCGGCCTTCCCAAACTTCCGGTAGGCCTGTTTTTCATCCTCCCTGAGCCTCCGTGCACCCCCTTACCAGCATCCAAAACAGGCTGCGTGGGGCCTCCTGGGAGGGGGGGGGCAGGGCCAGCCAGGAGTGGGACTTGGGGGTTTCTCCGAACTAAACAGAATCTTAGCTAGAGTTTCTCCCGAACCCCTGTGAACCCCCAGCAGCCCCCCACCTGAGTACATCCTATATTCTTAGGTATCTTTGCACATCCTCATTATACTTGAAGGTATGGTTAAGAAGAATTCTGCTTCACCAGTGACCAAAACTAAGAAGCAGTTTGCCATTGGAGCCAAGGCAGTCCCACTCCTTACAATTTAGAGCTGTAATTTATAGCTTAAATCTGCCATGAATTTAAATGGATAAATTGGAAAAATACTCAGATCATCCTTAAGTGACTCTTCTTGGTGCCATGATCTTTTCTAGGCTAATCAAAGAACATGCCAGTTTATTGGTGGTCCTTGAGACCATTTTTTGGGAACATGCTGTTCTTTGGACATCTTCCATTCTGCGAAGGTTTTCATCAAGAAATGATATTCATAAGTTTGAAACCAAACAAGTAAAATCTAATACATGCCTGCCATATGGCACGAAAATGTGAACAATCTTCGTTCTCTTTGCCTTTTCTTTGACTTCCCAGCCCAGACTTGTTTATAAACATCTGAAAAAAAAAAGTATTTGGGGGGTGGGGTAGAGATGGGAGTGCTTCCTAGTTCCCATGTAACTCTTTTAATTTCCTCTATGACTGCAGTCTTTAAGATTCTGCCAGGCAGCCAACGTTGGATCTGTCTTGCAGATGACAAATGATCTCCATACAGTGAGCAGTTTGCAAGACAGCCTTCCTCAACCAGATGCATGTGCCTAAAAAGTCTCAGCATGTTAGCTGGTTTTATAGGGGATGCTCGAACTGGAAGCACATCACGTGCGGTGCTGAAGGGAACATTTTTCTATTGAAAAAAAAGGCTGCGATGCTTAAAGAAAGTGCACTCTTAATGATGGGAAAGCTCACTCAGAGGAACCTTATGTATCATCAGCACCAGATAGAAATGCTGAGGAACAGGTGGAAAATGTATTTTCTCCAACACTGGGTGCTCACAGGAGATTTTACCCAGGGGTGGGCTTCAAAAATTTTAGCAAGGGGTTCTCTACACAGTTGCTGGGTGGGCGTGGCCATGGTGGGTGTGGCCTAGTTGGCCTCTTGCACCATGGTGGTGGTGGTGTTTTTGCCCTCCCCGGGCTCCAGAGGCTTTTCTCGAGCCTCCGGGAGGGCGAAAACAGCCTCCCCAGGCTCTGGAGGCCCGCTGGAGGCCGGAAATGGGCTCGTTTCCAGCCTTCCTGAACTTCCGGTAGGCCTGTTTTTCACCCTCCTCGAGCCTCCGCGTGTACCCTGCACTTACCTGCATCCAAAACAGGCCGCGTGGGGACTCCTGGGAGGGGTGGGGCAGGCGGGGACAGCCAGGAGTGGGATTTGGGGGTTCTCTGAACTGCACAGAATCTTAGCTAGAATTTCTCCTGAACCCCTGCGAACCCCCAGCAGCGCAACCCTGATTTTACCCCATATGGAATTGAGAATAAAGCATCTGCAAGTGGTAGAGCCACTAGAGTCAAGCGTGAAGAATCAAGGCCATACATTAAGTTGCAAGTTAAGAAGATTTATTGCTCAAGCCTGTATCACAAGAATCTAGTCAACTAACGGTCAGCACTAAATTGACCAGTATAAAACTGGGGCTAAATAAGAGTCAACGGAATTCAAGGGAAGCTGAACGTGGAGCATTTGTGGACAGTAATGATTCTAGACTGAGTTCTCTCTTGACTCCACCCTACCTCTTCTTCTAAATCTCTCACATTTTGTTTTTATAACTTGAGATAATTCATGAGGTCAGAGGAAGTAATTTTATAATCTTTCACATTTATTTGTCTAGAATTCCTAGTAGCCTAGGAATATCCTAGTATTCCTGCTGACCAGGCATCATCATATTCTTTTATTAATACCATAGACTTCTCAGTGTAGTGAGGGGGAAAAACTTTGGGATAAAAGAGAAACCTTGATGTTTACAGCTCTTCTGGAATTCAGAGGAGTTAACAAAACCTGAATTGTAGCCAAAGAGGAATTAAATTGAACACTTTATCACCCTTTATATCAGAATGGGATTCAGATGGGCCCAAGAATTTCTTAAATGGGTAGTTGATGGTAAAGGATGACATTTCTTATCTCTTCCTGTGGTGACTCCCACAAACATGCCAAATAGATTTATTTTCAAAGAATTGGGTGAAGGTGAAGAAGAGATGCTATAAATGTCTCCAATATTTTTTAAAATGCAATAAATACTTTTGGGGGGAATTCTAATGTTATAAGGGACAACAGAGATCACCATTTGTCTATGGAAACCACGGGGCAGCAGATTTCAGAATAGCAATGCCCTTTGCTTCTGATCTGCTGCTGTTGATCTGAAGATCTGGGTAGAGGTCAAAGGTGGATTAAACAACGGTGACCATGGAGTTCACCATTTTCATCATTTGCAAGGCATGATGAAAAAGAAAAGAGGAATGGCTCTTTATGGTAAAATTGAGACAGGGTAGAATTGTGTCATTCTGCCCATGTTGTATAAGACTTTAGTGTCTGATTTGATAGTCTCTTTGGTAGCCCCTCAGAACTTGGTATCTCATGACTTAATACCATTCTTCACATGTGGGAAATTCAGTTCCTTGAATGCTCTGAACTAGTGGCAAAACAGAAAGCGTAATAATCTTATGGAAGTGTTTATTGTTTCTTTTGCTGCTGAGTTCAATTTTCTTGAGCACTGTTTTTTTGTTTACCTTTGTGTGTTGTGTGTGTGTGTCTGTGAGAGAGAGAGAGAGAGAGAGAGTGGGGGGGGAGAGTGAGAGAGAGAAAGGAAAGAAAGAAAAGAAAGAAAGAAAGAGAGAGAGAGAGAGAGAGAGGAGGAAGAGGAGGATAGGTTTCTGCAAACTGTAATTTCCCCAAGCAATTCCTCTTATTACTCAACAGACTAAGTAGATCTGTGTCTATCAGCCTTACCATCTGTCTTCATTGTTTGAGGAAATAATATTACTGATTAAAGAGATTTCCTGCTATTTGCACTAACTTCACATTCATTTTGCAAATGACTTGATTAGCCGTTTGATTTTTCCTATGTGTGACTATCCCTCTCCCACTTCTGACAAAATTTTCCTATCACTCACCCATATTTTAACCTTTCATCAGCTACTTGTTGGTGCATGAGTTGTAGTTCAAACAGTGCTGCCTTCTTTCACGGTAAAACAAGCGAAGCATTAGGGAATTCCTCTCCTAATCCTGTGGCTTCCCGTTTGCTTTGCAATGCTGGGTGGAACTGTCACTGTGAATAAAGTATTTAGACTGTTATCCTGAACTTGCAAAAATCTTGCTTGACTTGGAACGTAGATTTGATGGCCCGATGCAGAAAGATGTATGCTTTTTTGGGGCGGGGGGGATCATATTGTTCTTCCAGTAGTCATTAAAAAAAAACCCAGCTAGAAACCCAATTCCTGGTCAGAAGTTAGCAAAGGTGACATTTCTTCTGAATTGAACTGGACTGGACTCCTTCAAACTTTGGAAATATTCCAGTACTTTTCTTTGGAATAGAAGTGAAGTGAAATTGCTCTTGGTTTTTTTTTTTCTGGATTGTTTTTGACTTCTTAGTCTAATTTACAGCTTTGCAATTTTTGGGGACCATCTTCTCAAGCGCTCACCAGACCCAACTATACTTAGCTTTATTAGAACAGTCTATACAGTGAAAGGATGGTTATAGTTAACATCTGGTCTTCAGCTGTGCTGTTGGTAAATCTATAGTGTGGAGAAGATGGGCAAGGGGTTTTGAAAATATTTGAAAAGGAGAGGATAATATTATATGGGGGGAAAAACATGAATTCTTTATTTCCGCATTTTACGTTGGAAAGAGATCTTCAATTTCAAATCTTTATTGTCAGTGTACAACATATGTACAATGAGATTGGTTGAGCTTCCTCAGGGCACCCCCCCACAACACAATACAATTCACAGTGAAGACAGAAAATCCGTAACCCAATAAATCATACTAACAAAACACCCAGTCCTATTGCACCAGTGTGAACATGTTACACGTTGCGCCGGCCCTGCAGTCCATCGTACTACGTAGTTATGATGTTATTTCGCATTCAGGAGTCTGACAACCCATGGATAAAAACTGTTCTTCAGCCTGTTTGTGGGGCTGGCTATGCTTCTATATGTCCTTCCGGATGGTAAGAGGGGTAGGTCATGAAATGGTGCATATCAATGATAGGTAAAGATAAAGGTTCCCCTTGCACATATGTGCTAGTCGTTCCCAACTCTAGGGGGCGGTGCTCATCTCCGTTTCAAAGCCGAAGAGCCAGCACTGTCCGAACATGTCTCCATGGTTATGTGGCCGGCATAACTAAACGCCAAAGGCGCATGGAACACTGTTTCCTTCCCACCAAAGGTGGTCCCTATTTTTCTACTTGCATTTTTTACGTGCTTTCGAATTGCTTGGCAGAAGCTGGGACAAGTAACGGGAGCTCACCCCCCGTTACACAGCGCTAGGGATTCGAACCGCTGAATTGCCGACCTTCTGATCGGCCACTGAGCCACCGCATCCCTATATCCATGATATAGTTAAACAAATACAAAACCAATGGAAACAACGTATGTTTTAACCAAAATTAGAAAAAAAAATTCCAGGTAATCAATGAAACAACCGCATCGTCATAGAATGGAGTCAGATGTTCTGGAGGTGTTTTCCAAAGATTCACTAAACTGTCAAAACATAAAGATTCTATGTAGTGTCCCTTGGACTCTCTACTGTTATCTGTGGAATTTTTAGAGGAACAAACAGTCTTACATAATGAACGACTTCTATGGGAGAAATCTTTCAAAATATGGGATATGTAAACTTTCCGAAGAATGATTTTCATTTTCTTGACCTAGACCTTTGACACCAATCTAGTCATTGTTCATTGGCTATGGGTTCGTAGAGACAGGAGCAGGAAGCCTCACACCTGACCTGCCAAAATCCGGACCATTAAATGGCAGGAAACCTGGTTGTCCAGATTTTTGAACCCCCCCAACCTAAAGACCTCCCCCCACCCCCCGTAGAAGGTCAGAGTTCTAGGGCTTGCTTTTCAGCTCATACCTATTGGCATTCCTTGTCGGAGTTGGTAAGCAATTGGAATTGCTCTGCTCAAGACAATTGAATGAGACGATAACGAGGATTTCAAATGTTGCTCCTGTTTTCGACAGCTTAATATACAGGAAGTAGGAAAATAATCAGGCAGAGAGTGAATACTTCCTTCCCTTTGATGATGTTCATACTTTCATTCTGGCTGATTTAAATGACAACACCTTTTTCCCCTTAAAGAATGCAGTCTTTTTAATAAAGACTAAATGTTGCTTTGCGGTCATCTAAAAATGCCCTTTACCAGTGGTGGGTTGCCCCCAGTTCAGACCGGTTCACAAGAACCGGTAGTAAAACTGGTGGGAGGCCCCGCCCACTGCCCCGGATGTCGTCATCAGTGATCTGCGCATGTACAGAAGCAAGGAGCTCGTACTCACTTCTCTCGCACACACGCACGATCCCATTGCGAACCGGTAGTAAAGATAAGTAGAACCCACCCCTGCCCTTTACCACAACATTAATGTATAAGTTGAACCTTTTGCAATCGTATATAAATACCATTGGGTTCAATTCCCATATTCTAGCTATGCATAAGTTTTCAGTTCTGTCCTATAAAGCTATTAATATCTTATTAATCAATTTGCCCTTAAGAACCTTCCTTCCTAAAGCAATTTTTAAAGCCAATATTAATTTAATTTAATTTAATTTAATTTATCGCATTTCTATGCCGCCCAACTCTCAAGGGACTCTGGAATCTTTGGAATATAGCAATAGCAATAGCACTTAGACTTATATATCACTTCATAGTGCTTTTACAGCCCTCTCTAAGCAGTTTACAGAGTCAGCATATCGCCCCCAACAATCTGGGTCCTCATTTTACCCACTTCGGAAGGATGGAAGGCTGAGTCAACCTTGAGCTGGTGAGATTTGAACTGCCAAAGTGCAGCTAGCAGTCAGCTGAAGTAACCTGCAGTACTGCACTCTAACCACTGTGCCACCTCGGCTCTCTATATAAAAGATCCTTTGAGCCTCCATAGCACAAGAGAGATGCACTCCCTGGGCACATGAGTTTTGATTTTCAAAAGTTACTGTTAATCCCTGCCCACTGAGAAGATACCCAATAGCAGCATTGAGAAGAAGCCATTTGAATGGGACACTGATGGAACTCTGGTTTCACCCATACAGCATCCTTGACCCAGCTTGTCCCTTCGGAGCTGCGTTGAAAAATACAAGCAACATCAGGATAGATCTGATTATACAACTCCCACATGTTTTCTGGTTTTGTTATTGGCCTCCCTTAAGTTGGCATTTAATGCACTTTAGGATATATTCATTGCTAGAACTCAAAGCTAATTATCTTGATTTGTTTAGTCTAGAGCCCCCACCATTGGTCTGATTGTCTTCTTCTATCCCGAGTGTGGAATTTCATCTTGCTCCAAATTGTAATTCAGGATTTGCATCTGGATTGACCATTTCTGTTCTAAGTCCTAAACGCATTTTGATGAGCTGTTCCTCACAATTTCATGAATGTAACATGAAACTAAGGTTCACGGGAATGAAATTCATGCATACATGGCCTAATAGGGAGAGGAGAAAATATTTCTTTTTTTTTTTAATGCAACGTGGGCAAGTTATTTTTAAGTAATTGAGATGTGAATTCCTCAGCTGCCTTCGAATATTACATACTCCAATAACAGACACACCCCTATTATAGGCTCATCTAGGCAGTTACAACACAAATAATGTTTAACATCGTGGAGAGCATTTGGCCAAGTTGTTCAATCTGATGGAAAGACGAGGGAATTTCAGCGAAACTCTCATGGATACACTGTGCTTATAATTAGCGTGTGACCAGATGACTAAGAAGTGAGTGCAATGTGGCTGTGCGTGTGTGAATGGTTCCCCCCCCCTTCCATAATACAGTCCTTTTTCCAGGAGTTTGCAGTCTTCCAGATGTACTCAAGTGCAAAGTCTCTTCCAAGTCCAGTTCAAGTGGTGATGACTTGATGGACACATCCATGAAATTCTCTTGACCACCCTAACAAAGTGGATGGATGCTGCCTTCACAAGTCTTCTTCCTGTTAGGCTTTTCAGACTAATGGGGAAAAATATAAAGAGTTGGGGAAGGGCAATTCCTTCTCTATGAGTTCAGTCCTGCATTTTAAATACAGTACCCTCATTGTCATATTATTATGGCGATCAATTATCAGCATGCAAGCAATGATAAATGTCTATAAATGACTACAGGTAGTTCTTGACTTACAACAGTTCATTTAGTGACTGTTGAAAAAAGTGACTTAGGATAATTTTTCCTACTTATGGCCATTGCCCCATTGCCAGGGTCAGGCGATCAAAATTCAGACACTTGAGAAGTGATTCATATTTATGACAGTTGCAGTGTCCCAGGGTCATGTGATCCAGTGGTGACATTCATTTTTTTTACTACTGGTTCTGTGGGCATGGCTTGGTGGGCGTGGCAGGGGAAGAATACTGCAAAAACCTCCATTCCCATCCACTCCTGGGGGAAGGATACTGCAAAATCCTCATTCCCACCCCACTCCGGGGGGAAGGATATTGCAAAATCTCCATTCCCACCCCACTCCTGGGGGAAGGATATTGCAAAATCTCCATTCCCACCCCACTCCTGGGGGAAGGATATTGCAAAATCTCCATTCCCACCCCACTCTGGGTCCAGCCATTGGTGGTATTTGCCGGTTCTCTGAACTACTCAAGATTTCCGCTACCGGTTCTTCAGAACCTGTCAGAACCTGCTGGATTTCGCCCCTGGTGCAATTCCCTTTTGTGACCTTCTGACGAGTAAAGTCAATGGGGAAGCCAGATTTGCTTAACAACCGTGTTACTCTTTTAACAACTGCAGTGATTCACTTAACAAGTGTGGCAAGAAATGGGGCAAAACTCACTCAACAAATATCTCACTTAACGCCCATATAAATTCTGGGCTCAATTGTGGTCGTAAGTTGAAGACCTGTACTTCTTGAGGAATCAACAAAGATAAATTTCACTCAGCAAGGACAAATTTAAATTGGGTGGAGAATTAGAACCATGTTTCTGGCTTTCTCAGGAATGTAATTTTCTCAAGATTCATGTAGGAAATTCATTTATTTATATTAAATTTATTTTATTTTTATTTTATTAGTTATATTTCTATGCCGCCCACTCTCCGAGGACTCTGGGTGGCTTACACCAAAGACAGTATACTAAATAGCATATTGCCCCCAACAATCCGGGTCCTCATTTTGCCCACCTTGGAAGGATGGAAGGCTGAGTCAACCTTGAGCTGGTGAGATTTGATCCGCTGATCTGCTGAACTAGCAGTCAGCTGAAGTAGCTGCAGTACTGCCCTCTAACCACTGCACCACCCCAGCGCAGTGGTTAGAGTGGAAATGTATGCCTTTCCTATCCCCAACCTAAAGACTCTGGTCAGTGTGCAGTAAAACCAGTCTTAATATGCAATTCAAACTCCAAACATCTGGAGCAAGGGCAGTCATTGGAAAACAATAAAACACACAGAACCTGCCACTCACTTGATCCTAACCCCTGGGGGGAAAAGCCAAATACTGGAAAATTGCAATAACCTTCTCTGTATGTTTCTCCTTTTCCACATCTCAAATATGTACTTAAACTAAGCTATTGGTAATAAGTAGTTTATTAATAATAGGTAAATATAAATAACCTAAACGTTTTTTTTTAAAATTGCTGGTCAGCCCTAACCAGGACAATTTTCAGAATACATTTCTGAAAATCTTTGCCTACCAATATGACTTTGCGATAGCAAAATTACAGTTAAGGTTGGCACCATGGATTGATTTTTTTTAAAAAAAAGGAGACACGGGCCATTCTTTTCCATATGGTTCAAATCAGTTATGAAATGAATCCTGTAGGAATAATTTCAGATGTTGGAAATCCTTTAAATGGCAAAATCTCAAACAGATTTACTATTTTCTTGTTTCTCTCTCTCCCTCTCTCTCCCCCCCATCCCTCATTAAGAAATAGGCAAATCAGTAAATGAGCTGTTATTGCAAAATACCGGATACTAAGGTGAGATCGCCATAACTGCATATGATGGTAGCATCTTTTCCTGATGACTTAAATCATAAATACTAATATATTTCCCCCTCCATCTATGAGGATATCTTTGTCTGACTCTACACTGCACACCAGAACAACTCAAGGCAAGAACAGTTTTTCCCCAAATGCCCTCACTCTGCTAAACAAATAATTCCCTCAACACTGTCAAACTATTCACTAAGGCTGCATTACTATTACTATTAGTAATAGTATCATTGTTCCTATCACTCATCTCCTCCCACTTATGACTGTATGACTGTAATTTGTTGCTGTATCTTTACGGTTTATATTGATCGTTTCGATTGCTTATTTGTACCCTATGACTATGATTAAGTGTTGTACCTTATGATTCTTGACGAATGTAACTTCTCTTTTTATGTACACTGAGAGCGTATGCACCAAAGACAAATTTCTTGTGTGTCCAATCACACTTGGCTAATACAGAATTCTATTATCTATCTATCTATCTATCTATCTATCTATCTATCTATCTATCTATCTATCCATCCATCCATCCATCCATCCATCCATCCATCCATCCATCCTGCGTGCCTGCCTGCCTGCCTGCCTTCCTTCCATCCATCCATCCATCCATCCATCCATCCATCCATCCATCCATCCATCCAACTAACTAACTAACTATCTAAATACTGGTGTTTCAAAGGCTACTGGTATATTCAATAGTTACTGGGAGTGAAGGGGAGCTAATTGTTCATTTGAGCAAGAAAGTTGTTGACCGTGTCACTTGAGATAATGAAATTAATATGGGGTAAAAATAAAATGTGGTTGTGAGGTTTGTTTGAGTTCTAAAAAAAAAAAGAGAGAGAGAATTTATTTATTTGGATTTTATTGAAGAAGTGGATAACCTGCAATCCGCCTGCTGTTTGAGGGTCTTGCTGCCCGTTTTGGTTCCCGGGTTCTCAGAGATCAGTGGCCCTGACATTGAGTGGCAGAACATTCCAGTTCTGATCCTGTGATCCCTCCCAGCCTCAAATATGCATTAGAATGAGAAGGAGAGATTCTAGTCTAGAACAAGGGTGTCCAGTCTTGGCAACTTTAAAACTTGTAGCTTTAACTTGGGGACTTTGATTCCCACAATTCCTCAGCCAGCCATGGTCTTCAAGTTGCCAAGGTTGGACATCCTTGTTCTAGAACAGAGGTCTTCAAACTTGGCAGCTTTAAGACTTGTGGACTTCAACTCCCAGAATTCTCCAGCTAGCTATGCTGGGAGCTGAAGTCCACAAATCTTAAAGCTGCCAAGTTTGAAGACCTCTGTTCTAGAAGATTAAATTATCCCACTTCCTAATCTTAATGATTTTGCCCAAAACCACCCAAATGTTTTCCCTTTTGAAACTATGGCGGGCGTGGGAACAGGAAGCCTCAGGAAGACAAATGCATCCATTATCACCCTTAGGTGTCTACCAAACCCATCTAAAAATGTACACACACACACACCACAGGGGGAATGTGTCTGTCTTTAATTTTTTCCCCACAGAATTCGACAGCAATCTGCTTCAGAGGGATGGTGGTTAATTGGAAGGTTGCTAGATAACAGCAGAGTTTCCTTGAAATACAAATAAATGAAGGAAGCTTCAGGTTAAGCATCCAACAGTAGGTTTTTTCAGAGCATTGGGGTCTGGGCAGTTGCCCAAGAACACTGGATGCTGATGCAAATTCTGACTATAGCTATCACATCACCACTCATTTAAAAATGTAAAGACAGCCCTTTGGATGAGTTTGGGAGCCCATTTAATCCTTTATCCTATTCCAAATAGCGCTGCTTGATGCTTCAGGAAAGCCCACAAGAAGGGTGTTGTTGTTGGCCAAGAATCTACATCTGCATAATATCTATATAAACACACCATGCTACTTTTTACTGAATCAGACCAGTAGTTTATAGAGGCCAGCATTGTACAGTTTGAATTCTCCCTCCTTCCCTCCTTCCCTCCTCCCTCCCTCCCTCCCTCCCTCCCTCCCTCCCTTCCTTCCTTCCTTCCTTCCCTCCCTCCCTCCCTCCTTCCCTCCCTCCTTCCCTCCCTCCTTCCTTCCTTCCTTCCTTCCCTCCTTCCCTCCTTCCTTCCTTCCTTCCTTCCTTCCTTCCTTCCTTCC
>WNWU01000024.1:11075939-11096866 GCA_012654045.1 Ptyas mucosa
TAGTGACTATGGGTGATAGACCTAAAACAAAATACATAAAAGAGAATAAAAAGGCAAAGTGGTAGCAAGCATACAGAGAATGCATCAGTTAATGATCATATAACCATCCAACATGTCCCACTCTATCATGGTATCCTGAAGCTCATTTCTGGAAGGCTAACAGGGTTGGGCCAGCTTCACCTCTGGGACAATGATGTTCATCAGGACAGAGGTTACAACAGGAAGGTTCCCCTCCTAGAATTCTCCCGATAAAACTCCCAGGCTGACACCTCTTCTGCTGGACCTGATGGGATGGGTAGATGTTACTGCGGAGAGGTGGTCCCTCAAAAAACCTCCCATGCCATATAGATCTTTAAAAGTCATAACCAACACCTTGAATTGGATCCAGAACCAACCTGGCAGCTTGCGAAGCAGAGGTGTAATGCATGTCATTCTTGAAGCATACATAACTGCTCCTGCTACTACATTTTGCAGCAGCTGAAGCAGGGGTGAAATCCAGGAGGTTCTGACAGGTTCTGGAGAACCGGTAGCGGAAATTTTGAGCAGTTCGGAGAACCGGTAGCAGAAATTTTGAGTATTGCAGAGAACTGGCAAATACCACTTCCGGCTGGCCCCAGAGTGGGGTGGGAATGGAGATTTTGCAATATCCTCCCCCCAAGGGAGGGATGGGAATGGAGATTTTGCAATATCTTTCCCCTGCCATGCCCATTAAGCCACGCCCACAGAACCAGTAGTGAAATTTGGATTTCACCACTGAGCTGAAGCTTCTGAATGTTCCTCAAGAGCAGCCAACTGATGGTGTGTTACAGTGGTCCACCTGGAAGGTGCCTAGGACACAAGGCGCCTATGAATATCATTAGTAGTAGTAAGAGCATTTATTCTTCTGTCTGTTCCCAATGTACTGCTATCCAAGCAGTATTTGAAAGAGTCTCGATTTAGTATTTGCCTGATGGTCTTGCAGCGACAAAGATAGATAAAAGATACTGCATGGAGCGCTTTCGTAAGCCGTTTCTTTCTGGCCCAGGATTGGACTGGGTCCATGCCCGGCACTGATAACAAACAAGCCACATTGTCACGTTAGATTAAATAGCACAATGCCATCAGTGCTGTGCCCTTGCTTGAGTGTTTACGCTTTGCTTCAAAGTGAGGAAGGAAATGAGGTTATGAACTTGCTCCCTCTTTCCCCTCCTGACCTTTCTCCTCGCTTGTGTTAGCAGGAGTGGGAGTGCATGCTTGCTTCTTTGGCAGTAGACACAGCTACTTGAACCCCTTCATTAATGAGGAGGGTGCAGAGAGCCTGAAGTTCAGGACAGAGGAGATTCCAAGATATATTATTTCCTTGCAGAAGGAATTTAAAGATTTGGTCTCGGGCTATAACACTCTTGCTGATTTCTGAAGGATCAACTGTCTTGCCTTATGAACTTACCTATTCAAGACCGTCTTCTGAACATTTACTGCAGTTGATTCTGTTCTGACCTAGGCTTCCCAAGAGCAGGAAGCAGAC
This sequence comes from Ptyas mucosa, assembly GCA_012654045.1. Classification (NCBI taxonomy): domain Eukaryota; kingdom Metazoa; phylum Chordata; class Lepidosauria; order Squamata; family Colubridae; genus Ptyas; species Ptyas mucosa. The sequence continues at coordinate 11,077,444 of WNWU01000024.1, forward strand.
TCCTTGTCCCGACAAAAAACCCTTTTTATTAAGTTACTGTGAATTTCCTCTCATTCACATCCAGCAAAGTCTTTCAAGGAAGAATTTACAGTCACAGAATTTATCTGGCTGGGAGAGCTGCCAGGCCGATACCTTCAAAACTTGGCAAGGAATCTCTGAGAGTCACGAACTAATTAAGCGAACTAATTGTCTCCTGCAAACTCCACTCCTCTTTTGCTCCTTTTTATTCCCTATGGGAGGGGCCATTCTTCGTCACCTGTGGCTTTACTCCTGAGTTGATCCTTGTTCCTTAGCTGTTCCCTTCTCCTGGCAGCTCTTTGTATGCACACCCTGGGAACAGGCTCAAGCTGTTCTTCTGCCCCATTGATGTCTGACTCCGAAGGCAGCTGACAACTGTCAGACGACCCTGGCCCCATCGCTGCCTCTGACGCAGAGTACTCATCAGAGCCTTCCCCAGACTCCAGGACTGGCCATGTTCCTCCCCAACCTCCTCACTGTCTGAGTCTACCACCAGCTCCACTGGCCGCTGGTGGGCCACAACAGATTCCTCCTTTTGCAGTAGCTTTCTAAGATTCAGAAATGGCGTGAGTCATACTGCTCTATTAAGCCATGATTTGTTTAATTGTCAATCACAATTGGTTAGATAATTTACCATATTGTTCACTCCATAAGACACCCCCCCCCCAAAAAAAAAGGGGTGGAAAAAGTGCCGATCCTTTGGTGAATAGAAGCTGGGCTTTGGCGGTGGGGTCCTTTTACAGTGCTGAACCCCACCTCTTCTGTCTTTGTTATTGCCTGCCTCTTCTGTCTCTTTTCCCCAGTGCAGGAGTCAATAGGCAGAACTAGCATATGAGAGGACACCTATCTGTGGTCCTCTAAGGCTCCGTCTGAATTTTTTTTCTTGTTTTCCTCCTCTAAACCGAGGTGCATCTTATGGTCAGGGGCATCTTATAGTGTGAAAAATACGGTATATGATAACCAAAACTCTAAAGCTGGATAGACAAATGTAGTAGTTGGGGCATCGATAACATGTTAATTCAAAACCGAATATGTAGTAGGAACCAGGCTAAGACAGTTATTTTAATCGACCGCTCTAGAGGGAAAATATTTTTTGTGTGATTCCAGGGCCTTTTTCTCCCATAATTGTTGTCCTCCATTGTCCATATTTGCATGGTCTGTTAGAGTTTCCATCAAGAATTAGGAATGCTACTATGTCAATCTTGCATCTACTTGATTAGATTAGTATTGTTGAGATATTTTCACATTTTCTCACTTAATGCCCCCACCCTACCCCAAAGTGTCTTTGAAATATACTGGTTTACCCCACAATTTTTCCTGCACAATTTTTGATGAGGCTCAAACGATGAGAAGATGTGTTCCATATGTCTCTCAAGCCTTCAATTGTCCATTTCTGTTTTAATTTCATAGTTGCGTCAGGAGTGAATTTCATCTTCCTATCGGTTTTACTTGTTTTTTCTTCCTTATCTTCTTTGTCATGTTAATCTTTTCACAGGTCTCAAGTCTTTTCAAGGACGGTACCATTGGAAGTGACATCAATATCGTCGTTGTGAGCCTTCTTCTTTTGGAGCAAGAACCTGTGAGTGATTTGTCATCATTTTTGGTCAGAATGTGTTTTACATGGAGCTATGGGTTGGGGCATTGAAGCTCTCACACAAGCCAGTTACATAAGAAATTGCTCTGAAGAATTTATTTTCATGGTGATTCTCTTGAGTTTATGAACCATATGCAATAACACAATGAGTGTCAAATCCATAATAGTAACCGAGAAAAGTAGTTTCTCAGAGTTTTGTTTAGCCAGAATTATTACAAGGAAAAAAATTGCAAGGATAAGGTTATAGAATCTTGGAAACTGGATTTGTACATATTTTAATTCATCCTCTATCAGGAGTACATTAAGGTGGGGACCTTCTTAATTCTCTTTCTAACACTACCTTGCTTTAAGGGGAAACTTGTTTCCCTGTTTAGAAATGGAAGGGAATAGCTATGTGTATTTCTTCTATAATGTTTGCAAATGTCCTTTGTCCTTCTTAGACTTTTAGATGGGAATCCATTCATTCTCAAGAGTATGTTCCCACGTGTTATTTCTCCTTTTCCCTTGTTTTGTTCCTCAAATAGCAATAGCAATAGCACTTAGACTTATACACCTCTTCATAGTGCTTTACAGCCCTCTCTAAGTAGTTTTACAAAGTCAGACTATTGCCCCCAACAATCTGGGTCCTCATTTTACCCACCTCGGAAGGATGGAAGGATGAGTCAACCTTGAGCTGGTGAGATTTGAACTGCCGAACTGTAGCTAACAGTCAGCTGAAGTAGCCTGCAGTACTGCACTCTGACCACTGCGCTACCTCGGCTCTTATTGAAACGAAATATGAAAAATGTGAGTGGTGTTGTATTGTGCTAAAGACGATAGACTAATGGTCTTCCTCAAAATCAAATCAATAAAGGGCTCCAGAAAGATGAAAGCACTGAAACTGGGACTCGGTTTTAACACAGATGATGTCTTGAAAAAAGATATATATAAAGTGTTTTTCTATCGAGACACCTGGTCCCCTCCAGCATGTGGGAGGGAAGCATACTGCATCCCTTTTGCCTTTCAGCTCCAATCCAGGAGCCCTCAAGCAGTCGCATTCACGACAAACCATTTTATACCAAATTTATATTTCCCTGATGTTAATGTTAATTTTATTTATATACTGCCCTTCTCCCAAAAGACTCGGGGCGGTGTACAGCTAATTTAAAACATAAATATACAGACATCATCATTAAAAATTAATTAAAATCAATTAAACAGTTTCGGCCAAAATTTAAAACCCCAAATTAAAACTCCAATTTAAAACCAATTAAATAGACAGCCCTGCCTGTCGGAACAGTAGGGTCTAAAGGGCACAGCGAAAAACCCGGAGGTCAGAGATTGTATGTATTTACAGAGGCAGTTCGTTCCAAAGGGCAGGAGCTCCCACAGAGAAGGCTCTCCCCCTGGGTGTCGCCAGCCGACATTAATTTGATAAAGAAATAGAATCTATACTATAGATTATACTAGTCTCCCTTTATTTCTTTATCAGCGAAATATAAATTTGATATATTTATAATCTGCAGTGGTTGAAGATCATGTTTCACTTAGCTTTACTCAACAATTTGCTTTTAAAGGTTACATGGCTTTTTAAAAAAGGTTGCCCATGCTGTTTTGTCTAAGGACTGCTACTGGTTTCTGCTATATTTTCATAAAGTTCTTAAACTCATGCTAAAAATACTAGACAGAAAAGATTTTTCATCAGAATGCTAAAGGAGCAAGCTCTTTTTCTGTTTAATTTTATACTAGAGAGGTGCATGTATGTTCTGGCTGCATGCCTTGGTATTATATACATATAATTGAATTTGACTATCATAATAGGTGACAGAGATAACAGTTGATAATTAATTTGGTAGCCTTTCAAGGATATTTCAAAATGGCTTTTGTTAGATAAGGAACCTAGACAAGGTAGTATAAGCTAAATGTAAACAAATGAAAAGGGAAAACGTGGCTGACTTACAGTATCCTCCAAAGCACCAGAGGGCAGGACATGAAATAATGGGTTAGATGCCTGTTAAAGATCTAGATACAACCTAGAAGTAAGGAGAAGTTTCCTGACATTGAGAACAATTCATCAACGGAACAGTTTGTCTCCTGGATTTATGGGTGCTCCATCGCCAGAGATTTCCAAGAAGAGATTGGACAATGTGTCTGGCATGATATAAGGCATCCTGCCTTGAGAAAGGGGTTGGTCTAGAAGACCTGAGATCCCTTCCAGACTTATGATTCTATGTTCTAAAAAGTGGCCTTCAGAACACTGAATCCTAAGCAGCATTGTTCTTAACAATGAAAAGCAAATGCAAATTTCATGTTCATGTCTCCATCTACTTTTTATTGCCCCCCCTAGATCTTCTTTTCTTTTGTTACTGGGGATTGTGCTGTGCGATCATCTGTAATTTTTCTACAGGGGGGACTAGTGATCAACCATCATGCAGACCAGTCACTGAACAGTTTTTGCCAATGGCAGTCGGCTCTGGTTGGAAAGAACGGGAAAAGGCACGATCATGCTATCTTGCTTACTGGATTTGATATTTGCTCCTGGAAGAATGAGCCTTGTGACACTTTAGGTAAGACAAGAGAAACATGGGGGCACGGATGGCAAATGATCTATTGGCAGAAGGGAATATTTGTAGCTCACGGTTCAACTGTGGGATCCTTAGTGCTCCCTGAGCTTGGTGGTTTCTCTGCCGACGTTTCATTACTCAACTACTACATTGATGATGTTACCTAGTTTGGCAATGAAACGTCTGCAAGAAAGCCACCAAGCTCAGAAAGTGCCAAAGAGCCCAAAATGATGTGTAAATACCATATGTGTATGTGTAAATAAAAATGATAAATACCGTAACCAATTGGTTTCAGAATTCATCAGGCAAACCTTGTTTTACTGAACAAGATTCAGTATTACTTGTTTTACCAAATATAATTGGTAGATTAATAGGGGTTGCTGCTGCTATTAGCCAGTCAATAGCAAACATTGCAGATAGTTTGAAGAAGGAGAAATGTGATTGGCTTAGTTGGTACTAAGGATTATTGTTCTGAATAACTTTCTATCCATCTATTCTGGACAGTCCTTTACATCTATGCTCCTATAGATAGTCCCAAGATCATGTTCAAAACTATATATGATATTAATGTTAAAATTTTATTAATTTTAATGTTTATTTTATTATCTATTGTTTCAATATTTTTAAATATTCTGAATATAGAGAGGAGAAGAGTACTAGGCTCAGGACTATATGCGAAGGGAATACACCAGAGGTGGGTTTCAGCAGGTTCTGACCAGTTCTGGAGAATCAGTAGTAGAAATTTTGAGTAGTTCGGAGAACTGGTAGTAAAAATTCTGACTGGCTCCGCCCCCATCTATTCTCTGCCTCCCAAGTCCCAGCTGATCGGGAGGAAATGGGGATTTTGTAGTAACCTTCCCCTGGATTGGGGAGGGAATGGAGATTTTACAGTATCCTTCCCCTGCCATGCCCACCAAGCCACGCCCACCAAGCCACGCCACGCCCACCAAGCCATGCTCAGGTAGTAAAACTGGTAGTAAAAAATTTTGAAACCCGCCACCTGAATACAAACACACACACACACATACACACACACACACATACTAGCATGAGGAAACATTAAACCTCTCTATGCATGTCTAATCGAAACTCCAAGGCAGACCATTAGGAAAATACAGATTACGAAAAATCATACTGATCTCTTAACTTTTACTTATTCCTTCAATATCGACAACAGGATTTGGGGCAATTGTAAATGACATCTCCAAAGAAGAATTACCTGGATGAGAGAAACATGGCCACTGTGCTTTAGGAAGCTTCCCAGTTCTGCTGTTTTAGATTTTAGAAATATCGCTAGCTGACCATTCTTAATTCCTCCTGGCTGAGTTTCAGAATAGAATTGGCATCTCTTTTTAAAACCCGTTTTCCCAGCTGACCTAGACTGATGTTGAGTCAGCAGAGAAAATGAGCTCGTGTTAGTTTTGCAGACCAGCTGTTGCAGACAAGATGCATTTATCTTGGATTGACCCCATTATTTCCATGTGTCTGTCTGTTCCATTTACACAAGGTAACAAAATATGCCGTGAATGTCCAGCCTCTAAAACGTGGCCTCCATTTCCACAAAGTTAGGCAGCAGAATGGAATTCTTTTCATAATTTCATTCTTTTCCTCCACAATGCTTCCTATTTCTTATAATTTCCTGGCAGGCTTTGCTCCAATCAGTGGAATGTGCAGCAAATACCGGAGTTGCACCATCAATGAAGATACTGGCCTTGCTTTGGCATTTACTATTGCCCACGAATCTGGACACAAGTAAGCAATTTCTCATGCATTTTTATCCCTACCGAATGCATCAAAGATAAATGCTTTTAATTCATTGTAATCTTAATATGGTGATCTGGGCTATTAACGCCCAGTTTGATATCAGTTTTGGTCTTGGAGATCTGGTCGTAGGGTTTTATTGCCTCTTATAGTGGCATTATAAGAGAAGGAGGAGGCAATATCTTCAATCACCAAAGGTTATAGAGAAATGTGAGAAGATAGTTAAAACCAGAGGTGGTATTCAGCTGGTTCGGACTGGTTCGGGCAAATCGGCAGTGGCGACTTGCAGGTGGGCCCGCCCACCTGCCCGGGCGCAATCCCGTCCTATATCGCTGTGTTTTTTACATCGCACGCATGCGCGGACAGCGCTGTTGTGGTCCGCCAGCAGCCTGCGGAGCTGGCAGCGGAGTCGGACAATGATGAAGCTGAGGAAGAACATGGGCCAGTCCTGGAGGCTGGGGAAGGCCTGGATGAGGGCTCTGCGTCGGAGGCAGAGATTGGGCCAGGGCCATCGGGGAGTGATGTGCAGACTTCGGAGCCTCCAGAGGCTGACAGTAGAGAGGCAGAGGAACAGGAGGAGCCTGTTTCTAGTGCACGTATGAGAAGAGCTGCCAGAAGGTAGGAGCAGCTAAATCAGAGAGGACAACTCAGGAGTAGGACCAAGAGATGATTGGCCCCTCCCATAATGCTTATGTCAGGTGTGCTTCCTTCAAAGTCCAGGAAAGAAAGACCCAGACTCCATTGTTTATAGAGAAAGGTACTTTTACTAGAAAATGAAGTGAACGCAACCAAGGAAAGCTGGAACTAAAGGCAATAGGCACGAAAAGTGCATATACAAAGCATCCCCTCCCACTGTCCATCGTAAATCATCCAATCCAAAGGTCTCTCAGGGGTCAGGTGGAAGCACGTCTGGCACCGTCATCAATCAGGAATGCCATGACAGTTGCCCGACCCCCCCTTCAAGGATATTGTTAGATCAGGCGCAGGAAAGAAGACAAGACCAGCGGGGTCTGTTAACAAGATTTATTCAGCTCTCAACCAAGTCAGAACAGACCAACGGCTGTGCTGCCGGAGCCCTTTTTATAGCGCTCCGGCAGATCAGCCGTCCAATGACAGCGGTTTAACTTTCCCGCCCGGAGGATTAACCAATCCCCGGCCGGATGTCCTTATAAGGACATAACAGATATAGTTTCGTTTCTTCTTGACTTTCGATTCTCTCCTCCAGCTTGCTTCCCTAGCCCCATGGTCCCTAGCTCTCCCCCCTCCCGTTACTATGGCAGCCAAAGCAGTAAAGGCGGAGGCTGACAGCTTAAAAGACCAGCAACGGCTCTTGGCCTCTGCTGGAAAACAACCGTTGAGAGATTTGCTTCCTGCTTGGATGTATTTCTTTCTTGTCAGCATCTTCTGTTCCTGAACTGTTGTCAAGAAAAGTCTTTGGCAGTTTGCCTAATTACCCCAAGGTCAGAGATAAACTAAAGACTGGTGTTTTAAGGACTTTGCTTTCATTTCATTTAGAATACGCTGAGAATGAGTTAATTCTCAGCTGTTTTAATAAAATCTGTTTGTTTTTTGGAACTGTTTTGCATTTAATATCAACTACGTGGGCCTGGGTCACAACAGGTGTGTGCGAGCTAATTGTCGTGTTGTTTGACTCTTGCATGCACCTGCAGATTGCGCACGTGCACGAACTGCCGTGTTTTGTGATGCTGCATGCATGTGTGGATGGCATGCACTCACATTTCCGGTGCTGGGCGAACCGGATACTACAGTATGTGAAACCCTCCTCTGGTTAAAACTCAAACCTGAAAGTCAAGCATAATATTTAGGTGAGGGCTACCCCAAAGAAGCACTGTTAAGAAATGGTTATTTGTCTAACTAGTTGGTCAGGCAATATATAAACCAACAATGTATGTTTGCAGTCAGAAAGGTATTATATTGCTTTAAGACTCTATTGCATCATCCTGTATCCTGATTGGCTAAGCTCTGTAGCCAATGTACTTAAGGAAAGTCAGGATTATGGCTTGTGTGGATACTACACCATTTTACCTGCTTATTTGCTGTAACTCTCTACCTGATTTCTCTGCATGATCTCTGTTTGGTCATAGCTACATGTTGCTTTCTACTATTTATTGAACGTTTTGATATTGAACTTGTTCCTGTTTTGAAACTCAGGAAGAATTGTTTTATTGTGTATGACTACAACTGGTAAGAAGACTTTGTAATTGAAATATTTATTTATTTGTTTGTTTGTTTGTTTGTTTGTTTGTTTGTTTGTTTATTTATTTATTTATTTGGTTTATATGCCGCCCTATCTCACAATGGACTCAGGGCGGCTCACAACAATAAAACAAAGCCACAATATAAAATAAAGTCTAAAAATTTAATATTTAAAATTAACCCTTAAAACCCCATTATCAGTCCAGGTCGAGGGATTTAAAAAGCCAAGTTTTTAATTCATGGCAGAAGGTGCGAAGGTCAGGCGCTAATCGGAGTTCTAAGGGAAGTTGATTCCAGAGGGTGGGGGCACCCACTGAGAAGGCCTCTACCCCTGGAGGTCGCCAGCCGCCACTGTCTAGCTGACGGCACCCTGAGTAGGCCCTCTCTATGGGTGCGAACCGGGCGATGGGCTATCGTTGCTGGCTGTAAGTGGTCTACCAAATATCCTGGTCCTAAGCCATATAGGGCTTTATAGGTCATCACCAGCACCTTGAATCTCACCTGGAGGGCAACCGGTAACCAATGCAAACCGCGCAGGAGAGGTGTAACATGGGAGTATCGGGATTCTCCCATCACAACTTGCACGGCTGCATTTTGTACCAGCTGAAGCCTCCAAATGGTCCTCAAGGGCAGCCCCATGTAGAGAGCGTTGCAGTAGTCAATCCGTGAGGTGACCAGCGCATATCCCTGGATTGATCTTTTAACTCTCGTCTTATCTGTGTATGACTTGGATTGTTTTTGGACTTTGCTTTACTTTTTCTAAAAGTAAAAGACTACAACAACTCAGTGTGTTTGTATGTTGACTGATTGTTCACAACCACTCCCAGTCGCTTTTCATGTGTTTACTCAAAGGGTACTCTGCTCAATAACCCACAACATTGGTTATGAGCCAAGAATATCCTTAATAGGCACTTTGCCTCCAAACATTGATACGACTTTGGGGGAGGCATCACCATTTGGAAAAAAATATGGGCATCTCTCCCCCAATTTTAAAGAAAAGTCAGTTGGGACTCCTTTCTCACAAATGCAATTGCTTGGTCTTTGCATTTATGAATTTGATTCTCTGGCAACATAGAGAATGCATTTGACATGCATTCCCTTGATTTGCCAAGCGTTTGATAAGAATAAAACTGTGAATTATAGACTTGAGTATCAGATCTGAATGATACATTTGGTTTACAACATACATTTTTATTGGGGGAAAAAAAGTTATATTACTCAGAATAGTGGAATGTTTGTTTGACTGTTTTTCTAAAAGGTTTTTCTGAATAGACCTAGGCTATTTTTTTAAAAAAATATCCCGAGTTGATTGAAACTTATTTAACAAAGATTTAACAAAGATGCTGGGTTAAATAGGTACTTCCTTGTTTCATTACGTTCATTTATCTTCCTACATTGGAAGACTTGTGTTGTAGTCCTTGCAGTCACATCTATTTAAGACTGCATTTTATTACACATTCGAGATTTTAACAACTATTGTCTTCCACTTAGCATTTATAATAAGGACCAGCAAGGGACATATTCAGACAAGAGAAGGTTCTTCGCACCCCTGCATTCCCATGGGTTCTGTAGCATCTAACCATGGCTTTGAGCATGGTGTCAAGATTAAACCCAAATGTCCTTTTGTGAGGAGGCCCTATGGAAATGTCTCCCACACAGAAACTCTCCTTTGTTGGTTGACAGCTCCATTCAGCTCATCCTTTTTTTATTATTATTATCAACAGCCAAGCTGCAGTCTTTGCATGCTAGGTGAATCCCCAATTCTGCATGAGCTGTTCCAAGCTATTCAGTCCTGACTCTGTAAACACACAGTGAACAACTGGCTCTGACTTCATGTCTGCATGAGTGGCCGTTTGACTGATTCCTCTTCATCTGAAAGGAAATGAGGAATTAAAAGACTAATCCTAACCCAGTGCTAATTTTTGCCAGGCGTTGTCGCGGGTGGGAGGCGAACCATAAAAAATGAGTGTCGGGAATTCAGTCTTTGGACCTTTTGAATTGAGATGTGCACTGTTTTGTGAGGGGGGAAGGTAGGGAAGGGGGGCAGAACTATGGTGGGGGACACATACTCATTGCAATTGAGGCATGCTCACAACCTTCATCTCAGAATCAAATTTTTTCCCCCTGTTTCAAAAGTCTGCTTAATCAGCACAGATTGGTTAATCCTGTTGTGATATAATTCTACCCTTCTTTTCTCAGAGTAATATTATGATGACAGGGATTGGTTGGTCTCTGGATCAGATCACCCAGTAGATAAGTGGCAAAACAAACTGACAGACCAAAACCATGAGACACAATCACAGGGTGAGGGAAAGTGAAGAGAGATGTTAATCCAGAGGCGAGGTCAGAAAAAACAGGGATTATCCAGAGATTCAGCCATATATTTCTCTGTGTATCCAATTTGTATGTTGTTGAAGGAATGACCTACTTAGCAATGAGGCCGGGACATTTTTATATGTAGTTTTTCTTTATTGGCCAAGTGTGATTGGACACACAAGGAATTTGTCTTTGGTGCATATGCTCTCAGAGTACATAAAAAGACAAGATATATTTGTCAAGAATCATAAATTATAACACTTAATGATAGTCATAGGGAACAAATAAGCAATTGAATTATACTAGGAAACAATCAATATAAATCGTAAGGATACAGAAACAAGCTACAGTCATACAGTCATAAGTGGGAGGAGATGGGTGATAGGAATGATGAGAAGATTAATAGTAATGCAGACTTAGTGAATAGTTTGACAGTGTTGAGGAAATTATTTGTTTAGCAGAGTGATGGCGTTCGGGAAGAAACTGTCCTTGAGTTTTGTTGTTTTGTTGTTCTGGTGCAGTGCTCTATAGCGTCATTTTGAGGGTAGGAGTTGAAACAATTTATGGCCAGGATGCGAAGGTCTGTAAATATTTTCACAGCCCTCTTTTTGACTTGTGCAGTATACAGGTCCTCAATGAAAGGCAAGTTGGTAGTAACATTTTTTTCCTGCAGTTCTAATTATCCGTTAAAGTCTGTGTCTTTCTTGTTGGGTTGCAGAGCCAAACCAGACAGTTATGGAGGTGCAAATGACAGACTCAATAATTCCTCTGTAGAGCTGTATCCGCAGCAGTATAGATAGTAGACTGAGTTCAGTGAGAATAAAAAAGAATTATGTGATAATTTTGCATTATAATCTTCCGGTTTGATGATTGCACAGTAAATGACATTCTTTCTTGAGATTTTTCTTCTCCTTTTCCTCCTTTTTCCTAATTTTCCCTTTCATATCATTGTTGATATATCCGGACAGGAAGGATTTATGAAATGCCTTCCAAAAAAAAAGAAAAAAAAAAGCATCTTGGAAAGACTGAGCTTCATTCATTTGCCAATAACTGCTAGGAAATTCCCCCACTGTCGTTTGTCCAAGCATGCGCCTTTCCAGCTGAATAATATGGGAAATTGGCAGCAATGGCCTTCACTTGCCTAGAGGCAGACAATCCTTTAGAAGTGCTGCCTAATGATCCTATTAGCAGTCAGATAGTAATTATGGAGGGGAGAGAACGTTTGAAACAATTATAGGTAGGGGTTTTTTTTGAAAAAAACTTATAAGTTTTAATAAAGGTAAAGGTTCCCCTCACACATATGTGCTAGTCGTTCCCGACTCTTAAAGGGCGGTGCTAATCTCCATTTCTAAGCCGATGAGCCAGTGCTGTCCGAAGACATCTTCGTGGTCATGTGGCCAGCATGACTAAACGCCAAAGGCACACAGAATGCTGTTACCTTCCCACCAAAGGTGGTCCCTATTTTTCTACTTGCATTTTTACATGCTTTCGAACTGAGCATAGGTTGGCAGAAGGTCAGACAAGTAACGGGAGCTCACCCCATTATGCAGCACTAGGGATTTGAACTGCTGAACTACTGCCCGTTCGATCGACAAGCTCAGCGTCTTAGCCACTGAGCCACTGCGTCCCCTTTAGGTTTAACATCCTTATTTGGAAATGAAGGATCTCACCAATGAGGATGATGTCAATTATGGAAGCCGAAGGCTTAAAAATGGAAAAAAACTGGAGGGGAGCATCGGTAATATCCCCCAATTCTCTATCCAACTTACGGGGGTGAATAACATTGATGGAGATTCCATAATTAAAATGGTTTATTCTCTTAGGAAACTGTGGCTCTATTTCCATGAACGAGGCCACCATCCCTTCCCTTTTGATCAGTGTTTCGCAACCTCAACCGTTTTAAAATGCCTGGACTTCAACTCTCAGAATTCTCCAACCAGCATGGAAATTTGGGGAGTTGAAATCCGCAATATCTTAAAGTTGATGAAGTTGAGAAACACTGTATTTGGTAATACTACTCCATATGCAAATAATACTTAATCCGAGATGGATAAGGATGTCAATTTTTTTTTTCCAGTCATAGAAGCTGTTGGCAGGGTGGCTGGGACACAGTTTTATTCAACATTTCCTCTCTTTTTATTTTTATTTCTGGTGGGTCAGTATCACGGTGGACAGTCCTGGAAGGGATTCATTCTATCTCTTTCTGCTTCTTTTTCATGGGACCAAGAAATAATAAAAGGCAGTTGCCATTTAACCAATGCTAGAGAAAATAATTAATCAAAGGTTGAATTGTGGGGTTGTTGAGATTTTCTGAGCTTGGTGATTTTCTGATGACGTTACCTAGTTTGGTAAGGTAGTATACGCAAGAAAACCACCAAGCTGTGAGAGCACCAAGGGCCCCACAGATCCCTTTTAAAGCAGGGGTGGGCTTCAAAAATTTTAACAAGGGGTTCTCTGCCTGGGTGATGGGTGGGCATGGCCATGGTGGGAGTGGCCTAGTTGGCATCCTGCACCACGGTGGTGGTGGGTGTTTTTGACCTCCCTGGGCCCCGGAGGCTTTCCTTGAGCCTCTGGGAGGGCAAAACAGCCTCCCCAGGCTCTGGAGGCCCACTGGAGGCCGGAAACGGGCTCGTTTCCAGCCTTCCTGAACTTCCGGTAGGCCTGTTTTTCACCCTCCTCAAGCCTCTGCGTGTACCCTGCACTTACCTGCATCCAAAACATGCAGGTGGTGGGTGTTTTGGACCTCCCCGGGCTCCGGAGGTTTTCCTTGAGCCTCCGGGAGGGCAAAACAGCCTCTTTGGAGGCCAGAAACAGGCCCATTCCTGGCCTTTCCAAGCTTCCAATAGACTCGTTTTTCACCCTCCCTGAGCTTCTTCACATGCCCTGCACTTACCTGCATCCAAAATGGGCCACGTGGGGACTCCTGGGAAGGGAGGAGCAGGGTGGGCGGGGCCAGCCGGGAGTGGGATTTGGGGGTTCTCAGAACTGCACAGAATCTTAGCTAGAGGTTCTCCCGAACCCCTATGAACCCCCAGCAGCCCACCCCTGCTTGTAAGTCACTGAACTAAGTCTGGGAGGCAATGATCTATAGCAACAGTAGCAACAGAAGAAGGCACATGATTTTTTTTAAAAAAATCAAAGCCCATTCATTTACTCCCCTCTTTCCAACTTTTCCATCCCTAAAACTTTGACAAGGCTGTCAAAGTTTTAGGCTGTCAAAGGGGAAAGGAGATGATACAGAATAGCACTAAAATAATGTGTGCATTGCACTAACAACAGTAAGAATCTAATGCTGTACATGATTAGAAGCCCATTGATCTCTGTCCCAAATACCTTTTGCCACCATAAGGTCTTGCCCTGTTAATGGCTTTAGATGGCAAAAGATTAATGGGGCAAGCAAATCTTCTCTGAAAAGAAATGCCAAAGTCCAAATGCCATCACCGAGATGGCTGTTTTGTGTCAATAATCACCACCGGCTTTGCAAAATAATATGGGGGGCATTTAAAGAGAAATGAATGCTTAGTCTTCAACGAAGTATTTATTTAGTTTCACGCATCACTCTTCGTTCAAGGAATTTCACTATGATCTGCATTACCCCCACCGCTATTTTTGAAATATCGAGAATGGTTGGGTTGAACTTCATTTTTCCGCAACCAAAGGCCCTAACTAATAGATCATTCTGGTGTTTTAAGTCAGTAAGTTAGTTCACCAGGCAGAATTCTGATCTTGTCTTATCTAGTGAGTGCTAACTTCTTCCATGTTTCCCAGTTTTGTGCTACCGTCCCTACAATACACGGTACCATTGAGTTGGAAACTGCTCACAGTTTTATTTTTCTTCTGTTTTATTTAATTACATCTGTTCTTAATTATTTTATACTGACTTTATTTGTCTTTCTGTTACACATATATTATAAGAAGGCAGCAATTCTACTATGAAATATTCTATTGTATCTGGCCTTGGTGCTGTTATAAATTGATTTCTTTTCTTTTTTTTTCTGGGGTGCCCAGTTTTGGCATGATTCACGATGGAGAAGGAAACCCTTGTCGAAAAGCTGAAGGTAACATCATGTCTCCCACTCTCATAGGCAACAATGGAGTGTTTTCATGGTCGGTGTGTAGCCGGCAGTATCTTAACAAGTTTCTCAAGTAAGTCCAAGCCTAGAAAATTGCATTTTTTTCCAAATCTGGAACCAGTTTTTGTGGAAGAGCAAAGCTTTTAGATGGTTGATGCTCTTTTTCACAGCACTGCTCAGGCAGCTTGTCTGATAGATGAGCCCAAACAAGCTGGACAATACAAGTATCCCGATAAACTCCCAGGACAGATCTATGATGCTGATACACAATGCAAGTGGCAGTTTGGAGCAAAAGCAAAACTCTGCAACTTGAGTTTCGTGAAGGTACTTTTAAATATGGGTTGTTGGTTTTTTTTTTTTTTAAATTGCAATTTCCTGACAATGTTAGAACTTGTAGCGCAGAAGAACAATGAGATCTTAGCAAGAGGTTTATGAATGAATGGAGGGGTTCCAAGCAGCTCCAGGGTCTTCATGGTTTCTAAATCTTCAAATGGTTGGGCAAAGCCATGGCTTGCTTTGAAGGCATTGCTTTGGATTGGAAGTCGAAGGGGCCCACTGTAACTGCAGGAAAAAGGATTGGGTTTACAGGAAGAAAACTGTAATTGTAGAGAGTATACAATGACTGTGTGTCCTTGTCTTGTGGAGGAAGATGAGGATCGGGGAATAGGAATGCCTCAGTTTCCCAATTCATTCATGGCATCTATTAATCATGGGAATAGAGCTCAGTTTTGAGGATCTGCAGGTACAACTTGGAAGGAGGTCATGATGAAGATCTGTTCAGTCCAGCTCGACTCCTGGTCTGGGCATTTGGACAGCTTTCTTAACAAAATTACAGACGTTTGTCTCAACTCTTGGTCTAGCCAACAAAGAATTTCTCAGGAAGCCTCTCATCCAAGGGCTAATGAGTTTTGATCCTGTTTAGCTTCCGAAATCAGCCAAGGTCAGCTAGGTGCTGCCACCTGCTCAGCCATTTGGAAAAGTTATAACCTTACAACCTATGAAAAACCGAACCGTAGAAATAGTAAAACACTTTATAATATATATTGCATGGAACATACTGTTTCTAGAAGAACGAAACTCTTGGAGTGAAGATGCTGGTTTACTTTGAATATAAAAGCTAAAAGTGATAAGAGCGCTCGCTCCCTCTCTCCCTCCCTCTTTTGCTCTCTCTTACAAAAATATACTCAGGATATATGCAAATCACTCTGGTGCCATAAAGTTGGCCATCGCTGCGAGACAAAGTTTATGCCTGCTGCAGAAGGGACACTCTGCGGAATAAACATGGTAAGTTACAGAAACTGCAATAGAATCCATACCTCTTCCAGGCTGAAATGCATCTTTTTGGGGGTAATGGGTAGTTACTTGTTTTGAACATGGAATCTAAAAGAAAGCTATGCCCTAGATGGGTCTGGGATACTTTTGAGGAATGCATTAGCATCTCAGGATCAAAATCCAGGTTCCAGATCCTTCTTGGTGAATGTGGGGGACACATCAGATGGGGCAGAAGCAAGCAGTCCCAGCATCAGTATCATAGCTAGCAGTGGCGAAATTCAATTTTTTTTACTATCAGTTCTGTGAGTGTGGCTTGGTGGGCATGGTGTGGCAGGGGAAGGATACTGCAAACTCTCCATTCCCACCCCACTCTGGGGCCAGCCAGAGGTGGTATTTGCCGGTTCTTCGAACTACTCAAAATTTCCGCTACTGGTTCTCCAGAACCTGCTGGATTTCACCCCTGGTAGCTAGTATGTATGGGGACGTGGTGATTCAGTGGCTAAGATGCTGAGCTTGTCAATTGAAAGGTCGGCAGTTCAGCAGTTCAAATCCCTAGTGCAGCATAACGGGGTGAGCTCCCGTTACTTGTCCCAGCTTCTGCCAACCTAGCAGTTCTAAAGCAGTAAAAATGCAAGTAGAAAAATAGGGACCACTTTGGTGGGAAGGTAACAGTGTTCTGTGTGCCTTTGGCATTGAGTCATGCCAGCCACATGACCACAGAGACATCTTTGGACTGCGCTGGCTCTTGGGCTTTGAAACGGAGATGACCACCGCCCCCTAGAGTCGGGAACGACTAGCACAAATGTACGAGGGGAACCTTTACCTTTAGCTAGTATGTACATAGTTATGCTTATAGACAGATGGTACTATTTGCTTACAGAAGTAATGAACTCCTTTGTGATGTTATGATTTACAGTATGTATATCTGTAATGTGAAAGTGCTTATACTTAAGCATTTATATTTAAAATCAGAACTGATAAGCAGATCCTCCTCCTCCTCCTCCTCCTTGGTATGGGGAATGAGTAGAGATAATGAAACTCTGCAATTTGCTACTGTGCCATTTCTCTCCTCATCCTTAATTTCCATTACCTGTTTGTATCACACATCACTTGTCTTTTCCACCCATTCCAACCCTCACCTTCCCTTCCCCTGAAAGGTAGGTTTGCTTCTAACTCAGGCTTTGATTCATTGATAGCCATCATCCTAACAAAACTTGTTTTGTCTATTCCTCTTTCCTTCAGTGGTGTCGAAGGGGCCAGTGTGTACTATTTGGAGACCATGGTCCCAAACCTGTGAATGGCCAGTGGTCAGCATGGTCTAGGTGGTCAGACTGTTCTCGGACTTGTGGTGGAGGAGTCACGTACCAAGAGAGACATTGCAACAATCCCAAGTAAGGCCCTGCTATGAAAAGATCTCATGTTTCTCTCGTTATCTGTAATTCTGGTAGGTGACAATGGAATTTTTTTTTAATATCTGTCTGTCTGTCTGTCTGTCTGTCTGTCTATCATCTATCTATCTATCTATCTATCTATCTATCTATCTATCTATCTATCTTCCATCTATCTTCCATCTATCATCCATCTATCATCCATCTATCTATCTATCTATCTATCTATCTATCTATCTATCTATCTATCTATCATCTATCTATCATCTATCTATCTATCTATCTATCTATCTATCTATCTATCTATCTATCATCCATCTATCATCTATCTATCTATCATCTATCTATCTATCTATCTATCTATCTATCTATCTATCTACCTACCTACCTACCTATATCTGAATATATATAATATTTAATATATAGATTAAAGAATTCCATATTCTTTAATATATATTAATGTTTTATACATACACCACACATACAAAGACATACACTGAATACAAAGAATTGTATTAAAAAATAATCACCCCTTTTAGTAGCTGTGTTCCTCTAAGCACAGCATTTTATAAAACTCATTTTTAATAAACGCATTAGAGGTAGCATGTTAAAAGTAATATTAATGCAATATTGTATAAATTTAAATTTGTACTTTTTCTACCGTTGGCTTTGATTGAAATTTCTTGCTTACAGTATGTTTAGATTTTACTTGAGCTCTGTTTAGTTCAGCCACCTGTTTCATGCAGCAGTTAAACAAATGTTCTTGGGAAGTCCTTAAGCAACGCAGGAAACCTGTGGCTTTCACTTATATTACTTGCGGAATTTTGTGTTCAGTAGCATCCTGTAACCTGAATAATAACCATTGAGCAAATCTGCCTTCCATAAATTATCTGAAAAATAACTGTGTCAAGCACTGCTGAAAAAGTTAGCATGCCTTGTGGCATCCTAAAATATATAATTAATCACACAAAGGGCCCTGAGGCTACATCAGGTCACGCTTATCATTTTCATCCACTGTGGTCAGCCAGGTGCGTTTGCAAAGTTCACAGCTGTTTTTATTTCTCTCCTCTTCTCCTATAGTTGATATGTAATGAGAATATGCTGGCCATGATTCAGGAGGCAGTTGACAGACCTCAAAAACTAATTAAGATTTGTAGCCAATTCTGATTCTCTTTCTCCTTCTTCTTGTGTGTTCTCCTTCTTCTCCAATGGGTAGTTGACACCACATTTAAAGGCATTGAATTGACAGTTTAATCGTAATCTTTATCTTATTTTAAGAGGCGTTTCCTTTTATCAGTCCTGAATCTTTCTCCACTGGGTGCATTAGAAATCAGAGAATGCCCTATTTCTCTTATTTTTGTAACTGTATGTTTAAATCTTCACTTTACTTCACAGTAACTTAAACAGCCTTAAATGCTGCTTTTCTGGTAGCTACAGCCTCCTGATCACTTTGGTTGTCCCTTCTTCTACATTTCTCATCTATACAGTGTCTTTTAGGACATACAGTAGATTTGTTACAGAAAGATAGTCAACCTTCTTTGAATACTAGCTACAGTTAGGGTTCACCTGCACCTCTGTAAGTGTCTGGTTCGGTTCTGCAACCCAACAAGACAGACACAGACTTCAGAGGATAATTAGAACTGCAGAAAAAACAATGGCTACCAACTGCCTTCCATTATGGACCTATATTCTGCACAAGTCAAAAAGATGGCTGTGAAAATATTGACAGACCCCTCACATCCTGGACATAAATTGTTTCAACTCCTACCTCAAAACGATGCTATAGAGCACTGCACACCAGAACAACTAAACAGAAGGACAGCTTTTCCCAAACGCCATCACTCTGCTAAACAAATAATTCCCTCAACACTGCCAAACTATTCATTTAGTCTGCATTACTATTACTATTAGTCTTCTCATCATTTCTATCATCCATCTCCTCCCACTTATGATTGCATGACTGTAACTTTGTTGCTTGTATCATTACAGTTTATATTGATATTGATTGCTTGTTTGTATCCTATGACTATCATTAAGTGTTGTACCTTATGATTCTTGACGAATGTATCTTGTCTTTTTCTGTACACTGAGAGCATATGCACCAAAGACAAATTCCTTGTGTGTCCAATCACACTTGGCCAATAAAGAATTCTGTTCTGTTCTGTTCTGTTCTGTTCTGTTCTGTTCTGTTCTGTTCTATTCTATTCTATTCTATTCTATTCTATTCTATTCTATTCTATT
>WNWU01000024.1:11096876-11118916 GCA_012654045.1 Ptyas mucosa
TTCTATTCTATTCTATTCTATTCTATTCTATTCTATTCTATTCTATTCTATTCTATTCTATTCTATTAACTTGTCCAAGAAGCTTAAGACTGGACTATTCAGTTGAAGGCTGCTGTGCTCCCAAAGAGTTCACAATTTCTATCCAAAAAGGAAATTCTTTGTTTCCTATCCCTTGTCTAGGGGAGAACATATTTTCCCAAATTCTTTAGCAAAAAGGAAGAAAGTTTATTTTCTCTTCAACAAATCAGTGTTATAGCATTAAATTTCTGCAAACCAGGGCAACAAGTTCCATCTTGTTTTGCAAATAGATGAGTCTTAGATTGTGCAAATGGCACCTGGGTTCCTAACTTGCACATGTTAGCAAGTTCTTCCCATGATGGATTTAACTGAATAGCATATTGTGAGATGATGGCAATTGGTTTGTAATGGGCTTAGCTTCTAGTGATGACTAACAATATAAGGATTTAGGCATCATTTCTCAGATAAATATTATGTGTTGATCTTCATAATGTATCCGTGCAATTTTATACAAGGAGAGAAATCCTAGATCAACTCAACCAAATCTAGCCCAGGGGTAACTTCATGGCATGTATATTTAGGAGTTGTGTGCAGGTGAAAAATGACGTAGCTCTAAAATCTGGACAATTCTTATTTATTTATTTATTTTTAAATTCTTATTTATATGCCGCCCTTCTCTGGAGACTCAGGGCGGCTTACAATGCATTAAGCAATAGCCTTCATACTTTTGTATATTTTATACAAAGTCAGCTTATTGCCCCCACAAACTGGGTCCTCATTTTACCCACCTTAGAAAGGATGGAAGGCTGAGTCAACCTTGAGCCTGGTGAGATTTGAACTTACAGTAATTGCAGACAGCTGTTAAATGCTGCCTTGTAGGAGGCATTAGCCTCCTACGCCACTCAGGCTCCTATTTACTGAATAAATGATCAGTTGTACGGAGCCATTAACCATAACTCAGTTTTGGTCAATCTAGAACCACTTATGTCACAAGTAGCAATTCAATATAGGTAGCCCTTGCACAGTGGTGAAATCCATTTTTTTTTTTACTACCGGTTCTGTGGGTGTGGCTTGGTGAGCATGGTGTGGCTTGGTGGGCATGGCAGGGGAAGGATATTGCAAAATCTCCATTCCCACCCCACTCTGGGGCCAGCCAGAGGTGGTATTTTCCGGTTCTCAGAACTACTCAAACTTTCCGCTACCAGTTCTCCAGAACCCGTCAGAATCTGCAGGATTTCACCCCTGCCCTTGCCTGATTATCATTTTGTTAGGGATCCAAGTAACAGACCCAAGGCAATCAAGACTCTGGATCCTGGGGGTTCCTCAAAGTATCGACTTATTAGGACTGTCATATTGGCACATCCGGGGAAAACCCGACTCTGAAGAGCCCCTAGGTTTTCTCCACCCAAATCAAAACTCAAAAAGTTCTTGCCCGCATGTCACACATCCATCATGTGGGTCCAATCAGGTCACAGTCCCATCTTCAGCGGGTTGTGGTCCACGCCTCTCCAATACCTGGTGGAGTGTCCTTTTCCCCCCATTATTTTTCCCAAGGGTGGGCTTCAAAAATTTTAGCAAGGGGTTCTCTGCCCTGTTGCTGGGTGGGCATGGCCTCGTCAGTCTCCTGCACTACAGTGGGCGGGAGGTGTTTTTGCCCTCCCTGTGCTCCGGAGGCTTTCCTCGAGTCTCCTGGAGGACGAAAATGACCTCCCCAGGCTCCAGAGTCCTTCTGGAGGCCAAAAAAATGGGGCCGTTTCCGGCCTTCCTGAACTTCCGGTAGGCCCATTTTTCGCCCTCCTCGAGCCTCCGTGTGCGCCCTGCATTTACTTGCATCCAAAACAGGCCAGGTGGGAACTCCTGGAAGGGCAGGGTGGGGTGGGTGGGGGCAGCCAGGAGTGGGATTTGGGGATTCTCCGAACTGCACAGAAACTTAGCTACAGGTTCTCCCGAACCCCTGCGAACCCCCAGCAACCCATCTCTGATTTTTCCACAACAGGTCAAAGACATGATGTTCTGCCTAGCAAGGCAGCTTTGGGGAATTTTTTGATGGAAGACATGACAGGCCAGGACTTCAATTTAAGCCCCGGTCAAATGAAGACCTCCCACCCTGTGATACTTTTAAGTTAAAAGGGAAGGGAAGGAAAGGAAAGGAAAGGAAAGAAGAGAGAGATCGAGAGATCTGAGGCTGGTTTAGCAAATTTTGATTTGATTCATATGCTTGCATGCGTTCAATGGTCTCTTTGTATAGCGGACACAGAAGATAAGATAAATTAGCCCAATGTATACATGCCTGATAAATGAGAATTTTTCTGGTTGATCAGCAATTTTATTCAGCAAGCAATCAGGTATTAAATAGCAGATTGTTCTTGGTTGGGTTTTTTTTTTTTTTTTTGCTGAACTTAAAGTATACTAGATTCATTGTTTAGGCAAATGAAACAAAACCTGCAATTTCATGCAGGTCACCATAGATTTAAATGATTTGGGTTTTTTTTAAAAAACTTTTTAACTTTATATTTATATTAAATAATAGAAACTGGTATGATGCTAATGCATCCAGTAGTTAATTACCTACTCCATATTTGTTATTGCAAACGGGTTTTCTTTTTTCTTTGCAGACCTCAACATGGTGGCAAGTTTTGCCAAGGCTCAAGTCGCATTTATCAACTTTGCAACATTCAGCTCTGCGCATCGAACAGCCCAGACTTCCGAGCCCAGCAGTGTGCTGAGTATAATAGCAAACCTTTCCGTGGATGGTACTATAAATGGAAACCCTACACCAAAGTAGAAGGTGAACCAGATACAATAAGGATCAATTTTGGTGAAGAATAGAATAGAACAGAACAGAACAGAACAGACCTTGGAGGTTTCCAACCCCCTACTCAGGCAGGAAACCCTATACCCGTGATGGCGAACCTATGACATGCGTGCCACAGATGGCACGCGGAGCCCTATCTGTGGGTATGTGAGAGTTGCCCTAGTTCAGCTCCAGCGCGCCATCTGATTTTCAGGCCTTCCAGACCCACCGGAAGTCAGGAAACGGCTTGTTTCTGGCATCCGGAGAGCCTCCGGGCAGGGGTGGGAAAGGCCGTTTTCGCCCTCCCCAGGCTCCTAGAAAGCCTCTGGAGCCTGGGGAGGGCGAAAAACGGGCCTACCAGGCCCACCCTGCCATTGTGTGGCAAAAGCGGGGGAAGCGCAGGGGGCATTGAATTATGGGTGGGGACACACGCATGCGTGACCCCCCCTGCGTTCCCCCTGCTTTTGGCACGTGACGGCAAAAAGGTTAGCCATCACTGCCCTATACCATTTCAGACAAATGGTTGTCCAATTTCTTCTTAAAAACTTCCAGTATTGGAACATTCACAACTTCTGGAGGCAAGTCGTTCCACGGATTAATTGTTCTCACTGTCAGGAAATTTCTTCTTAGTTCTAAGTTGCTTCTCTCCTTGCTTAGTTTCCACCCATTGCTTCTTCTCCTGCCTTCGGGTGCTTTGGAGAATAGCTTGACCCCCTCTTTTTGGGGGCAGCCCCTCAAATACAATTCCATGTAACCTCTAGTCCTTCTTTTCATTAAACATGTCGATTTAAAGGTCAATACAATATGCAGTAAGATTCCATCACTTAAACAAAAAGAAAATACAGATAGTCCTTGTCTTACAACAATTAGTTTGGTGGCCATTAGATGTTACAACAGCACTGAAAAAAATGACTTCTGACCACGTTTCACACTTCCAGCCGTTAAGGATACCCACAATCACGTGATCAAAATTCGGACATTTGGCAACGGGTTTACATTTATGATGGTTGCAGTGTCCTGGGATCATGTGATCACTTTTTGTGACCTTCTGATGAACAAAATCAATGGGGAAGCCAGATTCACTCAACAACCATGTTCCCAACTTAACTGCCGTCATCTGCTTCTTGACATTTTCTTCGATATGGTTTGGTGAAGCAGCTTTTTAGGTGTTTGAACATGAGTCTTCAAACCAAAGCGCCACCTTGAAAATATGCACCCCTTCACAAAGATGTTTAAAAATAAGGCTGACACTGATTGATGATTTCGTGCCATGAACAACTCGACAGAAAATGATCTGTCCTTGATAATTGCATGCTTACCGCCCAACTTTATAAGACAGCTGCCTTGCACAAGTGATCTTCATCTAAGTATTTATCTTGAAAAAGATGATCCCAGATATTCGGTTACAATCTGGGAAGGGATTAATAAATCAAATGTGCAGATTTGGTGGAAGTGGCAATCAGAAAAGCTGATTTCAACCCATATTAAAAGATATTGCAGACTACTACCAAGTAGTTCAAAGGAATATGAATATAGCATAGGGCCGTGATGGCAAACCTATGGCACGCGTGCCACATGTGACACGTGGAGCCATATCTGTGGGCATGCAAGTGTTGCCCTAGCAGTGCACATGTGGGTGCTGGCCAGCTGATTTTCAGGCCTTCCGGGCCCATCGGAAGTTGAGAAAAGGGCTATTTCCGGCTTCTCGGGAGGGTGGGGGTGGGGAAGGCTGTTTTAACTCTCCCCAGGCTCCAAGAAAGCCTCTGGATCCTGGGAAGGGCAAAAAATGGGCATACCGGCCCCACTGTGCCATTGCATGCCAAAAGCGGGGGGAGCATGGGGGGGTCACGCACACATTCGTGGGGGGCATTGAATTATGGGTGTGGCATGTGTACTCGCGACCCCTTGCGCTCCCCCCGCTTTTGGCACGCAACAGCAAAAAGGTTAGCCATCACTGGTATAGGGGTTTTGCTTCTTCCATTGTATTGCTGTCTGGTCATTAAGTCTTCAGGTCAGTATATTGTATTGGACATTTTGGTCTCTTTTCAGAGGAAGATCGTTGCAAACTCTACTGTACAGCGGAAGATTTTGACTTTTTCTTCGCCATGTCGAACCGAGTAAAGGATGGGACCCCCTGCTCACTGTATAAAGAAGATGTGTGCATTGATGGGGTTTGTGAAGTAAGATGAAACTTGGCATTCTATTCAGTATAAAATGTTTAGCTTGGCTGTAAAGCATATATACTTTGCTTGCAACATCATCCTGTGCCTGTTGCAAATGTTGTTGACCTCTAAGTTAAACAATCCTCTGTTGAACATCTTATAGAGCTGCTTCTGATGGATTAGCAGAATAGGCATGCCCTGCACAGTAGACTCACCTAACACAAGGTTGGGTAGTTTAAGGATCAGCATATAAACCTTATATAGAAGTCAGCCGACATCTTAACAAGTTGTGTGAACCAAGTCAGAATATGAGGGGTGAAATCCAGCAGGTTCTGACAGGTTCTGGAGAACCGGTAGCAGAAATTTTGAGTAGTTCGGAGAACCAGTAGCGGAAACTGAGTAGTTCAGAGAACTGGCAAATTCCACCTCTGGCTGGTCCCAGAGTGGGGAGGGAATGGGGATTTTGCAATATCCTTCCCCCAGGAGTGGGGAGGGAATGGGGATTTTGCAGTATCCTTCCCCTGCCACGCCCACCAAGCCACACCACACCACACCACGCCCACCAAGTCACGCCCACAGAACCGGTAGTAAAAAAAATTTGGATTTCACCACTGCAGAATATCATACGTGTTTTGGGGGCAGTATATATTAGGTAAGCTTTAAATAGCTGCTGTTTAGGCTCTTTATATGTTAAATGAACCCACTAGCTGTTTTTTTCAAGTAAAGGCGCAGGAGACCTTTCATAAATGGATGGACAGACAGATGGATAGAAAGACAGGCAACAGCTTTCTTCTACCTGCTGTTCTTTCACTCATTCTCCATTGTTGTTGTTGCTACAGCAAGTGGGGTGTGATCATCGCCTTGGATCCAAAGCTGCTTTGGATGCTTGTGGAGTTTGCAAAGGAGACAATTCTTCCTGTACATTCTACTCAGGCCATTATTTGACCCAGCATAAAACAAACAGTAAGAAAATAATTTCCCTGTGTAATTAAGTCAGTGCTTTTCATAGCTGCCCCCCCCGCCCCTGCTTGCATTACTGTAACAGTCTTTGTATGCTTTCCACCAAATACTCATTTGGAAAACCCAAGCTGCGAGGGAGACTGGTGTAGTAGCTACCATCCCAGATATCCTGCAGATCAAGTAAATGTTGCCCCAATTATTACCGTACTTTTTGGAGTATAAGACGCGCTCCTTCACCCCTAAAAGAGGGTGGAAATGTTGGTGTATCTTATACACTTGGATAGTACAGTGGTCTAAAGCCCTGTTACACTTGGATAGTACAGTGGTCTAAAGCCCTGTTATTAACACAGCTGCCTGCAATTATTGCAGGTTCGAATCTCACCAAGGCTCAAGGTTGACTCAGCCTTCCATCCTTTCTAAGGTAGGTAAATTGAGGACCCAGTTTGTGGGGGCAATAAGCTGACTTTGTATAAATATACAAAAGTATGAAGGCTATTGCTTAGCGCATTGTAAGCTGCCCTGAGTCTCCGGAGAAGGGCAGCATATAAATCAAATTAAAAAAACAACAACACTGAATACAGCCATTTTTGACCTCCCAAACTCCCCACGTGTCACGTTTTTGCCCTCCCCAGTTCCCAGGAGCACTCTGCAGTCCTCCCAAATTCTCTGCACATCCTGTTTTTGGTCTCACAAATCACATTTTTGTCCTCCCCAGGCCCCAGGAGCACTTTGAAGGCCTCCCAAACCCTCTCTGCATCCCGTTTTTTCAAAAAATAGGACACATAGAGGGTTTGGGAGGCCTGCAGAGTGCTCCTGGGGGCCAGGGAGGGCAAAAACCGGGCATGCAGAGCCCAAAAACTATTTTTTTCCCTTGTTTTCTTCTTCGGAATCTTGGTACATCTTATACTCCAGTGCGTCTTATAGTCCGAAAAATACAGTATTGTAGATGCTTGCTGGGGAGAAAAAAAACCCTTTGCATGTACAGTTGGTGGTCTTAGAACGATAGAATCCTAAAGTTGGGAGAACTGCTTAACCATGCAGTCCCTTCTATAGTGAAGGCATCGGTTTAACACTTCTCTGACTAATGCTGTTTGGCCATACTTCTTCTAGAAGATATCTAGCAAAGGGTAACTCACCAGTTCTTTGGGAAATGGGTTTCACTGTTGACCAAAGGTGCTTTTTCAGGAGGCAACTGGACTTCCTTGTTTTTTCTTTGGAAGACATTTTGTTTCTCATCCAAGAAGCTTCTTCAGCTCTGTTCCTCTGGATAAGAAGTGAAACATCTTCCAAAGAAAACAAACAAAAAACAACAACAAGAAAGTCCAGTTGCCTCCTGAGAAACCACCTTTGGGACAACCATGACCTGCATGAGACCGCCTTCTGCCATCGATAGCTTCCCATCGACCGGTACGCTCCCACAGAGTGGGGTTCCTCTGAGTTCCATCGGCTAGGTAATGTCAGCTGACGACACCCAGGGGGAGAGCATTCTCTGTGGGGGCCCCTACCCTCTGGAATGAGCTGCCCCCGGAGATTCGTAAGATTCCCGACCTGCGTTCCTTTCGTTGCGCCCTAAAAACATTACTATTCCAACAAGCAGGGCTGGCCTAAATAATAACAATATTCTACTTTGTTAATGGGTTGTTTTATTAGAGTTTTTGGCCAATTCATTTAATTGTTTTAAATTGCTTTTAATTTTTATATTGTTATGGTTTTATTTCTGGCTGTACACTGCCCTGAGTCCTTCGGGAGAAGGGCGGTATAGAAATTTAATAAAATAAACAAATGACTGAGAATCTCTACAGAGGTCCCACTGTTGGACTAGTAATAGCATTTAGACTTATATACCGCTTCATAGGGCTTTGCAGCCTTCTTTAAGCGGTTTACAGAATCAGCATATTGTCCCCAACAATCTGGTAATGTTTCAGACACAGCCGTAACCAATTGATCTTTTTCTGTTTCTAGATTATTATCCCATTGTAACCGTTCCTGCAGGAGCTCGCAGTATTGAAATCCAAGAATTGCTAATCTCTAACAGCTACCTTGCAGTCCGCAATTTGAATAAGAAATATTACCTAACCAAGGACTGGACAGTTGACTGGCCTGGAAAATTTTACTTTGCCGGAACAATGTTTGATTATCAACGGCCTTTTAGCCATCCAGAGAAGCTGTCCGCGGCTGGCCCAACTAATGAGACACTCATCTTTGAAGTAAGTGTACTACTCTTGATTTTCTTCTTGAAGCTTGTTTTAGAAATATCCTGACAAAATCGAGTTTGGTGTAGCAATTGTCCACCAGAGTAAATTGTCATGAATGAAAGCGAATATGTCCAGGGGTGGGCTTCAAACATTTTATCAAGGAGTTCTCTCCCTGGTTGCTGGGTGGGTGCGCCATGGTAGGCGTGGCCTGCATCATGGCTGGGGGGGGATTTGCCCTCCCCAGGCTCCGGAGGCTTTCCTGAAGCCTCTGGGAGAGTGAAAATGGCCTCCCCAGGTTCCGGAGGCCCTCTGGAGGCTGAAAACGGGCCCAAAAGTCTGGTAGGCCCTTTTTTAACCCTCCCCAAGCCTCGTGTGTGCCCTGCACTTACCTGCATCCAAAATAGGCCACGTGGGGACTCCTGGGAGGGGCGGGGTGGACGAGGCTAGCCAGTAGTGGGATTTGGGAGTTCTCCAAACTGCACAGAATCTTAGCTAGAGGTTCTCCCAAACCCTTGCGAACCCCCAGCAGTCCACGCCTGAATATGTCCCAGAATAATGTTTCAGATTCCAATGTGGGTCAGTCACCAGGACCAGAACAGGTTCTACTTACCTTTACTACTGGCTCGTTTCGCTCGCACGTGCACAGACCACCGATGATGTCATCCGGGGCGGTAGGCTGGGCCTCCCGCTGGTATTACTACTGGTTCTTGTGAACCGGTGCAAACCGGGGGCAACCCACCACTGGACCAGAAGTTTAGTTTTCAAAGCTTTCGGAGTCATGCTGGAGCTCATCCTCAGCAAACTTCTCCCCAGCGGAGTGTTACACTCACACTCTGCGCCACCGACCCAGATTGGATCCTGCAGAATGAATTGTTGGCAGAAGGAATGCTAATCCTCCTTTGGGTGTAACAGGAAATCATACAGCTTTTTTAAAATTGACAATGGGCAAGCTCTAATTTCTTAACTGATATATCTGAAATCTCTGGTGTTGCAGACATTTCAGATATACCCTGTTTCCCCTAAAATAAGACATCCCCTGATAATAAGCCCAATCGGGCTTTTGAGTGCATGCACTAAAATAAGCCACCCCTGAAAATAAGCCCTCCCTGAAAATATTTAAATGCATGCACAGTCGGTCCCCGCCATTTCCTCTGGTTTCCTCCACACGCCCCAAAATAACAAGATCTCCCTGAAAATAAGGCCAAGCGCTTATTTCAGGGTTCAAAAAAAGACAGGGTCTTATTTTCGGGGAAACACAGTATCAGTTAAGCTTCAAAAAAGTGGTCGATACCAGATGAAAAAAAAAAGATAGTGCTTTGTAAGTCTTACAATTTGGGTGGAGGAGCTTTCTGAACCTGCACTGACCCTGAGATCTTTGTTTCTTGGTCTCTTCTCATGAAATAATAAACATGACTGCTATTGTTGTTGCTATCTATTAATTTCTTTCTACTTGTCTGAGAATTTTCATATGTTGCATGTCACCAAGAGCCATTTGGATAATTGGAGGAGCTTGTAGGTTGAGCAAATAAAATGTAATAAAATCAATCAAGTCAATTATCATGTGAAACACTGAAGGGCTCTGGTGTAGTTTTCTGTCGTTTTCATCCTAAGACTTCCCTGGCTGCTGTAGTTTGCTAATCAGAAAAAAGCCTGATGGGAGAGCTCCTCCTGTGATATTTTGCTGTGGGATTAATCAAAACATAGGAGACCTGGGAAGCATCCAACACTGGAAAAATTAACTCACCTCCTAGGGTTGTTGTGTGGGTGGGAAAAAAATTAGGAAAGACTTCCATGCAAGCCACCTTAATCTCACAGAGGAAACTTTTGGATGTAAATACAATCAATAAACCCAGGAAACAATTTTCTTGCCCATCATTCCTAAAGATGCAAACATGCAGACAATATGAGTTTACTAAAGATGGGAAACTGATATATAGCTTCTTTCTAAAACTCTAAAATCCATGATTATGACTGGAGGAGAAAATAGAAGTCGTGTTATGGATATGTGCTAAATTAGAGCTGCTATAATCTGGCAATGTAAGTAATACCAGTCTTTGGCATATGGTTTTGGTAATATAGTTGTGTCTTCTTAAGTGAAGACATGCGAAATATTTTTATTATTATTGCAATCCAGTTAAGTGGTTTTTCTTTGGGGAGGGGGTGGGCTGGATTCTGGTGAAGGTAATTTAAGGTCATTTGGTTTTAATTTTTAGTACTTGTTCTAAAAATTGTGGGCTAGAGCCTGGCTGGACAGGAAGTCATTACTCTTCGTATTACAGTCCAGCCTTCAAAATTAACATCTTAGAGAAAGAAGAAAAGATAATAAGGCAACTTAATTGAGCAGACTGTCGCACCCTGCTTTAGATGAGAAACACAATCAGAGAAAAAAAATATGGAAATGAAATTTATGTCAGAGCCTCTTTTGAGCCATATGGTATTACCTATATCATATTTCTTTATACTGAATACTCAGTTTCTGCAGGCACTGTAGAGGTAAGTAGAAGGCTGATTTAATCAAACCATCTGTTTCTATCTTTTCCGGATGTTGCTGCCATATGCAACTAAAGTGTTTTTTTTTTAAAAAAGATTATGACATCTCACAGAATTAATACGTACATCACAGCTTCAAAAACCTGTCCTCTGCTGAACAAGGAAATTGCAAAATCCACCATAAAATAAGTGTGTTCTCTACTGTAACTTGTAAGAGATGGATGGAATGCTTAAAGTGGCAATCATTCAGCAGAAAAAGAATTTACTTTCAAACCGGGAAAGGTTGGGCTAATTAAAATCAATAAATCATTCCGATAGCTTCTCCCTTTGTCAACAGGGAAGAGGGGAACCTGACAGAAGGACGTTTTTGATAGTTTAGCAATTACTGAGTAAAATGCAATGTGGGCTTTCAAAGCTCTACTTTTATTGTTAGCTTCTGGTTGACAAATTAGTTTTGATTTTCCCTAAAGAGAATGTGTTTTGGTCAGAGCAGGAGCCTATTTATGAGACACAGATGTAAATTCATTGTCAGGGATAAAAATGTCCTGATTCAGTGAAAAGAGGTTAGACGTGCTCCGTGCCTTAAACAAGTATATTTACCACATGGTGCTTATAAAGGAAGACCGGGTGAGAAATGCATTTCGCGAGAAAGAAAAACGAGAATTTTTTAAAAAGGGAGAAACTTTTTAAAAGTTACATATTTTTCTTAATGCATTGTACAGGGTTGTGTGAATTCTGAGGTGTTCATATTCGTACGGTCCGATCGTGAAATCCGTAGAGGAGGTGGGATTGCTATCTTCTATAAAAAGTCCTTAAATCTAAAAAAAATATTCAAGTTACCCAGGAACTCGCTCTTCCTGAGCCCATCGTCTACGAGCTGTCCTTAAATACCACATTTCGCTTCTTACTATGTTACAGAGCCCCTGATTATGACATCGTACATGCGAACAAGTTAACTTCACTACTAACGTGGGCAGCTTCCTGCCCACACAGTCTTATTTTTCTTGGTGACCTCAATCTACCTCTTATTAATTGGATACTAAACGAACGTATAGCTGAACCCATACATTCAACCCTGTTACAATGCTGTAACTAATCTGAAACTGGATCAACCAGTAACTAACTAAATATTATTTTTAAAGTTTGCAATGAAAAGTCTTCCCCACAAAATAAGGTGTGTAACCCAGGGGTCGGTTCTATTTACCTTTACTACCGGTTTGCGACGGGATTGTGTGCGCTCCTTGCTTCTGCGCATGCGCAGATCGCCGATGACGACATCCGGGGCAGTGGGTGGGGCCTCCCGCCGGTTTTACTACCGTTTCTTGCAAACCGGGGGCAACCCACCATTGGTGTAACCCCTTCTTACATAAGAGATTTCAAGAAATCTTTTTGGGTGAAAATCCTTTTAAAGCGTCTGAATCTGGTTTCATAGAAAAATATTCCATAAAGAATGTAGGGAAATATTGTCCGTCCTTCCTTCCTTCCTTCCTTCCTTCCTTCCTTCCTTCCTTCCTTCCTTTCTTTTTGTGCTTCTGGTTAGCTGATCTCCCATTCTGCCCTGGAAACCACTCAACTTTTCTGGCAAGTTTTACCTTTGATTCAAATTCAGTGAATAAAAGCAAGATAAAGTGCTGATCCCGACATCCTGTTTGCTATCTTAACATACAGATTCACAAAAAGGATCTTGGCAAATTTCATTATAATGCTGTCTTGACTTCTGGAAACCATCATCATCCAAAGTGTTTTCTTCTTTTCTGTGACAGTGGGATGGGGTGAAGGGCGTGCCATTTTGACTTTTTGACCTTGCTCTGTTGCAGTATTACCTGGGTCACTGGAAGGTATTTTAAATGCAGCACTTCACGGCCACCCCAGCTGTGAAATATAAACAGCATTAGACCACTCAGGAAAGGGAGCAGGTGACTCCCATCCAAAACGCTAAATACTATGGTATACTTGCTATATTATGCCTCATGCATGTTCCAGATGAGATACAAAATCCTTTGGCCCACCAGCCATTAGTAAGGAAGAGTGCATGTGTATAATTTCAACTTTACATGGCCATATTATTATTTTTGTATGTGACTCCCTTACCCTTCACTAATCTAAGTATGCATTAGAAGAAAACTGTTTTTTGGGGGGGAAAATAAACATTTAGGAGTTCAACCTCATAATACAACTCTGAGAAACTATATTTCACTCTTTTCAATCAGGGCTCCTTATGGATGCAGATTATACCTTTCTCTACTCACTTTGCAAACCGATTCTCCTTACTTTGAACTGTTCAGAAACAACTGCACCAAAATCAGTTGGGGCAAAACGCATAACATGTTCAGTGGTTTCAGCTTCCTTCCTTCTTTTCTTCCTTCCTTAAATGTGTTCCAACCTGTCTATAGTTCTTCTATTCTCTCATTCAGTGGCTTTGTTTGCGGGATGTGAAAAATTATTCCTCATGCCCATAATTGCTCTGTAGTTTTAATTCTGTATTTGCTGGTGCAGCAAATCTCAGAAGATGAATTCATAATGTAGCTTCAATTTAATGACTGGCAGGTCAGACCCAGCTACTTAATTCTCACTAAAATCTCTATAAGAGGTTGACATACTAAAGAAAGTGTTGACATACGTGTTAGAAGGACTGCTCAACTGGCTTGCCAATGTACATAACTATTTGTACCTTGATAAATACCGAGGAAGAGGAAAGAAATAGATACCTACTTGGTCAAGGACATTTATGGCCTGAAGTCTCAAATCAAATCAAAATTGGCAGGAAAAGAAAAGAAAAAATATTTAATTAGGAGATTTTGGAGAGCTTAGAGAGCATCAAGGGCCTCACAGTTCAGCTCTGAGCTACAAATATTCTATTGGTAAGAGATTTTAGTTTGCCCATTGTCTAAGCTTCCTAAAGCCCTGAGCAAAAGATGTATTCTTATGAACAGGTTTGGCAAATTCTTATTCTGCCAAACCTGTGGTTTTTGAGCGTATAAAGCCCTGTGGTGAGAGCTGTTGAGCATTGTGCCTGAAGTCAGGTGGTTGGTGTATTAAAAGGTAGACATTAAACAGTTATATAGAAAACCTGGAAATGTTTAAGGAGGTTGTTTGCCAGCTGTAAATTTAAGAACTAATGCCAGTTGGCTGGGAAGTTTCTACCTGGCATCTCTCCAGGTAAGTAGATGGAAGTGCTTGGAAGCCTTTCCAAAATTTGTCGTTTTTCGTCACGTGGCAGTATTTGCCAACCTTGGGTATTGTATTACCAGAAAAGGGATTGTTTTGGAACCTGAACACTTCACACTATTGTAGCCAGAGTTATTTTATCTAATGCTGTGATGAAATCGACCTTGCAAATCGACAGAAGCTTTTCCCCTCCCTTCTTTTCCTCCTGAGAAAGAGGCTTCTGTTTCTAAGGTAAAGGTAAAGGTTCCCCTCACACATATGTGCTAGTCGTTCCTGGCTCTAGGGGGCGGTGCTCATCTCAGTTTCAAAGCCGAAGAGCCAATGCTGTACAAAGACGTCTCCGTGGTCATGTGGCTGGCATGACTCAACGCCAAAGGCGCACGGAACGCTGTTCCCTTCCCACCAAAGGTGGTCCCTATTTTTCTACTTGCGTTTTTTACATGCTTTCGAACTGCTAGGTTGGCAGAAGCTGGGACAAGTCACGGGAGCTCACCCTGTTACGCGACACTAGGGATTCGAACTGCTGAACTGCCGACCTTTTGATCGGCAAGCTCAGCGTCTTAGCCACTGAGCCACTGTGTCCCTTCTCTTTCTAAAGCTGCTTCTAATTTGGAACAATTCTCTTGCACTTCTCTTGGCCATTTCCCCCCCCCCCCCCTATAAACTGCTTTTGTGTGAAAGCTTGCTGTTGGAATTTTGGTTTTTTTTTTTTCCTGGGACGCGTCTTCCCTCTGAAATATCTCAGATCACCCACAATTCAGAAATCAGAAATAAAAGGCCTTTGGGAATAGATTTCTGTGGATGACTTCCCTTTTGGGGATTTAATGGATTCCTGGGAAGCCAAGGAAGGTTTCAGAACCCTGGAGAGATGCTTGTATAATGAAAGACAGGCTATTTTTCCTTTCTCCCCTTTGGGCACTTGGTCAGTAAATAAGTACAAGAACACTATGTCCCAACCCTGAAAATTTCACTGAAGTTCTCTTCTCCTTCAGTAAATATTTCAAAAAGCAAATGTGCTTGTGTCACTGAGAATGGCAATATGCAAGATGTATGCCCAGCGTTTATTTTAAGGTGTTCTGTAGGAACTTGTTTCTGTAGAGAAGGCAGCTTGATGGTAGTTCTGTCTTAGTAAAGGAACATGATGTGTTTTGTAGTTTCATGGTCATTCAGGATAAAGCCAGAGTATTTTGTTTCAAACTTTCCATAGCTGCAACTGAGCTTTCCTATGTCTTTTGGCTGAAGCTGGAAGATTAAAAAAATAATTTTTTTAAAAATTGAGTTTTTAGAAGGGCCTGGTAATCTGTTTCTGTGGCAATCTTTAATTTTCCATTTTTTTAAACTGCCGTGAATTGCTTTTGCTCAATGATATCCCCGTTCTCTGAACTTGAAGGGAACAATTAAACAATAGAACCAGCAAATACATCAGAACCCAAAGAAAATAATATAGATTTCCTGATGCATTTGCTAGCCAAATTAATTGTTAGCTACTCCTAACATTAGACCCCCGACAGTGGTTTTCCTGCCACATTTTAAACCCATTGCAAATTAACGATACCTCAATGAGAAGTCTCCTACAAATCTAAATAGGGAGCAAACAATGTAAGGAAAAGAGTTAGCCTTTAGAGACAGGGTGTAGTTGGGAATCATCTACAGATGTTCATAAATGTTCTTGGCCATCACCGCTATTCTGAGTGTTCAGGAACAACACAGGATCTCCGATCCTGAACTCCCTTCACCAAATATTTAGATGTCTGGATTTAATTTTAATTTGTTAGATTTCATTTAGATTGCAATCTAGTATCAGATGGTGCCAATCAGGGAAACGGGCACTCTGGAGGAAGATAAAAAGAGAAATCTAGCTGAACGTCATCCACATAAAGTTTTGACCCAGCCCTGCACAATTCCTGCTGCTCCCAGCAGACACACAAAGACGTTAAATAATAGAATAATAGAGTAACAGAGTTGGAGATCTTCTAGTCCAATTCAAACTTTGATACTAAAGTGGTCCCCCAGGATTAATGCCCTTAGGTATGCTACTATTTGAGTAATAGAAGTAAAACCAGGGGTGAAATGCTACCAGTTCACACTGGTTCGGAGAACTGGTAGTGATGGCAGCTTGAGGCTCTGCCCACCTGCCTGGTTTTAACCAGGAAGTAATCTGTTTTTGAACTCTGCACATGCGCAGAAGTCTTTGCCCATATGCAGGGGGTCCAAGCGCGCATGTGAACACGCACTTCCAAACCTTATACCTTAACCACTGCACCAAACTTCCTCTTCCTATTTATATTTAATCTACATCGACATCTACCTTGACTACTGTAACACTCTTTACATGGGGCTCCCCTTGAGGAGCACCCGGAGGCTCCAGATGGTCCAGAATGCGGCCACGCGGGTAGTGATGGGAGCAACGTGGCGCTCTCATGTAACACCACTCCTGCGCGAGCTGCACTGGCTCCCGGTGGTCTTCAAGGTGTTGGTTATCACCTTTAAAGCACTCCATGGGGTGGCATAAGGCCTAGGTATCTGCGAGACCGCCTACTGCCACAAGCGACCTCCCACCGACCCGTGCGCTCCCACAGAGAGGGCCTCCTCGGGGTGCCATCAGCCAAACAATGTAGGCTGGTGACCCTCAGGGGGAGAACCT
This sequence comes from Ptyas mucosa, assembly GCA_012654045.1. Classification (NCBI taxonomy): domain Eukaryota; kingdom Metazoa; phylum Chordata; class Lepidosauria; order Squamata; family Colubridae; genus Ptyas; species Ptyas mucosa. The sequence continues at coordinate 11,113,308 of WNWU01000024.1, forward strand.
TCTCTGTGGGGGCACCTACCCTCTGGAATCAGCTGCCCCCAGAGATAAGGAGAATTCCAGAACTCAGCGCCTTCTGCCGTGCCCTTAAAACCCATTTTTTCAAACAAGCCGGGCTGGCTTAAGAAATCTTTTAAATGTTTATAGGGGTTTAAAATTTTTTTAAATTGAAGCCATAATTTATATATAGTTTTAATTGTTTTTATTGTTTGTATTACATGTTTTTTAATCTTGGTTGTACACCACCCTGAGTCCTCAGGGAGAAGGGCAGTATATAAATTAGAAATCAATCAATCAATCAATCAATCAATCTTTATACCATCTAAATCTATATTTCACGATCTTGAAATGTAATTAATAATCAACCACTTTTGAATGTTTTGTAGTCTGTATTGTGACCTAGGCTAGCTCCATATGAGGATGGATGTGGATGAGAAGCATTCCCTTTAATAATAATAATAATAATAATAATAATAATAATAATAATAATAATAATAATAATAATAAAAAACCCCTCATATGTTACATTACATCTGCCTGATTTCTCAATTCTGGGTCTTGCAATAAATCTGAAAGCCAAGCTATTAGTTTTTCTGAATGGATATACAGTATACTGCTGGACTAGGTCATGAATATCCATGTTGGAGTTCTCCCAGAATTCATAGACTGAAATAGAAACTGGCTAATAGAACTGGAAAACGTATCATTCTTCCAATTTTTCTTTTTTTCCTTTTCCCATCCCAAACCACACAATTTGCTGTACAAGTAGTCAATTGCAAACTACTCAGATGTTATATGTTCAGTGTCTCTGGACATGGACCCCCCCCCCTTTTTTGGGGGGGGAACAACAATTGACTTTATTTTAGATCATTTCCCCCATATGTGATCTCCACCTCCACTTCCATATAGATTTTTCAAGTCTGAATGTCTTGACTTTTAAAAGTGTTAATTAATCTTGATTTTTATTTTTCTCCCATGAAACGTTTCCTTATTCGTTCTGTTTTACATTCTACATCCCTCCATAGATTTAGTCCAGTTGATATTGGCAGTGGACCATGTTTCTGTCCATTAAATCCATCTTCAAAACAAAGACATAATTGGAATTCACGCTTCAACCTTTCACAGATTAATCAGATAGGGAGGCTTGGATATTAAAATACTGATATTATAGCTTTTATTTTTCTTGAGGAAGTAGCTAAATCCTATGGTTTTATAAAACAATTAAAAAGAAAAATACAACGGAAATAAATTATACTTACAGTAGTGGCCAAAATTGTGGAAACCTTTTGGGAAAAGTGTATTTTTGAGATTTGATAGCTAATAACACCACTTTTTCTTTTTTTTTTTTCGAGTTTCAAGATAATCCTATTCCACTGCTGGAATGGCCTGGGGATAGCCCAGACCTTAACCCAATTGAAAATCTACGGAGCTGACTAAAGAAACTTGTTAGTCAGAAGCGACCCAGCAATAAAACCCAGTTAATAGAAGCCATCATTCAATCTTGGTTTCACATTAGAACAGCTGCAGAACTAAAAGACATGGTTCACTCCATGGGAAGATGTTGTAAGGCATGCTAAAGGTTACCCAACTAATTATTAACTGACATGGTGATAATTTTTGTATATCTCATTTTTTCTACATGTTTCACTTTTCTTCTTTATACTGTAACTGCTATTCTAATAGCAAAGCCTTCATAAAAGTTATTGCATTACATTCTTGATTATTGTATGTTGTCTTTTTATGTATACTGAGAGCATATACACCAAAGACAAATTCCTTGTGTGTCCAATCACACTTGGCCAATAAAAGAATTCTCTCCTCTCCTCTCCTCTCCTCTCCTCTCCTCTCCTCTCCTCTCCTCTCCTCTTTCCATTTAGATATAATTTTATGGTACAACTCCCCCCAAAAAGTGGTGTTATTAGCTAGTTTTAGAAAATGCACTTTTCCCCAAAAGGTTTCCACAATTTTGGTCACTACTGTACATGTGACCCTTTACCTAAGATTTAGTGGATTTTTTTGTCCATTCATTCATGAATAATAGAAACAAGAATTATGAATCAACATAATTCTAAAAGAGATGAGAAAGAGACTTGTCCCTAATTTAAAGTGATTGTGTTCACAAAAACTTCCATTGTTTGCATTTTGGTTATAAATGATCAGAAATGTCTTTGGCAGAATCTTTTTTTTTGAAAAGTTTTTTTATTTTTTATTTTTTTGTCTTTGGCAGAATCTTGTTGATGTTTTACGTGGCTTTTTTAAAAAAAAATCTGTTGTATCAATGCATATCAATAAACACTCTTAATGCATTAATTTCAAACTTATTATCACCAAAACCTTAACTTGTTTTCTTCAGTTCTTCTGTATCATCTGAGATGGACAAGAGTGAATAAAAAGGGATCTCACTCCAAAGCAGGAACGTATAACAGTCCATATACTTAATGAAATTATAGTAGCACGTCAAGACCTGAGATCACAATTTTCATTGATAGGAAAATACCGTAGTTGACAGCTGTAACTCCCTATAGAGCAGGGGTCGGGAACCTTAAACACTCAAAGAGCCATTTGGACCTGTTTCCCACAGAAAAGAAAACACTGGGAGCCCCAAAACCCTTTTGACATCTAAAATGAAGATAACACTGCATATATTATTTTTTTTACATTTATGCTATGTATAAATAAACGATAGTGTGTTGCATTTATGAAATCAATGAACTGCTACAGAGAAAACAATTTTTTATTTCTGCATGCAACAAAAACATTTTGAACCACAAAAAAAAAAAAAACAACAACAACATGGATCGAAAAGCTCAATAAATTACGTGCCGGTTGGTGGTTGTAACACATATTTTGAGCAACAGGGAGCCACAGCAGAGGGATGAAAGAGCCACATGCGGCTCAAGAGCCACCGGTTGCAGACCCCTGCTATAGAGTTTATTGCATAATCTAACCAGAAGGCAATCAAGGCAGTTTGACGGATGCCAGAACCTCTCTCCAGGAAGAGCCACAACTGAAAATGGGTAGACCCCTGCCTCCTATTAGTTGTCTAATATGTTCACAATTGACACCTATCTAATTACATGGTTATTATGAAAAAGACAGATGTGGATAGTCCACAAAATGAGCCGGTTGTACTGCCTTTATGAACAGGGAGTGAGTGGGCAAAGCCAGGCAATAGGCTGTATTTCCTTTTTCATTTGTACCAAATTCCTAGGATGAAAGTTTAGTAGGAACCCAACTGCAGGAGAATTGACCATGGGTGAAAACCAGTGGTGAAATGCAAACTTTTTTGCTACCGGTTCTGTGGGCGTGGCTTGGTGGGCGTGGCTTGGTGGGAGATCATGTGATGGTGGACATGGCCAACTATGTAAAAAAGGTTCCAATGATCGCACGGCACAGCTGTGATTGTCAGAACCTTTTTTAAAAAAACTTTTAAAGCATTTTTTTTAATACCGGTTCACGCGAACCGGAGCGAACCGGTAGCATTTCACCCCTGGTGAAAACTCATTAAAGGGAGATCCAACCAGAATTAAGAAGAAATTTTCTATCAGTGGGAACAACTAATCGGTGGAATGAATTGTCTTCTGAAGTTATGAGTGCTCCATCATTTTTTTCCCCTCTTATGATGATTAGGTGCTGTTACAAGGGAAAAATCCTGGCATTTTGTGGAGGTATACTTTATCTAAGGTGAATAATGAGAACAAGATATTCACAAAAAGACATAGCTACTCATGGGTGATGGTGCAGTCAGATTGCTCAGCGACCTGTGGTAGGGGTGAGTATATCATATTTGCCCAAAATATGTTTTCTTTTTTCCTATGTATTTAGGACTGTACCAAACGGCAGAATGTAACACTGAAATCCACTGCATATTAATTTGAACTTACTGAATTATTGGCCCTCAATTCATTCCCTTCCGGTTAAATTCCATGTTTTCTAACGATGGATTGCTTCAATATTTTTCTTCCCGTGGCAAATCATTTCAGTCTCCTCTCTTGCTAAGGGCAATGATGGGGAGGAAATGAGGATTTTGTAGTAACCTTCCTCTGGAGTGGGGAGGGAATGGAGATTTTACAGTATCCTTCCCCTGCCATGCCCACCAAGCCATGCCATGCCCACCAAGCCATGCCATGCCCACCAAGCATAGAACTGGTAGTAAAAATGTTTGAAACCCACCACTGATGTTGAGTAAGAACCACCTCCTGTATTTCAGCCGTACAGTCTTCCCTGTATGTAGTTCAACACTTTATACCGAGAGACAAAATTTTCTAACAAATCTTTCACTAAGATACCTTCAGAATTTTCATAGATTGAGGCAGAAAATATCTTTTACATTTTTTTCCCGGAGAATATGATTTGCCAAAAAGAGCTGAATGGAAGTATATTAAGCATTTGTTACTTTTTTTTCGTTAGGAGCAGATGTGTTGGCTGCCTCAGAAACCCCTATAGGTTTGAATGTGTTAGAGAAAGTATTTTTAGAGACCAAGCTTACATTTTATTGACAATTTAAAGAACTAGGCTAAAATACACACAAAGACTATCCAAGAAATTTGGAGTAGGAACACCCTCAGGTTTCAAGGAACTCTAAATACATTATTAACATAAATCCACATTACATGATTGTATTATTATCTTTTTTAAAAAATAATTTTTATTAAAGTTTTTTTTAAAAAACAAACACAGATATTTACATCTTTTTTTCAACATCTTTGCATCAGTAATCAATATTTGTACATTTTCTCTTTATCTTAATATATCTTTTATATATATATTTCTAGTATATCGTGTATGTATGTATGTATGTATATATATATATATATATATATATATATATATATATATATATATATACCGTTATAATATATACTATTAATCTAAATATTTTATTTACATTTAACCTAAACAGGTACCTAATTTCCTTTCCACAATTTTTATATCTTCCCATTTGTTTCCATATTCCTCTGCCTAATTTAACCATTGTTTAGTTTTCCTTTGCACCCCCCCTTTCCCCCACTTCTCTTCCAACCATTTATACCATTTCTCCCAAACTAAGTAATATTCTGTTTCATCTTTTTCTTGTATCTCCTGTGAGAGCTCATCCATTTCCGCACACTCCATAATTTTTCTAATCACATTGTCTTCTGTTGGTATGTCATTGTTTTTCCAGTTTTGGGCGAAAACTTAAAACAAGGTTTACGTATTTATTTATTGGAGTCTATTGGATTTCTCAGAGGATATTTTATAAAGGCTGATTATTGTCAGTCTTTGGTTTGAGATGCAGCCATTACACTGGAGGTATCTACTAGATTGATAGCAACCCTCCCCCCCCAGCATTCCCCCATCCATCTTTTAATATACTTGTATCTAAAGCTCTCTCTCTCTCTCTCTCTCTCTCTCTCTCTCTCTCTCTCCCTCCCTCTCTCTCTTTCCCCCCTCTCTATATCTGTCTGTCTGTCTGTCTATCTATCTATCCATCTATCCATCCCCTCTCCCTCCCTCCCTCCCTCCCTCCCTCCCTACCTCTGTCCATCTGTCCATCCCTCCCTCTCCATCCATCTATCTATCTATCTATCTATCTATCTATCTATCTATCTATCTATCTATCTATCTATCTA
>WNWU01000024.1:11118926-11162012 GCA_012654045.1 Ptyas mucosa
CTATCTATCTATCTATCTATCTATCTATCTATCTATCTATCTATCTAGTATAAATCAAAGCAGAGGATTTATATTTCTAGTTCCTGGAATTTGCAGACTGCTTCTTTTTTTCCTTCCTGCCTCTTGGTCTTCTGTTTTTGAATTCCTTCTGACAAAGCTGATTTCCTCAATCAGTTTTACTCCCCTCCTGTTAGCTCATAAAATCAGAAGTTTCAAGAATGTCCATTGTTAGTAATATTAAAAACAGTTCCCTGTGAGAAAGCCCGTAGCTGTTGGCATTAGGTTTACAGCCAAAGACCACATTTAGGGGGGGAAAAAAACTTTCTGGGATTGCTAGTATTGTCTTTAACTTGGAGATAGGCATTTTGTATCTTTGGCTCTGTCACTCTTTGTTCCCCATGTAACTTTTCTATTGCTTTCTTTCTTTTATTAAAAGATTATTTTAATGAAAAGGCAGGCATGCGTCAACACTTCCTCCTACTTGATGGGGAGAAATACTTTTACGGCTAGATATTGGATACAATTATGAGGTCAGGTTGTGCTTCTCACAAAATGTGTTATCATGTGGCAGCTTGCCTCTTCATCAAATTGATCCATGATGGATATGGCCAATTACAACATATCCATTTACCAGAAGACAAGTTAATGAGATTGCTCCTCAGGGTTCCCTCTAGAATATTTGTGGCCACTCTAGCATACCTTTATAACGTTTCTAAACAAGTAATCAGAAATCCAACATTTATATTTTTTTAAGAATGCCTCTGAGGCCTCTTAGAAGCATTGTTGAAAGTACCAGTGTGGCTTGGCTTTGCACCATGGGACCTGCATTGGTATAACATTTTGACATTTGAAGAACAAAAATGAAGAATCAGCAAGCTTGAGAATGGGATTCATTAGGACAATGTTATCTACCACTATCTAAATAATGACAGTGGGGTAAAAAATAGGCATAAAGAAAGAACTAGTAAGAAGAAAGAACATAATGGTATCAACACAGTAACACTCAAATATCAACACCCTTTATATTTTTGCGAGAATTATTTAGTATCTTCTGTATTTCCTTTAAATTGTCTTTTTTTTTTCTTTACAAAATTCCTTGCAGGGCATTTGATAGCCAAAGCTGTGTGTTTACAGGATCATCAAACCCGTGTAAATTCTTCGTTTTGTGGCCCAAGGACAAAACCTTTAACAGAAACAATGATTTGCAATGCAAATCCTTGCCCAGCCTAGTAAGTATAGACTTTTACTTTAGCTGACAATCTTCCCAAATATGACTAGAGTTTAAGGTTGATTGTGGGGTAGAGTTAAATGATAAATAAATGTATATAATAATAAATTAATAATCTAATATTGACAACAGATTGGCTTGAAATGTCTACTCACAAAACATGTCAGTCGGGTAAACCATGGTTTGCTGGCTTTCTAGATGTTAGTGCAGCATTTGACACAATAAACAGGAGGAAACTGTTATTGAGGAAACCCATTGCCCTCAAAATGGAGCTCAGCCTGTTTGCCCTGATCAAAGCCCTTCTTTGAGAGGGAGGTTTGGGTTCAATGGAGCCACAAGAAGAAGGATTGATACTTACCAAGGAAGAAGAGAAGGGTGGATATTTGACCCCTTGTTATTCATTCTGGATATTGATGACTTACCAGGACTAAGGAAAAGTCCTGAAGTACTTACGTCTAATATGCTAAATACAAACTGCTATACACTGGTTTACACTGGTAACACTTTATTTTTTATCATACTCATAAATTGGATTGTATAGTTTAAGAAAACCTGGCTCCTATTGCCATAAGAATTTCCAATTATTGATAAATCAGAGTCAAACTCATGTTATTTGAAAATGACCTCATAGCCATAGATGACTGTCTGATAACTGTGCTGCTTGCACAGACGAGCAGTGGAGCAAAAAGCTTGAATTCTGATTCAGGTCGTAACAGTTGAATCTCAATAGGCGTAGTCTGAGCAAATTTACCTTCCTAGATTGTCTCTGCATTGAAGAAACTAGAGTACAATACAATGACTGATGCAATATAACACAATGCAACATAATACAAGTAAGATGTTGAGACTCTAGAAAGAGTGAAGAGAAGAGCAACAAAGATGATAAATGATCTGAAGGCTAAAACATATGATCAATGGTTGCAAGAACTAGGTTTGTCCAGTCTAATGAAGAGAACGACTCTGGGTGACATGATAGCTGTCTTCCAATATCTGACCTTGTTTCCCCGAAAATAAGACAACCCCTGATAATAAGCCCAATTGGGCTTTTGAGCAGATGCGCTAAAATAAACCTCCCCCCAAAATAAGTCCTCCCCGAAAATATTTAAATGCAGAGGTGGAAATCAGGTAAGACGGCAAGAGGAGACCCATCTTGCGCCATGCGCCTCAAAATAATAAAACCTCCGCGAAAATAAGGCCAAGAGCTTATTTCGGGGTTCAAAAAAAAATATGACAGGGTCTTATTTTCGGGAAAACACGAGATACTGTCACATAGAAGAGTGGGTTGACCTATTCTCTGAGGGCAGGACAAGAAGTAATAGATGGACAATTTATCAAGGAGAGATCCCATCTAGAACTAAAGAGAACTTTCTTGACAGTGAGGACAATGAACCAGTGGAGTAGTTTGCCTTCAGAAGTTGTAGGTACTCCATCTCTGGAGGTTTGCAAGAAGAGATTGGGGAGCCATTTGTTCGGAAAGGGGGATTGGACTAGAAGACCTCCAAGATCCTTTCCAACTCTGTTTCTCTGCATTCTGTGTTCTGTAAAGGGTTGTAATCTTCTTTAGTATACTTTAAAGACATATACTTTATTATACTTTAGCTGGAGAGGAACCTTACTTTTTTAATATTATGAGCTGGGTGAAAATGTCACAGGTGATATCATGATGATGTCTAAGCAAACAGGGCTGTTATTATCTGCTCTGAGATCTAATTGCTGAACATATCTTTGTTTTTCTTCTTTCCTTTTTCCCCCTTCCTTCTTCCCTCCCTCCCTTCCTCCTTGAGAAGTCACTAATTCTTTCACCAAGTTACCAATTTGGGGCAGTACAATCCAAAAGAGACACAGGAACAGCATTGGTGGAAAACTACTCCTTTAAAATGCTTTAAGAGAATTGGTGCCAGGGGAAGTAACAAGGGGCAAACTGAGTAGCAGAAGTGCTTCTCTTGAAATTCAGTACAGTCGTAAATCCATAGTAATATAGAAAGGGATCTTTGGTCTAGATAAGAGCAAGGGATTGATAAAATGTTCAGCTTGTGCAATAAACAGGTCCTAATCAGCAGAAATCAAGCCGCAGTTGAAACTTGATATAGTTAACAACTGTATGCAAATCTTTCTGAGGATTACATCTCTAGATAATGAGTGTCTTGTGCCGATCAATTTCAGTGAAATTGGACAACTGCAGACCAGATGAAGAAAGTTCTGAATTCTTGTAGAAGTTTTGGAGAAACCAAACAATCAGAACAATCCATGCTTCAAGATACCCAATAAGGCGAATCAGGGGAGCTGCTCTGTTTTCCTATTTGTAAATTCAGCATCACTGTACAGTGAAGATTTGCCCAGCTCTATTTAGGGGCATGGTGGCTCAGTGGCTAAGATGCTGAGCTTGTTGATCGAAGGTCAGAAGGTCAGCAGTTCAGTGATTCGAATCCCCAGTGCCGTGTAACAGGGTGAGCTCCTGTTACTTGTCCCAGCTTCTGCCAAGCTAGCAGTTCAAAAGCATGTAAAAAATGCAAGTAGAAAAATAGGGATCACCTTCGGTGGGAAAGTAACAGCGTTCCATGCACCTTTGGTGTTGAGTCATGCTGGCCACATGACCACGGAGACATCTTTGGACAGCACTGGCTCTTCGGCTTTGAAACGGAGATGAGCACTGCCCCCTAGAGTCGGGAATATGTGCAAGGGAAACCTTTACCTTTACCTTATTTATGTGGTAATTGTTCTGCACCTTCCACAAATTGTTACTTGAGAGTCTCCACTGATGGCGTTTCTACACTACACACAAATTCCTAGTCACAATGCTCCTTCCTGTCATCATGATCCACACTTTCTGAGCCATATTGGACTTTTCAATGACTTTCCGGGGGAAGGGTGGGTTCCTCCAAAATCAACCAGAGTTGGTGTAAAGAGTGGTAGAGATTATTGTTAATACTTAACATTACCGTTAAAACAAATTAACCTGATGACTTCCAATTCTGTGGCACCACCAACCTAGGACTCATTGGCATTCTTACATTCTGCTCCTCTGTAATGAGTCTGGAGCTGACATATATGCACATGTATACACACATACACACACACAGAGAGAGACAGAGAAACACGCTGCAGAAGATGCAGAGGAAACCGTAAGAGAATCACAAAAAGGCAGAGATGAGGTTTAATTAGGGTAACGTATCATGTGATAGTTTTAGCAATTTTATTGCCTTGCTTTGAGCCATGCCATTGTCTGACAACTAATTTGAGATAATCTCCCTAGCCAAGGATTCTGTTTGGGTGTGACTAATCTTCTGCCAAAGGCTTATTTCTGTACCCTGGGCTCTGCTTTTTCTCAGAGAGAAAAGCCTTCCATTAAGTTTCCTTCAGCTTTCCCTGTAGATGTTTGTGTTTTGCCTTTTAATTATGGCTGGAAGCTTCTAAAACGTAGCATTTATTTTAATTGGCGAAAGAACCACACAAGTAGCTATCGTGGCATGCCTCGGCTAGGGTGCCAAATGCAAGCTGTACTTTGCAACTGGTGGATGAATCTTAAGTGTATCATTAGAAGATACTGTTTTCCAACTGTGATGTTTTGGGGACAAGGCTGGCTTGTCTAGCTCTGTTGGCCACAGAAAGGGAAGCAGCTCAAGGAAAGGCTTTAGTTAGAACTAAATTATTTTACATCCGTTGAAATCCATGAACTACATCTACTGCATCTCTGCCATGTGCATTTCATAATTTGATTTTGCACCCGTGCAGTTAACACATCATGGAGGCAGGCTTCCTTCCTAGTTTCAAGGGTATTTTCAGGATTCCAAATAGCAAATGAAAGTCTTCTTCCAAATGAAAGAAGACTCTGAGGCTTGACGTTCCTCAAAGTTCCATTTTATTAGAGATGTCATATTGGCACATCTGGGAAAACCCGAATCTGAAAGCTTCCAGGTTTTCCCCACCCAAAGGAAAGTCCAAGTCCCTGCCCAGCACCCACATGTCCATCACATGGTCCAATCAAGACACCGTCCCAACTAGAGATGCCTCCCAATTCCAACCCTCCAGTTGCAGGGCAAGCTGTCCTTGACTCTCTGAGAAAGGAATGTTATAATGACTATATATCACCCATGCTCCATACAATCCCCCTTCCCAATTTCCCAAAGTAGTAAATGTGGCAATGCAAAAGATGGCTTCCAGGCCCGGCAGGTACAATATACCTGTAGATAGGAGAATGGTTGTAGATCATGGCTTGTAATAGGACTGAAGAAATCCTTGAGGAGTGAGCATTTCAAATGAAGTCTGGGAAGAGTTTTGTCAAGGCAAAAGGGTTTTAATAGTGTCCCTTAATTCTGATGAATGTCAGGTTTGCCTGCATAAGCAGGGTTAATAATGTAAGGATTCAATTTTATTTTATTTTTTTAAAAAATAATTTTTATTAAAGAGTTTTGTTATTTTTTTGAAAACAAAAAATAATCTTTTGCCATTTTTTCTTTTCAACAATTTCGCATCGGTAGACATTTCTTACTTATCCTTTTTTTTCTCCCTTATTTCAATTTATCCTTTATACATATAATTCTAATGTTGATTTATTTACGTAGATACATATAAATAACAGTGTACACAATTTCGTTTCTACAAATCTGCATCTTTTCTGTTTCCTCTTATTAGTTATTGCATTTCCACTCCTATACCTTCCTCATTTGCTCTTTCCTTGCCTTTTATCTCTCTCCTCTAACCATTCATACAATTTCTCCCACACTATATAATATTCTGTTTCCTCTTTTTCTTGTATTTCCTTTGTAAATTCCAAAACTTTTCTAATCAAATTATCTTCCGTTGGTATATTGTAATTTTTTCCAATTTTGTGCGTATAAGGATTCAATTTTAATTGGCTTAACTTTCTCATTTTGCCCTAAGATTAGAAAACGCTAACATTTTCAGCATTCAGACATAAAACATTCATATCAGAATCCTTAGGCTAATATGCAACAATCAATGTCGCTATCCAGATTATTTACCTTAACATCCATGGATGGAATCTCTAGTAAGAATAAAAAAAATCATGCAAACCGGATAAAATGGGGAGGAGAGACAGTGAAGTAAAATAATACAAATATGAATTTGAGTGGGATCTGTTCGGCTCATTTTATGTAATTGTTTTCTTTATTCTTTATGATTTGTTCTCCTAATTCGCTTTGTTCTCCACCCCATTCTCAACATACTGAGTGTTTTACAACAATTATGAATATATATATATATATACACACACACACACACACACACATACATACACACACACACAAACCATTTACAATTGGAAGTACTTTGAATTCAAAACAGTTTGCATATCTTTAAAATAGGTAATTTTTACATCATATATCTAATATGATTCAAGTATTTACTGAGAGCAAAATTCTAAAGCATTGGAGCTGAAGATCACAGTGATCGCATTTATAGTGAAAAAAAAACACATTTCAAGTAAAACCTCCATTCAATGACCTCCTTTTAATGGATTTTGAATGCAACAGGCTAAATTTGCAAAATAACGAAGTCCTTTGTTTCTGAAGTCTATCCAAACAATTAATGTTATTTACATCATTTCTGTAATGACCTAATTGATGTTTTCATCATTTGCACCAATTATCTTATCTGTGTAATGACATAATTGATGTTTTATTTAATTTTCATCAGATTATTTAATTTGATGCAAGTGGCATTAAATATATGAAAACATCAAGCATGTCATTATGCAAATGTCATGCACTGCTTCAATTACACGCATTCAGATTGAAAAGACATTTGGGCTTAATGGACATTTCCCCCTCCCAAAATGGCTTGTTAAATTAAAGTTATAGTGTATTTTTTTCCCTGTCTTTTCCTGTCCCAACAGATTTCTCCTCCTTTTTGAACAGAGCATATAAAATAGAATATAAACTAGAGAAAACTGTATGTAGGTACTTTTATTTGGCTCCTTGATTGAATAATTTTGCTAATCAAAAACATAGCCCAGGAATAATTTTAATTCAGTGTTTAGCACCTTCATTATTCCCTCTTCAGCGGGGGGGGGGGGAGTATTTATTTATTCACATATTTACTTAGTTACTTTAATTTAATTATTTTATTTTATTTCATTTTATTTTATTTGTCTAGCATATATAAGATTACAGATAAAAGTATAAACATGATTATGAATACAGGATAAGGATATTAATAAATGGAGACAGTAGGACAAGGATGGTAGGCACGCTGGTGCACTTATGCACGCCCCTTACAGACCTCTTAGGAATGGGGTGAGGTCGACAGTAGGCAGTCTAAGATTAAAGTTTTGGGGGTCTGAGGAACAAACCACAGAGTCAGGTAGTGCATTCCAGGCATTGACCACTCTGTTACTGAAGTCATATTTTCTGCAGTCTAGTTTGGAGTGGTTTATCTTAAGTTTGTATCTATTGTCTGCTTGTGTGTTGTGATTGCAGCTGAAGTAGTCATTGAGAGGTAGGGCATTGTAACAGATGATTTTATGTACTACGCTTAGGTCAGACCGAAGGCAGCGTAGTTCTAAATTTAAGTTTTCTAAAATGGCCCATATGGAGATGATATCTACAGCTTCAACCTCTGCTTCAGAATCAGAATACATGTATCTCAACCAGACCTTGTGGTAGTAGACAAGGAACAACAACAACAACAAAAACAGCAGTAGTGATAGAAGTAGCAATTTAAGTGACAGCAATTTCAGGAAGAAGGTGTATGAGAATCTGGAGAAGTCCCAGGCCCTGATGGAAGAACTGGGGAGGATGTTGGAAATAAAGTGATCCCAGTGGTGATAGGAGAAACTGAGGCTGTGACACCTAAGCTGGGAAAGTGGCTCCAACAGATCCCACGAACATCAGAGCTCTATCCAGAAGAGTGTTAGGAATAGCTAAGCTTATGCACAGAACCCTCAAATCCCCAGGGCTCTGGTAGAAGACCTGCAATTGAGGAAGACTTATATTACTACTGTGTTTCCCCAAAAATAAGACTGGGTCTTATATTAATTTTTGCTTCAAAAGACTCATCAGGGCATATTTTCTGGTGAGGACTTATTTTAGGGGAAATACGGTATTAAATGCACCCATCTGACTGACAATCTTAACTAGGGCTTATATTACGAGCATCTTGAGAAATCATACTAGGACTTATTTTCCGATTGGGTCCTATTTTGGGGGAAATAAGGGAATTACCCTTATTCAGGGTAATAAGGATCACAAGGGGGATATGTCATATATGTCTATATATTTTTCAGTTGGTCAGCAGGTGAATGGAGCATTTGCAGCCAGTCCTGTGGTGGAGGACAGCAAAGCCGTCACATCCAATGTGTCCAGAAAAAGGCTTTTCATAAGGAAGAGGTTGTGGCTCATGCTCTCTGCCCAGTAACCACTCCGGCACAAATACAGGCATGTAATAACCAGGACTGCCCACCGGAATGGAATCCTGGGCCTTGGTCACAGGTAATTTATTTATTTTTTTTAAAAAAAGGTTTCCACGATCTTCTATTGAGTCTAAAGAGAAATGGTCAGGAGCCAATCATCATATAATCTGAGAAGAATGGACTGTCCATTTTTGATTATGAAATCATCCTATATGCATGCTCCCATTTGTCCCAAAGGTGCTTTTTCAAGAGGCAACTGGACTTTCTGTTTTTTCTTTGAAGATGTTTCACTTCTCATCCAAGAAGCTTCTTGGATGAGAAGCAAAGCGTCTTCGCAGAAAAATCAGAAAGTCCAGTTGCCTCTTGAAACATTTCTTTTGCTTGGTTTGGACAGAAATGTTTATTTTAATTATACAATCAGGCTATTTACTGATTTTTATTACATTTCCAAAGTTCCTCGGCTCTCAATATATTTATATTAGAGAAATGTACCTCTCTCTGTGTGTACATCTACAGAATAGCTATACAGTACTTGTCTATTGGAGTTGAGCAGCTGCAATAAATGGGAAGAAAGGAAGTTTTTGACTACGTGGGCAGAAATGTGGGAAGTTCAGCTCCAATGGTTAACCAGACTTTGGAATTTGAGGAGTTGAAGTTCAGGTACCTGGAGAGCAGCCAGATTAGTAAACCGTATGATGAATGGTTGCAGGAATTAGGTTTGTCTAGCGTAGCAAAGAGAAATAATAGAGATGACCTGATAGCAGTCTTGTAGTATCTTAGGGGTTGTTACAAAGAAAGGGGAGGTCAAGCTATTCTCCAAAGCACCTGAGGGCTGGACAAGAAGTAACAGGGTGAAAGATTATTAAAAAGAAATCCAACCTAGAACTAAGGAGAGATTTCCTGACTGTGAGAACAATTCATCAGTGGAATGGGTTGCCTCCAGAAATTGTGGGTGCTCCATCATTGGAAGTTGTCAATGGACAAACAATTGTCTGGAATGGTATAGGGCCATGATGACAAATCTATGGCAAGTGTGTAACAGGGAGCACACCAGCTGTCGCCCCAGCCCAGCTCTACCATGTATGCGTGTGCGCCTCCCGCCAGCCAGCCAGTCTTTGGGTTTCTGCCGTGCATGCATGGGGGGTGGGGCACATGTGGTGGACACATGTGCGCATGCACAAGGGCTGGGCGCATGCGTGGGGAGTGCAGGTTGGAGCAGGAGTCTTTCCAGGCCCAAAACGGGGTGCCGGGGGGCCTTGTGCTGTGCCCCGGTGCCCCATTTTGGCTTCCAGGTTGGTACAGGAGGCTTTCCAGGCCCAAAACAAGGTGTGGGGGTGCCCCTTTTTGGGCCTGGAAAGCCTCCTGCACCAACTTGGAAGCCAAAATGGGGCACAGGGGGGCCGGGGGCACATGCACGGGGATGCACGTGCATGTGCGGGGAACATACATGCATGGGCGGGGCGGGGCGCATAGGCGGGGCAGGGTGTATGGGCAGGGGCACTCGCATTGCATTTTGGGGGTTCGGGCATACACGTGTGCATTCGCACGAGTGCACGTGCTTTGGGCACTTGGCACCAAAAAGGTTAACCATCACTGGTATAAGGGTCTTCTGTTCAAAATAAAGGTAAAGGTAAAGGTTCCCCTTGCACATATGTGCTAGTCGTTCCCGACTCTAGGGGGCGGTGCTCATCTCCGTTTCAAAGCCGAAGAGCCAGCACTGTCTGAAGATGTCTCTGTGGTCATGTGGCTGGCATGACTAAATGCCAAAGGCGCACAGAATGCTGTTACCTTCCCACCAAAGGTGGTCCCTATTTTTCTACTTACATTTTTTATGTGCTTTCAAATGCCTCAATGCCAAACTAATATTCATTTAAAGGGTAAAACCAGCACCCTGAATTGTACTAAGGAGCCTACAGAAAGCCACTGGATGTCCTGAAGCATGTGATCAGATGGTTCTGTAGTTCCACCTAGTTTTCCATTGGCACTTTATGGTTCTAGATGGTCTTCATAGATAGCTCGGAACAGAGCTCATTGCAGCAGTCGAGAAAAATGGTGGTACCTTCACAATTTCTGCATGCTCCAGGTTCACGCAGCTAACTCACCGTGGGACAACTTTTTGCGGGACAATCCAACAATTCAATTTAAGTAATTACCATAATTTTTAAAAAGTATTTTAATTTTTGTCATATACATTTAATTTTATCCACAGCAAGTTGCCCCAGTTGGCTGAAGCGAGTTGGCCATGCTGAATTGTCCTAGACCCCCAGGTAGGGTGACAAATGACAGATAGCTGGCCAAAATTAAACTTTCCGTAGCAGAGTACTAAGAAAGAATTAAAAAAAAAACCAAATAAGGTAGAGATAGCTATTTTTTTTGTTATTATTATTTTTTATTGTACAATTTTCTTGGTTATGTATAAAAATGTCTATATTCACCATAAAAGTATACCATCTGGGTACAATCTCTACAATCTCTATTGAATACAGATAGTAAATCTTATTCACACAGTAGTTGTAACTATTATCCTCAATATCTATTCAACTTCATCTTCATTTATCCTTGTTGAAAATTTTGTGTTATTTGATTAGGCCCTCTGTTCAATTTTATCTATAATCCATTAATAATATCAAACATCATAAACATCAAGTAAACATCACATTTATAACCATTATCTTACAAATAATCCTAAAGTTTACTGATCTTAATTATTCCATGTTCATTATTCAATTACACAAATTTATTTATTTATTTATTTATTTATTTATTTATTTATTTCCAATTTCTATACCGCCCTTCTCCCTGAGGACTCAGGGAGTGTACAGCCAGAAATAAAAAACATGAAATATAAATATTAAGACAATTAAAATATATATAATTTGGCTACAAAATTTAAAATTCACAGACCAATTAAAATATTCAAATATTTAAAATTTCTTCTTAAACCAGCCCGGCTTGTTGGAAAAAATGTGTTTTTACTTACTTCACTTTTGTTTACATGTCTAGATTTCTAACTTCTGCTGCTTATTTTATATCCATTAATAGAATAGCTCCCAAATTAAAAAAAAAGGAATCTTTTCCCCATTTCTAATTTCTTCTTTATACTAATTCTTTTTTATATATATTTTATGAAACAGTTTTTTTAAAAACAAACAAAAACAGATATTTACATCTTCTTTTCAACAGTTTCGCGCCAGTAATCCATATTGATACATTTTCTTATCTTATTATTTTTTTTATTTTTTTATTTTTTATTTTTTTATTTTTATTTGATTTATATGCCGCCCTTCTCCGGAGACTCAGGGCAGCTTACAGTGCGTTAAGCAATAGCCTTCATACTTTTGTATATTTATACAAAGTCAGCTTATTGCCCCCACAATCTGGGTCCTCATTTTACCCACCTTAGAAAGGATGGAAGGCTGAGTCAACCTTGAGCCTGGTGGGATTCGAACTTGCAGTAATTGCAAGCAGCAGATGTTAATAGATGTTAATAACAGGGTGCTTTAAACCACTGTACTACAGGCTCTTATTATATCTTTTATACATATATTTCTAATATATCATATATATATCATTATAATATATTATAGTATTCTAATTATTTTATTTACATTTGATTACATTCTATCTTTCTCCACTTCATTTAACCATTATTTAGTCTTCCTTTGTCCTTTTTTCCCCCTTTCCTCCAACCATTTATATAATCTCTTCCAGACTAGAGAGCATTCTGTTTCATCCTTTTCTTATATCTCCTTCGTGAGCTTAACCATTTCTGCACACTCCATAATTTTTCTAATCACGTTGTCTTCTAATGGTATATCTTTATACTAATTCTTAATGGTATAGCTCCTGCGTTAAGCAGTATTTTGCATTGAAGAGATAGCTATTATTAATTACTTCACTAAATGCATGTAAATTTTCCAAAGTGAATTTGGATTTTCAATTTTCAGTGATGATCAGCAGCACACAGCAAAATGAAGGATGTATTTTCCCCCCTCCCCTTTAGATAATGTATCATTTCAAGCAACCTAATATCATAATATAGTAAAAAAACAAAAAACCCTGCTCTTAAAAGCAGAGTTGGTAGCACAGGGCCTCGGGCAAATTCCACAGACACCCCTTTTCTGAAAGATATGAAATGTCTAGCAGCCTTTTCACTAGAGTGAAACAAAGTCTTGCTGTTTTGTACACTTGCCAAGACAGACGTATCGCAGATTTCATTTAAGCGAATACGCTATTGCAAAAAAAAATATCTTTCAGCCTCTTCTGGAAAAAAAAAGAGAGAGGGGGATGGGGGAGCCCCAGCTATGAAAGCACCCCCTGTCAAATTCTTTCTCTTAATGAGCATTCTTTAAGACTGGAGAGTATTAACTTACTTTTCTGAAACACATCGCTTCATCTATCATTAGCCCCAGTTATAGGCTAGAACTAACTAGCAAAAAAAAATAAATAAAAAATAGATGTTTGGTGTTTGGAATACAGTAGAGATTGCAGGATGAAGATGAAGTTGCTTTTTTTTTTTTTTTGCAAAATGCAATCAAAAAGTCAGCTTTCGGAGAGTTTGTGGATGAATCGGAGGGATGTTGGTGGCTCTAAACTGGTAGCTAATGGTAATTCCTGCCAAATACTCGCAAAAGCCTCCTAATTGCTGGAGTATATTGAGTGGGGTGGAAATGCTCGGCACTCTCCTTGTTTTAGAAAAGCCGATGAAATGATGACTACCTAAGAATATATAATTTGATCTGGCCTGAGAAATAACTAGATAGATAGAATGTGAGCATAGCTTTAAGATCCATGATGAAGTTAAGGGATCCTTAAATATAAATATAATTTTTTTAAAAAAATCCTGGTTTAAGGCATTGTAAACTATTACAATAAAAGAGATGTGGTGGCTCAATGGCTAAGACACTGAGCTTGTCGATCGAAAGGTCGGCAGTTCAGCAGTTTGAATCCCGAGTGCCACGTAATGGGGTGAGCTCCCATTTCTTGTCCCAGCTTCTGCCAACCTAGCAGTTCGAAAGCACGTAAAAAATGCAAGTAGAAAAATAGTGACCATCTTTGGTGGGAAGGTAACAGCATTCTGTGCGCCTTTGACGTTGAATCATGCTGGCCACATGACCACAGAGACATCTTTGGACAGCGCTGGCTCTTCGGTTTTGAAACAGAGATGAGCACCGCCCCCTAGAGTCAGGAACGACTAGCACATATGTGCAAGGGGAACCTTCACCTTTACCTTAAACTACTACAGTTGTCGAAGAAACAGAAAAGTAGGATGGAAATAAAATAAATAAATAGCTGCACTGGAAATCTTTCTGGGAACTTAATCTGTTGGATTTCGTCCTGGAGGGAAGATCGGAGGTTATATATGTAGCATATAACTCAGAACGGAATGAAATTTATTTGGTTTATTGCCCTATGAAAGGAGAACAGGCTCAGTATTAAAGGTCACTAACATCAGATTTTCTCCCATTCCCATAAAGTGTTCCAAAACCTGTGGACGAGGAATAATGAAACGTGAGGTTTCCTGCAAAAGTGTAGGAACATCCATCTTAAAAATTGTGCCAGAGAGTTTGTGCAACAGTGAAACCAAGCCAGAAATGCAACAGGCCTGCGTGTTGGGACGATGCCCTAAAAATGAGCGTCTTCAATGGGTGATCTCTGCTTGGAGTGAGGTAAAGTAACGATGCTCCTTTGAGTCATGTAATAAAACCTGTCTATAAAACACAACATGAATAATGTATAATAATACATAACCTGTTGTTAAAAATGTCCCACCCACCCCCCTTTTTATAGAATTAAGAATCTTGGAACTTTGCTAGATCTAACTTAAGACTTGGCCCATTGTAAATATTAAGAGTTATCAAGAGAAACCTCAGGGTTTATTTTCTTATTTCTCATTATTCTTTCACTAAGAAGCTTCTTACAACCTAACAGATAAAGGCAAACAGAAGAAGCACTATTTAACAAAGGCTTGTGACATTAAATTTTGGGGAATAAAGAGCTGAAGCAAATGAATGCAAAACATGGAAAATGCAACTTGCTATCATCCTCAGTAAAGACATCACAGTAAAGTAGGATGTGTTAGAGAGTCACTTGCAGTGGTAAAATTCAGCCGGCTCTATCTGGATCGCACAATCTGGTAGTGCCGGCGGTGGGAGGCTCCGCCCACCCACCCGGATGTCATCATATCCCATTTTTTATTCTCTGTGCATGCACAGAGGCTCTGCACAGAGGTAGGTTTCAGCAAGTTCTGACCAGTTCTGGAGAACCGGTAGCGGAAATTTTGAGTAGTTCGGAGAACCGGTAGTAAAAATTCTGACTGGCCCCGCCCCCATCTATTCTCTGCCTCCCAAGTCCCAGCCGATCGGGAGGAAATGGGGATTTTGCAGTATCCTTCCCCTGGAGTGGGGTGGGAATGGAGATTTTAAGCATCCTTCCCCTGCCGCGTCCACCAAGCCATATCCACCAAGCCATGCCACGCCCACCGAGCCACACCCACAGAACCGGTAGTAAAATTTTTTGAATCCCATCACTGGCTGGCACGGGTGGAGGAGGCATGTGTGCTCACATTTGTGAACCGGTAGTGAAGGTAAATGAATACCACCCTTGGTCATTTGGGATAGTGATTAAAAGCCCTCGGTTAGTGAGTTCTAGTCCTGCCATGGGTACCTAGTCACGTGGATAGCTTTGGACCAGTGACACTGTCTCATCCTAGAAACAAGGTCATAACAAACCACTTTTGAAAATGTCACCGAAATGCCCTGCAGGGACTTGCCCACTCACCCCAGTGCTCAGGAGCCCTGGTAGCGCAGCAGACTAAAGTACTGTTATTAACATCAGCTGCCTGCAATTACTGCAAGTTCAAATCCCACCAGGCTCAAGGTTGACTCAGCCTTCCATCCTTTCTAAGGTGGGTAAAATGAGGACCCAGATTGTGGGGGCAATAAGCTGACTTTGTATAAATATACAAAAGTATGAAGGCTATTGCTTAAAGCATTGTGAGCCACCCTGAGTCTTCGGAGAAGGGCGGCATATAAATATTTTTTTTTAAAAAAAAATTGCCAGAAGACAAAACTGACCTGAAGGCACACATGAGGACCTTGTCCAAGCTTTTAAGGCTAATCTACAGAAGTATCCAAATATAGAATTATTTTTAGGGAAAGAGAGAGAGAGAAAATCCAAGTATTGGTCGAAGAAGCCATGATTATTGCGTGTATCTGCAAAACTGTTAGAGGTGTGATACTGGTTGACTTAATAAATTGGAGCTTGCCATGGGAATGGGGTTTGTGTAGACAAAATGGGACTGATTGGATCAATAGTATGACCTGATGTGAGCAGGGGTGGACTGCTGGGGGTTTGCAGGGGTTTGGGAGAACCTCTAGCTAAGATTCTGTGCAGTTTGGAGAATCCCCAAATCCCACTCCTGGCTGGCCCCGCCCACCCCACCCCTCCCAGGAGTCCCCACGCAGCCCGTTTTGGATGTAGGTAAGTGCAGGCCGCGCATGGAGGCTCAGGGAAGGTGAAAAACGAGCCTACCGGAAGTTTGGGAAAGCCGGAAACAGGGGCCTCCAGGGGCTTGAGGAAAGTTTTCACCCTCCCAGAGGCTCGAGGAAAGGCTTTGGAGCCCAGGGAGGGCAAAAATGCCTGCTCCCCCACCATGGTGCAGGAGGACTACTACGCCACACCCACCATGGCCACGCCCACCCAGCAGCCAAGCAGAAAACCCCTTGCTAAAATTTTTGAAGCCCACCCCTGGATGTGAGGTATTTGAAAATATCCAGTGGTCTTGATCACTTTGGAATCAGAAACATGCACCATTGGGCAGCTGAAGAGCCATTGTGGGCTTTATTTAACATGTCAAGAGCCACATTCCAAAAATTGATGAGGCCAGAACCCAAAGGGGGCCTCATTGGTAGGGATTGTAAGGATAAAATAGGTTCCCCCAGCTTCTGAAAGAATTCATATTGCTACTTATCTCCACAAAAAGTCCAATTTTGGAAGGATCTGTAGCCTTGCAATGTGTCTGGTGGTGGGCTGTGTATGTTTTGCAAATCAGCTTTAAATGAACCTCTGTACGTCTTTTATTGTCCCCAGTGTTCCTCTACCTGTGGGCCGGGAATTAGGAGGCGAGAAATGCAGTGCATTGAGAAAAGTATTGGTGGCAAATTGATCACTTTCCCGTTGCGCCGCTGTCGAAATCTGAAGAAGCCAAGCATTGATTTGGAAGAAGTATGCCACCAAGGGCCATGTCCTATGCATCCTCTGTACAATAGGATATCAGGGTGGTATTCTTCACCTTGGCAGCAGGTAAGGATGTTCAGGTGCAGACTAAGAGGCTATGAATATGCAAGTCCTTGAACTTACTGGGAAATAAAGAGTTAAATGTATCATCATTGTGCAAGAGCCAACATGTTGTTGTTAGTTGTGAAGTCATGTCAGACCCATCGTGACCCCATGGACAATGTTCCTTGGCCTTCCTGTCCTCTACCATCCTCTGGAATCCATTTAAGCTCACGCTGATTGCTTCAGTGACTCCATCCAGCCACCTCATTCTCTGCTGTCCCTTTCTTCTTTTGCCCTCAATCTTTTCCAGCATAAGGCTCTTCTCCAGTGAGTCCTTCCTTCTCATTAGGTGGCCAAAGTCTTTGAGTTTCATCTTCAGGATCTGGTCTTCTAAAGAGCAGTCAGGGTTGGTCTCCTCTAGGACTGACTGGTTTGATCGCTTTGCAGTCCAAGGGACTTTCAGGAGTCTTCTCCAGCACCAGAGTTCAAAGGCCTCAATTCTTTGGCGCCAACATAAAGGCACCTATAATTATACCAGCTTCTTCATTGCAAATTTTGGGTGGTGAGTCAATCTTTGGAAAAAGGACCTGTGGGTGCTTCCTTCTCCAGGAAGGGAGTAATAATTAAAAGCAATAAACATATAAGATGATACATAAGAATCAACTAAATGTCTATTTGGATCTATCTTGTCTTTCTTACAACCACCATGGGATGCCTACCTATGCCCCCATAGGTAGATCTGGAGACAAGACTTTCCCCCCACAATTTTTAACTTCTATCTAATGGTAATAAAATCAGGCTAGTCTCATGATGTCCTGCATTCAAGGATCAACAAAAGGCTGTCTGGATTTCCCTAACTATTATGATGTCTGGATTAGTGTGTTGCCTTGCAAGCACATTTCTGTGTTTTGGAACTGATTACATTGCATGGGTCACCTGTCTCTTAAGATTCATTTGACAGGCCATAGAGGATGCTCAGGTTTAATAATCTGATGGAAATGATTGTATTTGTCTTGTGGACACAACGTTGGTCGACAAATTCACATACATCACCAGCGCTTCAGGGAATTCCTTCTAGGTAGACTTGTAATAACTCATTATTTGTTCCTGTGTAGAATAGTAGAGCAAGTTCCTCAAATTTCCTAACTGCCCATGGCAATATAAATTCCAACAAAGAAGCAAAGAAGAAATAATTTAAAGTGTGCTTATCTCTCAGCACTTCTCTGCAAGTTCAGCCTAGTTGATGGGTTTTCAGATTTGGCAGTGAGCAAAAGCAGATGAGAAGTTTTTGGGACAGCAGACAGTTTGCCCACAAAAGGTTATTCTCTGCTATCAAGTGACTCTAGATGAAAGAGGTAAAAAAAAATGTTAAAAGACCACTTAATGTACTTCTGTATATTTGGAGTTGTGATGTCAAGAGAGAAGATAATATTGAACCAGATTGAGCAAGACTCTAATGCTTGAGGGGCTCTAAGAAGAAGGGAGCTCAACCTATTCTACAAAGTACCAGAGGGGCAGGCAAGAAGTAATGGGGTGGAAGATCATGAAAAAGAACTCTAACCTAGAACTAAGGAGAAATCAATGAGAACAATTAATCAATGAAATGGCTTCGTTCCGGAAGTTGTGCTTCTCCATCTCTGGTGGTTTTAAAGAACAGACAAGTCAGTTATTTGCCTGGAATGGTGTAGGGCAGTGATGGCTAACCTTTTTGCCATCGCGTGCCGGGAGCGGGGGGGGGGGGAGTGTTGCGTGCATGCGTACCCACAGTCATAATAATATGCATTCTGCCCCCGTGCATGCACACGCAACTCCCCCATGCTACACCTGCTCCTTGCACGCGATGGCACGGTCCACGGTAGACAGTTTAAGGAAAAAGGTATGGGGGGTTAGCGAGACTAACAACAGGATCAGGTAGAGTGTCCCAGACATTTACCGCTCTATTGCAGAAGTCATATTTCCTACAATCAAGATTAGAATGAATTACATTGAGTTTGAATCTATTGATAGCCCTTGTGTTATTACGGCTGAAGTTAAAGGACTCATTAACAGGTAGGGCGTTATGGTAAATAATCTTGTGTACTAAGCTTAGGTTGGAACATAGATGGCGTAATTCAAGGCTATCCAGGTCTAAAATTTCAAGCCTGGTGGCATAGAGCCTGTAGTACAGTGGTTTAAAGCACCCTGTTATTAACCTCTATTAACATCTGCTGCTTGCAATTACTGCAAGTTCGAATCCCACCAGGCTCAAGGTTGACTCAGCCTTCCATCCTTTCTAAGGTGGGTAAAATGAGGACCCAGATTGTGGGGGCAATAAGCTGACTTTGTATAAATATACAAAAGTATGAAGGCTATTGCTTAAAGCACTGTAAGCCGCCCTGAGTCTCCGGAGAAGGGCGGCATATAAATCAAATAAAAGTAAATAAATAAAAATAAATAGGGAATTTTATTTCGAGCAGAAGATTTGAGTACTCTCCTAGTAAAATATCTCTGGACCCTCTCTAATGTATTGATGTCTGAAATACAGTGAGGGTTCCAGTCAGGTGGAATATTCAAGGATAGGTCTGGCAAAGGTCTTGCATGCTCTAGTTCCGTGATGGCGAACCTATGGCACGGGTGCCACAGGTGGCACATGGAGCCATATCGGTGGGCACGTGAGCTCAGCTTCAGCACACATGCGTGCACCAGCCAGCTGATTTTTGGGCATTCTGGGCCCACCAGAAGTCAGGAAACACACTGTTTCTGGCCTCCGGAGGGCCTCTGGAGGGGTGGGGAAGGCCGTTTTCACCCTCCCCAGGCTTCTAGAAAGGCTCTGGAGCCTGGGGAGAGCGAAAAACAGGCCTACCGGGCCCACCGTACCATCGCATGCCAAAAGTGGGGAGAGCATGTGGGGGGGTGGGGCGCATAGAATGATGGATGTGGGCACGCATGCGTGTGACCTCACTGTGCTCCCCCCGGTTTTGGCGCGCGATGGCAAAAAGGTTAGCCATCACTGCTCTAGTTTGAACTACAGCGTTACCAGAGAGAAAACTTCGTAAAATAAGGTTGACAACTCTTAGTGCCTTTTTTGCAATGATGTTACAGGGATACCGATACTGATAATTTAACAATGGCAGAGATTTGCTCGACAACTGTGGCCCCCCCCAAAAAATGTTGTAAAAAAGGGGGCACAACTCAATAACTTCCTCGCTTAGCCATGGAAATTTTGGACTCCGTTGGGTGGAGTCAAGGACTGCTTGTGTGCAGAAAATGGGGAATGTGTGAAGGTTTAATTTCTTATTCCTGCATCCCACACACAGTGCACAGTGACATGCGGCGGAGGAGTACAAACACGGAGTGTGCAGTGTCTCCTTCAAGGACAGCCAGCCACTGGGTGCCTGCTTCATCAGAAGCCTGCAATGTCGCGAGCCTGCAATACTAATTTCTGCCTTGCTCCTGAGAAGAAAGGTAAAAACGGTTTTACGAAATCTAAAACACTGACGGGGTTTTCAACCGTTGGACCAGTTAAAGACCCAATGGCTGCATTCTCATAACTTGCAATGCTTAGTTCAGGGCTCGGCAACCTTAAACACTCAAAGAGCCACAAAGGTCCTAACTGGAAGCCCCTCATTCAATTCTAGAGCTGACCGGAAGTCTGGTTCCCCCACCATAGAGTCTCCTCCTAGCGTGGCGTCCTTTTTCCTCTACCTGTCCTAACCGAAAGCCTTATCAATTGTGGAGCTGACTGGCAATAGGGACCCGTAGCAGAGGGATGAAAGAGCCACATGTGGCTCCAGAGCTGCGGGTTGCTGACCCTTGGCTTAGTTAATGTTAACTTTGGCTAGCTTTTTTGGCTGAGCATATTATGTGAATCCAACCTGTTAGGTTTGTTACTGTATAGTGATATGTGTAACACACACACACACACACAAAAGTGCTAATATAATAGCTGAATTAAGTGTGTTGTGCAAACTCAACCGGTTTGCTCTCCAAAAGGGATGTTTTGAGACCAAGTCAAAAACTAAACTGGATTGCATTTCTTAAGAATTTACTATAGTTTGTATGAAAGCTTTCCCAGTCATGTTTTCCAATCTGTCCTGTACAAATTACAATGTGCTGGACTTCCAGGGGCCAGAGATAGCCACAGGCCTGCAGGTGGCGCGTTTGTTTTAAATGAAGGTGAACATCCTTGACTTTGGATTGTCTGCATGCAAAGCAGGTGTCCTTCACCTGAGTTACAGTTTATCCCCAAGGCATCCACAGAGTTGCCTGATACATACCAAGGTGTTAAAATGTGGCCACCTCAGTAGTCTTGATTGGAGGTGTAGGCAATTTAATGTAGGTATCCAGGAATCAGGGGACGACAGGGGAGCCTGGTGTGTTATGGTCTATGGGGTCACGAAGAATCCGAGATGACTTAGTAAATGGTTGCAGGAATTGGGTATGTTTAATGAAAAGAAGAACTAGGGCAGGGGTGGACTTCAAAAATTTTAGCAAGGGGTCCTATGCCCAGTTGCTGGGTTGGTGTGGACATGGTAGGCGTGACTAGTCAACACCACAGCGGGATGCCCTCCCCAAGCTCCGGAGGTTTTCCTCGAGCTTCCAGGAGGGTGAAAATGGCCTCCCCAGGTTCCAGAGGCCCTTTGGAGGCCGGAAATGGGTCCGTTTCTGGCCTTCCCAAACTTCCAATAGGCCCGATTTTCACCCTCTCTGAGCCTCCACGCATGTCCTGCACTTACCTGCATCCAAAATGGGCCACGTGGGGACTCCTGGGAGGGGAGGGGTGGGTTGGGCGGGGCCAGCCAGGAGTGGGATTTGGGGGTTCTCCGAACTGCACAGAATCTTAGCTAGAGGTTCTCCCGAACCCCTGTGAACCTCCAGCAGTCCTCTCCTGACTAGACTTGACATAATAGTAGTCTTCCAATATCTAAGGGATTGCTACAAAGAAGAGGGGTGGGGATCAACATATTCTCCAAAGCATCTGAAGGCAGAACAATGAGCAATGGATGGAAACTTAGATGGATAGATCCAACTTAGAATTAAGGATTTTTTTCCCTGACAGTTAGAACTATTAATCGGTGGAATAGCTTGCCTCCAGAAGTTGTGGGTCTTCCAACAACTGGAGGTTTTTAAGAAGAGACAGGACAACCATTTGTGTGAAATGGTATAAGGGTCTCCTGCTTATACAGGAGGTTGGACTAGAAGACCTCCAAGATCCCTTGCAAGTCTGTTATTCTGCTACCCTGTTACTCTGACTGAAAAACAACAACAAATGCCCATGAAGATGAATATTTTAAACCTTCTACAAAGGAAACCAAAGTACCTCTGACTATTGCAACTAACATCCAATGGAACGAGGTCTTTCCCACTCATCTTGCCTCTGAAGGAACAGGAAGAGTCAGCAAAGAAAGGCCTCTGTGTATGGTCATTTATCACACATTCTCATTGTAACCAATTTGATTACCCAGTGGTGGGATTCAGCTGGTTTGGGCCGGTTTAGGCGAACCGATTGTTAAATTGCTGGCTGGCCCCACCCCTTCCTAGGCTGCCGTTACCAGGAGTCCCCACGCACCCCATTTTGGCTCCCAGGTAAGTGCAGGAAGGCCTCCTAGGCCCAAAACGGGGCATGGGGGAGTGTGATGCCCCCCTCCCCTGTGGCCTGTTTTTGCTCCCAGGAGGCTGTAGGGAGGCCTATTAGGCCCAAAACAGGAGGGGGGGGCCAGCACATTCCCTCCGTGGCCCACTTTTGCTCCCAGGGGGGATGCAGGAGGCCACGTTCTGCCTGTCACACACCCTGGCCACACCCACCATGGCCATGCCCACCCAGCCGGTCATTAGGGCAGAGAATCGGTTGTTAAATTATTTGAATCCCACCACTGGATTACCACCTTTGTACATCTCAGTGTGGCTTTTGAAGGGTGGATTTGTCAGAACCTTCCTCAAAGCCAGTGATGGCTAACCTTTTCCGGACCGAGTGCCTAATGCGCCTGTACCCAAACCCCCAAAATGCAGTGCATGCGCAGTCCCCGCACTTGCGGCCCACCCCCACGTATGTGCATGTGCCCCCTATGTGCCCCTCCCCACACACATGCGCACACGGCCCTACACATACCCCACCCCCAGGCATGTGCATGCACCTCCACACACGCTCCACCCTCACAAATGCACATGCAATGCCCCCTGTGCATGCGTGCAAGGCCCTTCGCATGCCCCCCATCCTCCGTGCATGTGCAGCAAAGACCCGAAGACCAGCTGGCCGGTAGGAGGCACGTGCGCATGCACTGCAGAGCTGAACTGGGATGACGGCTCGTGTGCCATCAGAGAGGCCGCTGCGTGCCACCTCTGACACGCATGCCATAGGTTCACCATCACGGCTCTAAGCCACCAAAAGTTTCTGCATCATAGCTAGGAAAGAAAGATTCTCTGTCCAAAATCATGGCTTTCTTATTCCTTCCAGAACTTCTTTCCTCCTAGAGCTTCTGCCTGATTCCTTCCAGAACGTAGCCTTTCTGGAATATGCACGGAATCCTGGACCTTTGAAAAAAGTATTATTCCAGTAAATTAATGTGGTTCCTCTTACCCATTTTTAGCGGTGCCCTATAGACACCGAAACAATTTCTGTCTAATACAAAGAAGCAAAAGTAGAAAAATAAAACCCTTCTGAATGGATCCTATTACTCATTTTTGGTTTAGCCTTTTCCTTTCCCAGCTGCAGAAACCTCTTTTTTTTTTGCTTTCTCACAACTAGATCGCTGGACTCCAGAGATCAATTATTTCCTCACTGTGGTTTTAATCCGTTTCCACCAGCGAACACGGCCAGCTGTGCTTGAATTGCACTGAAGCCAAACACTTTCATTCACCCACCACGTTGCTCCGTGAAACATTAGGGAGAGGTGGTGGGGGCAAAAAGAGGGGAAAAAAAGAGGTGTTTTTTTTTTTTAGGGAGAATGAACATGTTTCTCAAGACAAGCTGATCTGCTCCATTGGTCGTCTGGAGTATCTTGTTATGTCCTGTAAACTGCAAAGCTATAAGTCAATTTAGTTTTCTTGGAAGAAAACCATGCATGCTGTGGTTATTTACAAAGAAGACCAAAGCTTCACATTTCATTGCTGCTCCTCCAGAATTGAACACAAATAGCAAACAGTTTTGGGGGCAAAAATGGTTCAGTTCTCCAGTCCTAATGGGATGCTCCTATGTGGAAGATGAGTTGCAATGAATTCAGAACGTCAGTTCTTCTTTTTTTTCCTGGAGAAGCTGTATCAGCCAAGGGTTTTTCTTCTCCTTCTCTAAACAAAAGACTATGGAAAGTTACCTCTGCTTTCTCTGTAAAAATCCCCAGGGTCAATGCCAGTCTTGATAAGACTGATTTCCCCCCCACTCTTTATCTGCAACTCTGGGAAGATGCAATTGGTTACTGGAAAGCAGAAACTGACATCATGTGGCCCCAGGAAAGTACATCACTAGTCGCTCTTTTGGAGCCATACCACATTTTTGACTACATTTGGCTAAAAATCAATACTATTTGGGGAAATTGGAAGTTAATGAAATCAGAGTTAAGAAGGAAAATGGTCAAACCTATTCTAAATGCCCAGGAAAAGGGGCTGTGTGGGATAGGAGAGAAGTACCCTAATTACTATCATCATCATCATTCATCATTATCCAGGGGCTCTTTCATTCTCATAACTGTTGGAGTATCTCTCAATCAGGAGTGGGCTTCAAAAATTTTAGCAAGGGATTTTCTGCCCGGTTGCTGGGTGGGCGTGGCCATGGTGGGCGTGGCCTAGTCAGCCTCTTGCACCACGGCGGGGTGGATGGGTTGTTTTTTGTCCTCCCTAGTCTCCAGAGGCTCTTTCAGAAGTTTCAGAGGCAGAAAAAAAAGCAAGGCACAGAGCTCACAACCAAGGAACCTGTTGCTAAAATTCACCTCTGGGAACAGCTGATTCCGGGTATTCTGGGAGGCTGATCCACCCACCAATCAGCTTTTTTCTTATTTTCCTCCCCAAAAACTAAGGTGCGTCTTATACTCCAGTGCGTCTTATACTCTGAAAAGTACGGTAATTTTAGGATACTACCAAAAAAAAAAAAAAAGGTAGTGTTATTAGCTAGTTTTAGAAAATACACTTTTCCCAAAAGCTTTCCATTTTGGCCACTACTGTATATGGAAGTCCTTTTCTTTCCATTCCTCAACTAACTCAGCAGTACTCTGGTAAATATTATATAATGCAAAATACTAATTTCACAAACGGTTAACTGATAGCTTCTTTCTACAGATCCACAGAAAACAGCTTTGTTGTTTATCCAAAGTCCCCGTTTCTTATCATTTTTTTTTAAAAAATCGATAGGACATGAAGGCTATACAGCACACAGAGAATGAAATGTTAATTGTGTTTAATTTGAATTGTAAGCTAAATATACTGTCTGTGATTTCATCAAAACAGAAGATCCTTCTTGTGTGGACTTCTTCGCCTGGTGCCACCTGGTTCCTCAACATGGTGTCTGCAATCATAAATTTTATGGCAAACAGTGCTGCAAATCCTGCACGTGGAAGAACTGACTTGAACATGTCAGGCTGAGGATTCAACAGGTTGTTTCCATTTTGTCAAGATTGAGTTTTCCAGAACCAAACATCAGCCAAATTGTCAAGGAAAACGGTAACGTCTCTAAACATGGAGCGGTAATCGCAGTGATGAATCTTCAAGGACTGGATTTTGAACATAGGATGGAATAAGACTAAGAAATCTTCCCACTTCATGGCCAAAGCTGATCCCGACCCCACTGGATTGGCATATTTGGCACAGTGGTCCAACTTTTTCCACTATAAGAGTCAATACAGAGAGCCTAAAATAGGGAACTGGAACATTCTATGGAGACATGTAAGCTAATGTGGTGTCTGTCAGCAGAGTCCTTCGTAAGAAGGAGAAGGTCCTTTAGGCTTATTACAACAATGGCCGCCGAGACTGTGAATTGCTATACACAACAGAGGTGTGATAGCTAGACAAACACTATGCTGCACAATCAAGACTTAAAGGTGCTTTTCTATTTCAGGTGCTTCTGGGAAACTAAGGGCTATATCAAAATGGAATTCCTTGCTTTATTGTGTTACTCTTTCCATGTTTAGCAATAAATGAGTCATAGCTTACTAGCCACTTGAATGGGCTGGCATGTTTTGGGATATTCATCCAACAAAACCCCACTGATTTTTTTTTTTTAACATAGCATTTCTGTGTTCTATGAGCAAAGTAGAATGAAATTGCGAGAATTTCACCTCTTACCTATGGGCTTTGCCTTATTATCACTCACCTTGACAGGCATTCAAAAATTCCACCATTTTCTTGTTTACATTAAACACTGAAGTTGATTTGTGCTGACTGGTTCAGAACTGGGGTGTCCCTTGTAAAAACCAGACCTTTTTTTTTTTCTATTCAAACATTAAATGAAAAGGAAATTGCAACTGTGGCCGAAATAGTAGGAATTGCATGCAATTCATCAAACCATTTCAGACCGATCTTCCTGAATTCAAACATAAATGCAAACTGCTATTACTTGAACTTTTATTGCAGACAAATAGTTATTTTTTTTTCTTTTATCCATTCCATCTGCAAACCACTTGAAAGAAATTTCTTCCTTTATGGATTCATTTATATAAGCAGGGCCAGAAAACGAACCTGCACTTTTCTATGTTCCAGATATGAATCAGTCGTGCTAAACACAAGCACAGTTACAGATTTATAGGCTCAAGGATTAAATGCACTGGCTATTTTTGTATAATATTTTGAACAGGTTATTTAAAGATCTACCAACTGCATTCAGATACAGTAACTTGCTATGTCTGGTTAATTTTATCCTTGTCTTGTGTTCTTTTTATTATTTGCCATATAATACAAACCAGTAGTGGTTTTCACTTACCTTCGCTACCGGTTCGGAACTGTAAGCGCGCATGTGCAGAGCATCCATGATGACGTCCGGATGGGTGGGGGCAGCCTCCCACCACCGCCGCTACCGGTTCTCCTGAACCAGGGCGAACCTGTAGAAACCCACCACTGATACAAACCCAACCTCTTTATGGAACATGTTAAACCATAAACTAACCATACCATACAGTCATCTGGTTAAGCGTTGTGCAAATACAGTTGTTAAATGTTTCACGGTAAGTCAGAAACCTGTTCATCATCTTACTGATGAACATGACAATTGAGCCAAGGATAGTTGCCTGGTTTTCTTAAAAAAAAATCTGTGTTTTCTTTATCAGAAAAAGAAGCTCTGTATTAGTTAGTCAAACTGATGGTCCTGTACACTTGTGTTTCTCTGTTGCAAAATATTTCCCCCCGTTTGATCTAGGACAGTTGCAGGGGTGAAATCCAGCAGGTTCTGACAGGTTCTGGAGAACCAGTAGTGGAAATTTTGAGCAGTTCAGAGAACTGGCAAATACCACCTCTGGCTGGCCCTAGAGTGGGGTGGGAATGGAGATTTTGCAATATCCTTCCCCCAGGAATGGGGAGGGAATGGATATTTTGCAGTATCCTTCCCCTGCCATGCCCACCAAGCCACACCCACAGAACTGGTAGTAAAAAAAAATTGGATTTCACCACTGGACAGTTGGCACATAAATTCACTCAACAGCCCATGTTTGCAGTACAACTGATATTAGTGGATTCACTATTCGTGGAATAAGTAGAAAGAACTTGCATCCATTGTGGAAAGAATAGATTGTGAATGCTCAAATGGTAAACTAGAATACAAGGAGATCTCTTCGCTAAAACCAATACAGCTAAAGCAGCTTATATTTTGATGTAATTTTCTGGGGCATGGCTATCCTGGACATTTTTGTCCTCTTTCCAGCCAATCCCACATCATCCCTGGATGAATGTAGCTCAGATTTATGGCTCTCCAAACTATCATTTCTGATCTAAAATTAGACATGTCAACATTAACGTCAGAAAGTGGTCAGTCAAAATTAGCAGTTCCTTTTTTGCAGGGAACAACATGAAATGTGATGCATTAAGGAATGATTATTCCAACAATCTTGAGTTCTAAGTAGACTTTCCTTGAACATTTTAAAATGAGAGAGAGAGAGAGAGAAATCTTTCTGTCCAACAACGTGTTGACCAATTTTTGTTCTACAATGGTCATATTTTATTATTTGATGTAAAAAAATATTAATTTATTAATGCATAGCTCTCCCTTCTTTTTAATTTTATCACTGGCTTCCCAAGTAAGTGATGGCGATGCAAAGAAATGTTGCATAGAAGTATAGATTGTGATGTAAAAGGAAAAAAAAAATGAACAAACTCAAAGCATAAATTGTACTATTTAATTGTTTTATAAGTTGTAATAAAAATACTCTATTTCATTATGTTTTGGTACCTGTACAAGTCTTGAATAAACTATGGAAGCTGTACTTGATGTTATTTGCATATCTGTGATCTTGGGCTTTTTCAGACTTACGGGTTATTTCATAGAGTATCAGATCATGGAACTTTTTCATGTTGCAGTCCCACGTCACACCATTAATGGCCCATATTTTAAACCAGTTGGAAAAGGAATACTTTATCTACTACATCAGACTGGAGACTAAGCTACAATGGCAAAATTGATAGTATAGGTCCACAACAGATTTTTTTTTTTTAACCAAATTGAAGCAGGATTGACTCTCTTGGGTAAAATATATCACAGAGCAAGGCAGATTTAGACATCTGCAATACGGTTTCTAAGACTTAAATAGAAACTAGCAATCGTTACTTAATGTTTAATGCAAAGCTTAACTATTTAAACAATGGCTAGAGGTTGGCAATATAAATGGAAGGGAGTGATTGGAAGTATCATTAGAAAGCGATTTATCTTCTTTCTTTTTTGGGGGGGGTTATTTTTCTAAATCTAAATGTAGTCTTTTTTTATTGTGCTTTTTTCCTACTTTTTTTTTGTATTTCAGTCTGTTAACAATAACACACATATTATGAATGTGAATGAAGAATGCATGGCTTGCTCAAGCGTCTTCACTATTGTAATGACAGGCAAAGTTCTCTGGGGATCAGATTTCTGTTAAACAAACCCTGATTTAACTCCCTGTAGTACATCTTGTTCCTCCACGATTCCATCAATTAAGGTATGTGTCTTATTTCCTCCCTACCCCTTGCTCCTCTTAAAGTCTTTGCTAAGGTTTGCAAGCTGGTTTCGGACAGGGTTGGGCTGCTGGGGGTTCACAGGGTTTCGGGAGAACCTCTAGCTAAGATTCTGTGCAGTTCAGAAAACCACCAAATTCCCCTCCTGGCTGGCCCTGCCCTGCCCTGCCCTCCCCTCCCCTCCCAGGAGTCCCCACACGGCCCATTTTGGATGCAGGTAAGTGCAGGATGCACGCGGAGGCCTGGGGAGGGTGAAAAATGGGCCTACCGGAAGATCGGGAAGGCAGAAAATGGGCCCGTTTCCAGAGGACCTCCGGAGCCTGGGGAGGCTGTTTTCGCCCTCCCGGAGGCTCAAGGAAAGCCTCCAGAGCCTGGGGAGGGCAAAAACACCCCGCCTGCCATGGTGCAGGAGGTGTACTAGGCCACACCCACCCAGCAA
This sequence comes from Ptyas mucosa, assembly GCA_012654045.1. Classification (NCBI taxonomy): domain Eukaryota; kingdom Metazoa; phylum Chordata; class Lepidosauria; order Squamata; family Colubridae; genus Ptyas; species Ptyas mucosa. Next base: position 11,148,339 of record WNWU01000024.1, read on the forward strand.
CCGGGGCAGAGAACCCCTTGCTAAAAATTTTGAAGCTCACCCCTGGTTTCGCACCTATTCAGATGAGACCAATGGTTTGATGCAGATCATTGCTTGGTTTGATCATTCCAACTTGGTTCAAAAAATTGAGTCATTCTGATTTTCTATTTTGAGTCATTCTGTTTTAAAGCGCTCCATGGCATAGGGCCTAGCTATCTTCGAGACCGCCTGCTGCTACCGATGACCTCCCATCGACCCGTGTGCTCCCACAGAGAGGGCCTCCTTGGGATGCCATCAGCCAAACAATGTAGGCTGGTGACCCCCAGGGGGAGAGCCTTCTTTGTGGGGGCATCTACCCTCTGGAACCAGTTGCCCCCAGAGATAAGGAGAATCCATTACCTCGGTGCCTTCCGCCATGCCCTCAAAACCTATCTTTTCTAGCAAGCCGGGCTGGCTTAAAAAATAATTTTAAATGTTTTAATTGGTTAGTCACTTTTTAATGTATGGGGCCAAATTTATATATATTCTTAATTGTTTTTAATGTTTGTATTCTATGTTTTTTAATTTTGGCTGTACACCGCCCTGAATCCTCAGGGAGAAGGGCGGTATATAAATCTGAAATTAAATTAAATTAAATTAAATTTTCTCAGGTCAAAAGCCTTTCCAAATTATCAAAGGATATGAAGGCACCTGGTTTAATAATTCAACCTGAATCATCAGTCCAACTGAAAAATGTGAGTCAGTGAAAAAAATAACCTGTTTACTAATCGGGTCTTTGCCCAGCCTATTCTGTGTCAGATTTTGACCCATGTTGGGGGGCACTACTTCAGTGAAGCTAGTCCTTGTCGTACAACAGTTTGTTTAGTGACCATTTGAATTTACAATGGCACTGAAAAAAGGACCGGTTTTCACACTTACGACCATTGCAGCATCCCCATGGTCACATGATCAGAATTCAGAACGCCTGGCATCTGACTCATATTTATGACGGTTGCAGTGTTCCAGGGTCATGTGATCCCCTTTTGCGACCGTCTGACAAGCGAAGTCAATGGGGAAGCCAGATTCACTTAACAGCTGCAAATTCATTTCTTTCCAGAGGGACTGTCCCAGCTAGTGCTGACTGACAACTTCCCCTCCCCCTGGAAACAGGCGATAAATCACAAGCTGGGCTCTTATGCGCTCTCACCGATATTCTTAATGTCCCTCGGCTTTGACAAAGCAAAGCAAGTGGTAATTGATAGAATGAAGGACTTGGAGTTCCAAGAAGAACTAAATAGGTTGCCTCTCCACAGTAGGGACAAGAAGAACTAAATAGGTTGCCTCTCCACAGTAGGGACGGAATCAAACAGGATGTGTGGGAATCGGCAAGATATCTAAATGATCTGATCTGCCCAAAACAAAGAGTAGCTTTCTTCAGAGCCAGATTTAATATTCTCCCCTCAGGACTTCTCCAGGGTAGTATAAGAGAACACCAATAGCAGAATGGGTATGTATATGTGGAAAAGGAAAAGTCGAAGATATCTCACATGTTTTATTGTACTGTGAGTTATACGGAGTATGTAGGTCAATATATATTCTCCCCTTACTAGAGAGATTGCCAGGGAGGACAGATGACTTTTATATAAGCTTCCTCCTCCAAGACTCAAATCCGGCTACCACGCGTGCAGTGGCAAAATTCTGTGTTGCTGCAATGTCCACAAGAAAAAAATTGGTTACCGAATTATAGATGTCAACTGATGCCAATTTTTTGGAGATATCTATAACAATTATTGGAAAAATACATTTACTCACATACTTATCGGCTCTCTACGCATGTAAATTAGGCAGTGACCCTAACGGTTTGAGATCATGTATTTCCATAACAGGGATGTTATTATTCACGATTAAGGTCAGTATTATTTTTAATTTATTGTATGTCTATTACTGGTCGATGACCATAATGAAGTTTTATTCTATTCACTTAACAGCTGTGTTACTAACTTAACCGCTACAGTGATTCACCGAACAACCTTGGCAAGAAAGCTCGTAAGATGGGGCAAAGCTCACTTAACAAATGTTTCACCTAACAACATAAATTTTGGGCTCAATTCTGGTTGTAAGTCAAGGGCCATTTGTATTAAAACCTGCTCAGTTGTGAGCACATTTTAAAAAATAAGACTTTTAATAGTTTCCCCATTGAACTCTAGGCCTGTATTGGCGAACCTATGGAATGCCAACTCGAAGCGGCATGCAGAACCATCCTGCACAGACTGCGCAGCCTCGCTGGCTCCTCTTCCACATTCCTATGCACACACGTGCACCGGTCAGCTGGCCTTCGTGCATGCAGGAGCGCCGAAACCCAGAAGGGCAGTGTTCCGTCATGCATGCGCGCGCCGGCACCCAAACCCACATGCGTGCGCTGGCCAGCTGTTCCTCAGGCTCACCTCTGCACTGGAAACCAGAAGTTTGGGTGTCGGTACATGTATGCACGACGGAACGCTGCTCTTCCGGGTTTCAGCACTCCCACGCACGCGAAGGCCAGCAAGGCCGCACGGTCCAGGCGGGATGGTTTTGCGTGCCATTTCTGGCCTGCAGGTTGGCACGCGGTGACGTAAAAGGTTAACCTTCACTGCTCTAGGCAAAGAGCAGTTTGTTTCCACACACAGATGTTTTTTTGAGTTTCTCTGCTGATATAGTTGTTCCAATATTCATGATGAGTTGCATTTTTTTTTTTGGCCTCAGAACATGGTCAGGAAACCACATTCCTGGGGAAGCCATGCCCTTCCTTCCTTCTTTATTTAGCCTCCAACCATATTGGTTTATAGACAAAGCTATTTATTACTTGCCACCAAAAAGGTTATAATTTAGCTTAAGGGGAAAAAAATGTGCGCTAAACAAACTGAACCCATTTCACTAATCAGGGGTAACTTACGACTCCTTTCAGCCTTCAACCTTACCATGTGTAGTTAATCAATTATCACCACACAGAACAAATCAAAACTCTCTTGATTTCTTAGATCCTATCTAAAGTTAAAGGGGCAATGATGAAATTCCACACGGGGTTGACATTACGATTTTGAAGCCAAACACAGTGGGAGGTTAACTGCTATTCTGTGAATGGAACCTTAGCAGACCTCTGGAGAGGGAAAGTTCATCCTTTTCTCTCATTCGCTGTCCTGATTAAAATTTTCATTCGAAACGGCTGTTTGCATTTCATAGAAAACTCCCAAAGGCGTCAAGGAAGCTTTGCTTAAAATACTAATAGCAATTTCAGAAAGATTTGTTGTTGTTGTTGTTGTTGTTAAAATGCAGGAAATGAAAGAAAGAAAACATTAAATTCCCCTTAACTTATTTCTCTGGCCCAGAGACCAAAGGTGGGTTGCTGGGAGTTCGCAGGGATTTGGGAGAACTTCTAGCTAAGATTCTGTGCAGTTCAGAGAACCCCCGAATCCCACTCCTGGCTGGCCCCACTCACCCCTCCCCTCCCCTCCCCTCCCCGGAGTCCCCTGGCGGCCTGTTTTGGATGCAGGCTTGGGGAGGGCGAAAAACAGGCCTACCGGAAGTTGGGAAGGCCAGAGAGGGGCCCATTTCCAGCCTCCAGAGGGTCTCCAGAGCCTGGGGAAGCTGTTTTTACCTTCCCGGAGGCTCAAGAAAAGCCTCCCGAGCCCGGGGAGGGCAAAAACGTCCCCCCCCCCACCATGGTGTAGGAGGCAGACTAGGCCACGCCCACCATGGCCACACCCACCCAGCAACTGGGCAGAGAACCGCTTGCTAAAATTTTTGAAGCCCACCCCTGCCAGAGACTAGTACGGTATGTGGCTCTTACTGCTTCCTGCACACAAAAGGTATGTTGTAAATTCTTACACACAGTTAATGCCTGGTTTTAGTTTAATCTTTAGCCAATTTGGATTAAAGTAAAACAGCTCTATAAGTGCAGTTTAAAAAGACATCGTTGGGCATAAATGAGTTGCTTCCCCCAAATAATTATCTTTAAATTGGGGGCTAGGGAGGTAGGGGGAGAGAGGGTCATTTTTAGATCTTAGAAACAACTTGTTAAAAATAAAGGAATTGGCTGGAAGTGCAACTGACTGCAAACGTCACAGCTGCTGAAAAACCTGACTTTCCAATATAGCAGTGTTCCAATATCTCAGGGGCTGCCACAAAGAAGAGGGAGTCAAGCTATTCTCCGAAGCACCTGAGGGCAGGACAAGAAGCAATGGGTGGAAACTAATCAAGGAGAGAAGCAACTTAGAACTAAGGAGAAATTTCCTGACAGTTAGAACAATTATCCAGTGGAACATCTAACCTCCAGAGATTGTGAATGCTCCAACACTGGAAGTTTTTAAGAAGATGTTGGATAACCATTTGTCTGAAATGGTGTTGGGTTTCCTGTCTAGGCAGGGGGTTGGACTAGAAGACCTCCAAGGTCCCTTCCAACTCTGTGATTCTATTTCTATTTCTTTGAAGATGAGTCTCAAGATGAGCCTTTTCTTAGAATAGGATGCATTTTATGAATTTAACTCTTCGCTTTTCTCATCTTATTTCTATTCCCCCTCTTTTCAAATCTCAACACTTTCTTCCCTAGGCAGGTATCCTTTACCTTACCCCATGTGTCCCCTGATTTGCCTCTCTTTATTTTTAGCTGCTTTGCCTGGAAGGAAGCTAAAAGTAAATGCATGGTCAGTATCTACATGCTGATATCCCAAAGATGTTTTTTTTAGGAGGGAACTGGACTTTCTTCTTGTTTTTTTTTTCTTTTGAAGACATTTCACTTCTCATCCAAGAAGCTTCTTCAGCTCTGGCAGGATAGTGGGGAATGGAAGAATTGATATTCCTTGCAGACAGCTGGTAATCTGCATCCGTTTAGAGCAGGGGTGTCAAAGTCACGTCGTCATGGAGGCATCCCGTGAAGTATCAGGACTTTCCCCCCCTTCACTAAACTAGGTGTGGGCGTGGCCAGTGCGTGACGCATCCGGCTCGTGGGTCGGGAGTTTGATAGCTCTGTTTTTCTTTTTCTATTCTTCTTTTTGAGGGAAAATTCATCTCATCATCTTCCAGTAAGCCTAGCAAACCACCATTTTATGTTCCCTTCCATTTGTGTTTAAGTTTCAGCAGTGTTCCTCTATTTTCTACCAAATTAGGAAAGCCAGCTCGTTTTTTAAAAATGCATGAATTTCATCAAACTTCTCAAGAGGTGAGGAAAGCATATTCAAGATTATGCCCCTTACTCCATCATTTTGAAAGCTAGTGATAAATCAAACTGACAGTTCTTCTGGAGTGTCTTTGCCATAATTTTTGTTGGAAACGGTATGCCTTTAATAAATAAGTTCAGTGTAAGGAACTCATTAAAAAGGGATGGTTTAAAACACCCTGTTTAGAAAATATCACTGTTTGATCTCTGAATTACCCACTTCAGGCTACCAATTAGTGGAAGAGGAGAGTGTTAACTACAAAACGGAGGAGCATTACCCTTATCTTGTTTAAATGACCCACAAAGAGCACAATGTCTGTTGCATTAGCAGAAGCTAAATGTGGATGAGTAGTAGATGGCTAATGAAAGTAAATAATAAAATTACTAGGTCTAGGTCACAAATGTTTGATAGAAACATATTCTAATTTCAAGAACAAATCATAGCGTTGAGGTCTTGTTGACCTCTTGGAGACCAAACAGGCAGACCAGATTGTAAAACCAGAAGGCAATCAGATGTGAGGGATCCTGGGTGCTCTCGGAGCTTGGTTTTGTTTTTTTTAATTTGATTTATATGCCGCCCTTCTCCGGAGACTCAGGGCGGCTTACAAGGCGTTAAACAATAGCCTTCATACTTTTGCATATTTATACAAAGTCAGCTTATTGCCCCCACAGTCTGGGCCGTCATTTTACCTACCTTAGAAAGGATAGAAGGCTGATCCAACCTTGAGCCTGGTGAGATTTGAACTTGCAGTAATTGCAGGCAGCTGAATGTTAATTGCAGTGCTTTAGTCTGCCACGCCACCAGGGTGGTTGTCTTTCTTACAGTTGTTTTCATCACCCAAACTAGGTAACATCATCAGTGCTAGTCTAGCTAAGAGCTCAGAAAGCACCAAAGACAGGGAATGGGCTGTTACGGGTTCGCCCGGGTTCGGTAGAACCCATAGCTAACATTATGGCTGGTTTGGAGAACCTCCAAATCCTACTCCTGGCTGGCCTCACCCACCCTGCCTCTCCCACCCCACCCCGCCCCTCCCAGGAGTCTCCATGCGGCCCATTTCGGATGTGTGGTAAGTGCAGGGCCCACATGGAGGCTTGGGGAGGGGGAAAAACGGGCCTCCCAGAAGTTCCAGAAGGCCGGAAATGGGCCCGTTTCTGGCTTCCGGAGGGCCTCCGGAGCCTGGGGAAGGCAGTTTTTGCTCTCCTAAAGGCTCGAGGAAAGCCTCCAGAGCCTTGGGAAGGCGAAAACACCCCCCCCCCCAGCCATGGTGCAGGAGGCTGACTAGGCCACACCCACCATGGCCACGCCCACCCAGCAACCAGGCAGAGAACCTGTTGCTGAAATTTTCGAAGCCCACCCCTGACCAAAGACCCCTCATTTCAACCCTGAAATACCAGTACTCTCTTTCAGCGCAGTCATATATCTGTTGCAGCTTCAAGAGAAAAAGAGCCTGAGCAGATAACACCCAATTCAGACAATGACAGCGGGATTCTGACAGGTTGCCCAGCCCATGAACAAACTAGCAGCAATGAAGAACTGAACAAAGATGACTGGCATGTCTTCGTGAGAGGACAGTAATCCTCTCCTTAATCAAGCTTTGCCAGCACCCAGGGTAGGGGTGGGCTTCAAAAATTTTAGCAAGGGGTTTCTGCCCGGTTGCTGGGTGGGCGTGACCATGGTAGGTGTGGCCTAGTCAGCCTCCTGCACCACATGGGGGGGAGCGCTTTTGCCCTCCCCGGGCTTTGGAAGCTTTCTTCGAAGCCTCTGGAAGGGTGAAAGCAGCCTCCCCAAGCTCCGGAGGCCCTCTGGAGGGTGGAAATGGGCCTGTTTCTGGCCTTCCCCATTTTCCGGTAGGCCTGGAAGTTTTCACCCTCCCCGAGCCTCCACGTGCACCCTGCACTTACCTGCATCCAAAACGGGCCTGGGGACTCTTGGAAGGGGTGGGGTGGGGTCGGCCAGCCAGAAGTGGGATTTGGGGGTTCTCCGAACTGCATAGAATCTTAGCTAGAGGTTCTCCCAAAACCCCTGCAAACCCCCAGCAGCCCACCTCTGACCCAGGGTTATATTAGAGCATCTCCCAGACATTTGTGTCCACCTTCAGATCTTTGTGTCTTCTGCTTTTGCTCTGTATTAGGGGACAATTAGTCCCAAATAAACCTATTTTATTGTAACAGCTGAGAATTACTTTCATTCCCAGCTGAGTCCCAATTAGTTGCAACAAAAGTCCTCCAAAAGAAGTCCTTCGGGATAATCACCAACCTTTATCTTCCTTGACACCCTGCCAAAGGCCTTACTTGGCAAAGCCCCATGGAGTTCAGAAACAAACAAGAGATGCCAACTGGAAACAGAGTTAGCAACATTGCTTTCCTGTGCTTTTGTTTCTCTTTTAAGCCTTATGGGAGGGGCCAATCATCTCCTGGCCTTATTTCTGAATCGTCCCTTTTGCTTTAGCTGCCCTTGCCTTCTGGCAGCTCTGCACATGCATGCACTAGGAGCAAGCTCCTCTTGTTCCTCTGCCTCTCTGCTGTCTGACTCTGGGGGCTCCAGAGTCCGTGCATTACTCCCAGATGCCCCTGGCCCCAACTCTGCCTCTGATGCAGAGCCCTCATCCGGGCCTTCCCCAGACTCCAGGACTGGCCCATGTTCCTCCCCAGCCTCCTCACTGTTTGAGTCTGCTGCCATCTCCGCAGGCTGCTGGCGGACCACAACACAAGCTAATTGACTCCAGGAGTTTGATTCTGAGTGGCTCAAAGTTGACTCAGCCTTCCATCCTTCCAGGTCAGTAAAATGAGGACCCAGATTGTTGGGGGCAAGATGCTGACTCTGTAAACCACTTAGAGAGGGCTGTAAAAGCACTGTGAAGCAGTATATAAATCTAAGTGCTATTGCTATTTGCTACAGAGGACACAATGGTTTTCTCACCCAAGAGCTGCAATGCTGGGTGTAGCCAGTCAAATTTACTATAAGGCTGTTGAGGCTGTTCCCCAGAATTATCAGATTATCCCTCATTATCTCTTTTTGGTGGGTGGGAAAGTTGATAGTACTTCTAAAGGAAAGAACTAGATGATAGCTGCTCATAGCATATTTGGGGCGGAAGATAAGTTTGGAAACTGGCACATTGCTTTGAAGCAGTGAATCTACATGTATTTTCAAAACGTAAAACACACCTTTTAAATAAGTAAGAATTCCAGGCTTAATAAATGAAACTTCTGAAGTTTAATGAAGAAGCTGTAATCCATAACTTCGACTAAATAAATTGTATTAACACAAGGAAACTAATAGTAGAGGTTTCTCTCAAATAGGTGGGTATAAATTTTTGCTTACTATGTCTTCTTTTGCATGATAATAGTTTTGTTCTTTCAAGGCAAATATATGGAGATGTATGTATGTATGAATTTCTCTTTAGCCAGGTTCTTCCTATGTAAACCAAGATTTTTATGCAGCCCTAGTTCAGTGAAATCACAATCCATTCGTTTCTAGGCTTTTTTCAGGCAGACCAGCAAGCACCCTGCTGCCCATTTGGGAGACTAAGGAGACTAAGATAGATCTATTTTGGATTTATTAGTCCTCATCAATTAGCCACACCCCGATCCCATGTATCCTCCCTGTAAAGGTACAGTATTTATTTTCTTTTCTTGGGATGAGACTATCTTAGTCTCCCAAATGGGCAGCAGGATGCTTGCTGGCTGCCTGAAAAAAGCCTAGAAACTAGTGGATTGTGATTTCACTGAACTAGGGCTGCATAAAAATCTTGGTTTACATAGGAAGAACCTGGCTAAAGAGAAATACACATAAAGGCCTATGAAAAGAAAAGATTATATATATATATATATATATATATATATATATATATATATATATATGGGGTTTCACCTTAAACCCAAAGAAAAGCAATGCAGCATTTTTGGGGAGAACCACATCCTATGAAGGGACAACGTGGACCCAAAGACACAAACTAAGGCAGACAAATGAGCAGTCTGGCCACAAGATCACATAGAGTGAAAAGAACATGGCTATAATAGGGCTACAAATGGAGAACAACATGTGGCCCTGCCTTATACATTTTGCTTTCCTTTAGAAAGCCAAAACCAAAGAAACCACATAATAGCTTTGTAAAGTATATGAACCTTCTCGGTAACTGCCTGATTTTTCTGGTACATGGCTGAAAACCCACTGAATCTTCTATGTAGACATGGTGTAATCACCAAAGTGCCCTACCTTTTCTACCATGGTAGAAGAAACTCCTTGGAACTAAGGAACCTCAAACCTCCAGGATGAAGCTGCTGAGATGCAATTTAAATATATATATATATATATATATATATATATATATTTTCAAATGAGTTTGAAATTAAAGAGAGACAATGGTTGTCTCTTCCAGTACAAATGTTAATTGTTCGGTATTGATAAAATGATTTTGTGTGGCTGTGAAGATTATTTTCACATTTTAATAGACCCACATTTGTGGGTCTATTTTACCCACAAGATACACTTACAAAGGCATAGACTTTAGTAGAGTATTTTTCATGATAACATGAAAAATATTAGCCTAATAACCAGATTTTCCCACTGTCAAATGTTTTAAATAGATAAAAGGTAAAGGTTCCCCTTGCACATATGTGTTAGTTGTTCCTGACTCTAGGGGGCGGTGCTCATCTCTGTTTCAAAGCCAAAGAGCCAGCACTGTCCGAAGACCTCTGTGGTCATATGGCCAGCATGACTAAATGTCAGAGGCGCACGGAACGCCATTACCTTCCCACCAAAGGTGGTCCCTATTTTTCTACTTGCATTTTTTACCTGCTTTCGAACTACTAAGTTGGCAGAAGCTGGGACAAGTAATGGGAGCTCACCCCGTTACGCGGCACTAGGGATTCGAACCGCCGAACTGCCGACCTTTCGATCGACAAGCTCAGCATCTTAGCCACTGAGGCACTGCGTCCCATATATATATATATATATATATATATATATATATATATATATATATATATATATAATCTTGTGGGACAAAGAATTCCAATGAAAATCTAAATAGAATTCATGATGTTTGCAAATAATAAACATTTCTCAGTTCTTGAGAGATCTAAAGGACCTCCTGGGATCTGTCCTTGGTAATATCTCAAATTGTGTGTGTCTTTTATTTTTGAATTGCCATCCATGAAGGAGAGTTAGTAGAAAGTCACTTTACAGACTAATAGAAACACACCACCAAAAAACGTGTTTTGCAATTCTGGCAAAAATACGGAGCTCATTACTATACCTCCTATAATGTCAGGAACAAAGAATCAGGTCTATACATGAAATTGTGGTTCATATGATTTATAGCTCAAGCCTATACATAAAAATATAGTCAACTAACAGCCTATACTAAATCGTTGCTAGATAAGAGTCAATGGAAATTAAGGGAGCCTGGACTTGGATTGTTTGTGACAACATATTGACTCCAGACTGATAACTCTCTTAACTCCACCCTCTCTTCTGCTCCTATGTATAGGCTGTTATCCATTCATTTTTCGTAAAAATCGGTACTGAGGGAGAACCCAAATTGTCTTCTTAATTCTATCTAAATTTCTCTCTTTTTTAAAAAAAGAAATTGAGATGTGTCTCAATTTGTATCTCTGGCTTCTTGAAGAACCAAGCCCCAGTCTCCTCTATCATCTCTGCCACACCCTTCCAATTTGGCATTCATTAATTGGCATTTAACTTTCAAGACAACCATTCAAAGAACACCACTGTAATTATATATCCCACAAGTAGGGATCGTGCCTTGCCTTAAATTGTGAAACCTTACTTTGTGGCCCTGTTTTCTGCAGCTGATGCTGTGTACACATGGAAGGGAGTGCCACCAGTACTTTAAAGAACAAATAACCATGCAAGTTTGTTCTTAAAAATAAAGCACAGCCATTATTATCAAAACCAACAATGTTTAGTGGAAGTGTAACTGGTATACACAAAAACCACACCTAGAGGCTCAGGTTTCTTAAATATAGTCAGGCATAAAGTGTTCTTCTTCCCACTTTATTATAACTGGCTTTTTCCCCCTGTCAATTCCTAAAATACTAGAGGGTTTTTTTTTCCTGAAAAAAATATATAACTAAAATTACACATCTATCAATGTGGTACTGTAAGTCATATTTAACATTTGCAAAGATCTGTGACTTTGACTAGATCACTTTTTCTTCAACTATTTCATTTTGCATTCAAATTTGCTGTAGGATTTATCTTCATTTCTTTTTTCTCTCATCACATAGAGTTCTTTTAGGTTTTAACAAGCCTCTTTGATAAATGCAATAGGAGAAAACTATCTCTTAATTTGTCATCTGTGTTTCTCTTCAGCCATTCTTTTTTCTAGATGCAGAAGAGCAGAGTTGGAAGGGACCTTGAAGGTTTTCTAGTCTAATCCCCTGCTTAAGCAGGAGACCCTATACCGTTTCAGACAAATGACTGTCCAGTCTCTTCTTCAAGACTTATGGTGATGGAGTACCCATAACTTCTGGAGGCCCGCTGTCCCACCAGTTAATTGTTCTCATTGTCAGGAAATTTCTCCTTAGTTCTAGGTTGGATCTCTTCTTGATTATCTAAAGCTCCTCCTGATATCTACTTCCACCTCCAGAATATTGATAGTAATTTGAAGAACTTTAAATTTTTTAAAATTGCCCTTCATGAAGGAGAAATAATACAATTCTAAAAACCTCCAGAGGTATAATTCAGTTTGAAGATTCAGATAAATATGAAAGCTCTGTCCAGTTTGACTGCTCAGACTGATTCATACAATTAACTGAATCCAGAAGTCTGAATTGATTTGGACAGATCTCCACCTCTATTCCAGTTCCATCCATTCCAATAATTAAATGTATGCAGAGAGATATAGAAGGTGATTGAATTGATTCGGTTCAGTGAATCCAATCAATCTATTCATCTATGTCTTTGAATAAATTCTATAAACCAGTCTGAAATGATTCAGAGGGTAGAATATTAATGTACAATAAGCCTAATACACATTAAATTTCTGGTGGCAGAAATTTGTAAGACAAACCTTAAGTCCCCTTACAAACAGCAGCAGCTTTGTTTGTGTATGTGAGAAAACAAGCAAAGTAGTGGTCACAGCATTGTAATCTAAAGTCTTGTCTAGCATTGGCAGACAAGCAGAAGGGGTGAGACCTCAGGCATAAGAAACATAAGTGGTGTTCTTTTGGCTTGGACTCCTGGTTCATCTAGTCTGTCATTTCATTTTCACAGTAGCCAACCACTTTTACAAGAAGTCTACTAATCTCCAACAGATGACCATTGCAGAGACAGTCATAATACCATCAAGGCTAATACCACAGGTTCCCACAGCTTTCATGAATTGGTCCAAACCTTTTCCCAAAGCTGGTTCAGACCAGTTCGGGTGAACCAGTAGCTCCGGCGATCAGTTGAGAGTGAACTGGTTTACTCCGATGATCAGCTGGGTCCCTGTGTTATACTGACCTATATTTTCTTTGTTTGAAGCCCAGCTGATAGGCGCAGCAAAGCGGATTGCCGTGCCTCAGCTGTTTTTCTCACCGGGGCTGCAGTAGAAGGTAAGTTTTAAAGCTGTTTTCAAATGCACTGTGCACACGCAAAATGCACGCTCAGCAAACCGGTTGAATCCCACCACTGCAAAGCCTGCTAGACTGGTAGCCAGCTCCATATCTTGTGTTAATGAATTCCAAGGTTTAATTATGTGTTGTGTAAAAAATACTTCCTTTTCTCTGTCCTGATTAGTTTAGAATTCCATTCCTATGGTGATGCCTTGACCACCTTCTTTCCTGTTTTTCTCTTTGGCAGGCACTACAGCTTGTAGGCTCAGCAGAGAGAGAGTTTGCCATTGAGGAAGATGACCTGCCCTTAAAAGCCTCTTTGTTCCAGTCTCCAGTACAGGATTTGGACTACCAGAACGTTAGAGAGAGAGAGAGAGAGAGGGCATCCCCAGGAATTAAAGTTGTTCTTGAAATCACTATTCCAAGCTCCCTCTTTCTCTGGGCTTCCACCTGCCCAAGAAAGAGACTATGGTCCTGATGCTGAAAAGTAGTTAAAAGGAAAACCAAAAGAGAAAGAGGAGAGGAGAGGAGAGAAAGTAAAGAGGAGGAAAGGGAAAGGGAAAGGGAAAAGGAAAGGGAAAGGGAAAGGGAAAGGGAAAGGGAAAGGGAAAGGGAAAGGAAAGGAGCCTAGCTTAGCTCAGCAGACTAAAAGCATAGTGATTTAAACCAGCTGTCTGCAATTACTGTAAGTTCGAATCTCACCAGGCTCAAGGTTGCCTCAGCCTTCCATCCTTTCTAAGGTAGATTAAATGAGGACCCAGTTTGTGGGGGCAATAAGCTGACTTTGTATAAATATACAAAAGTATGAAGGCTATTGCTTAGTGCATTGTAAGGCGCCCTGAGTCTCCGGAGAAGGGCGGCATATAAATCAAATTTTAAAAAAAGAAAGGAAAGGAAAGGAAAGAAGGAAAGGAAAGGAAAGATAGAAGGAAAGGAAAGGAAAGGAAAGGAAAGGAAAGGAAAGG
>WNWU01000024.1:11193820-11209406 GCA_012654045.1 Ptyas mucosa
ACCCGCATTCATCATCATCATTACTATAATATTCCCTTACTACAATAATTTTGCAAGCAGCCTATCATCTCACATAGACCTTTCATTACCCAACTATGTAACATCATCCATGCTGGAGAGGGTTGGGGTTAGCATCAGACAAACAAGCAAGGAACTACAGGCAATTCATCTGTTTATATTCAACTGGCTTGCACTGTTGGTGTTGGTGGGGCCAACTCCATTTTTAAGTGTCTTTAAGCCTCGGTTGAACCTGATTAATGCTTGGAAGACTAGCAAGAAAGAGTAGAGATGTAGGCTACTTTAGGAAGTTGAAAAACATTGTAGCTGGAAGAAGTGGCAGCCATGAAAACAGTTATCCAGAAAATTAGATGGATGCACCATGACATCAGCAGGTTAAGCTCTAATCAGACTCGGCAATGAATTATGGCACTGTAAAATACCATGGAGTAGATATTCTGTTTATTATGATTAGTGCATGGCTGAACGGAAAAAAAGCCCAATTGTAATGACAACTTTTTTTTCCCTGCCAAGGTTTTTCTCCCGTTGCTTTGGTTGAACTAGAGCAATACAATCTTGCTGCAAACACGATCCTGCCTCCACCCCAATTAATATCCTCCCCCTCCATTTGTGTGTTTAAAAAAAAGGTAGAAGATAGCCCAGAGATTCATTTCTACCTGTGTGCTGTCCCCAGCATGGATTCTGATTTCAGAAATCATAACTGAAGCAGATGAACTATTGTAAATCTTCCAAGCATTACATTTCTCAGCAAACCTGAGAAATCGCTTTCCCTTGCCCTAAAACTGGATATTTTTGCAATACCTGGATACTGCTTTGCATTTCGTAATCTTCAGTTTGTATCCCATTTTAAATAGCTTCCTAAAAGTAAGCAGAGTAGGAATAAATGGCCACGATCTCTTGCAAGAGTAACGATGGCATTTAAAATTAAGCCAAACACTTCTGTTCATCCTTGACCTTTAAAATCTGTTAGCCAGGCTAGGAATTAGGGTTTATCCCTAGCAGGATGATTGATGGTCTTATTTATTTATTTGAGAGGGCCGGGCAAAGTTTCCCTGTGTGTATTAAGACACTAAAAAGTTAAAGCTTATAGTGTGAACTTCTGGTTTCTCTAATCCGCTTCAGCAGCACTTGCAATCCATTGCTTTATGAAAAAAGCCAAGCTCTCTAATAGTCTGTTGGGTTTTTCAAGAAAACAAAGCCAAATAGTCTGTTGGGTTTTTCAAAGAAAACTGAAGCTTGGTTGCTTGAGAATTACTGAAGGACTCCATCGATAAGCACAAAATGCATTTACAGGAAGTTTTGTTAATGTTGAGGCTTGCTAACATCTTGCCAAGAGAAATGTCAATAAGAGGGGAATCTCCTTCCCCCTCCCTCCCTCCTTAAGTTTGCAAGGAAATGTCAGAACGACAGCTGAGTGGAAGAGAACAAACTTTGCAAGGGTAGCAATCATTTCCTGAGCTGCCTCTTTTAGGTGTCGCCGTTTTGCCTTTCAGCAGAAAAAGGAGCATTAGCATAACTGGTAGAATTGAGATCCCTTCAAGAGCAGTCTCAAGGTACAAATGAGGTTTTAGGCGGCAGCATTTTATCTTGCAGAGCTCTCTGGTTGTTGTTGTTGTTATTTTTTGGTCTTTTAATGACCCCGTAATCCCTTGCATGATGGTGGAGTTGAGGCAACTGAATGGAGCTGAGTGTTTACTGGCCGGATGCCCTTCCTGTCGCCAATGCAGAGTTCACAGCTGATATATACTCATTGTGTCCAGAGAGAGAAATATATGCTGCTACCTAGGATCGAACTCACAGCCTCCTGATTGTGAGGTGAGAGTTCCACCTCTAGGCAACTGCACCACTCTTGCAGAGCTCTCTGATACTCCTTAGAATTAGAGAATTAGAGAATTACAGAATATAACAGAGTTGGGAGGGACCTTGAAGGTCTTCTAGTCCAACCCCCTGCCACAAGTCTTAAAGCTGCCAGGTTTGAAGACCTCTGGCCTAAGTAGTAGTATTCCCAGATGTTAATGCACTGCTGTGGAAATCGGAGCATCAGAAAGGCTGAATGAAGAAACATTGACGCTTTGGAATTGTGCTGGAGAAAATACCTTGGATTGAAGAAGAAACAGTCATTGGATGTGAAAGTAAAACTAAACTGGTCCGTTGGAAACACTAATGATGTAAATGTAGCTTAATCATTTTAGACGCATAATATGAAAGATGAATCTCCTTGGGGAAGACCTGATGCTTGGAAAAATTATAGGCAATTGAAAAAGAAGCCAACAGAGGTCAACTAGGATTGGTGGGATCACTAATGAAGGAAGCAAGAACTCAGAGAATCAGTGACTTAGAGCAGGAGTGTCCAACCGTGGCAACTTTAAGCCTGGAGGACTTCAACTCCCAGAATTCCCTAGCCAGCAATGCTAGCTGGAGAATTCTGGAAGTTGAAGTCCTCCAGAATTAAATTTGCCAAGATTGAAGATTCCTGACTTAGAGACAAGTTTCAGTACAAATTTCCCACTGTCACCTTTACAGCCTGAGAACTTAGGGAAGGTCCTTTCTGAGTCTATGGCTTTAGCCATTATGCAGCCGAAGGCTCTGCTATCTCTTATCTGACTGTTTCCTTTGTTTGTTTGCTTGTTTGTTTGTTTGCTTGTTTGTAAAGTTTATTTTACAAACTGCCCATCTTCTATCCAATGTTTCTGGATGGCTTACAATATATAAACATTGAAAACACTGAAATCATCCATTATAAAAATATAACATTAATAGATAGAACCATGAGGACAAGATGGCAAAGAAGGGAGGCGGTCACACAGAAGGGGGTGTTGAATTTCAATTAGTCCCAAGCCATCTTAAGGTTCTTTTGAAAAAATGAGAAGAGTGGGAATCAATCTCACTTCAAGGAGTAAGATGTTTCAGAGGACAGGAGCCACCACGGCAGGGAAGGCTCTTCTCCTGAAGCCCATCAGCTGAAATTCCTGTGGGTGATGGAATCCCTAGTATGCCCTGTGAATAGAATAGAATAGAATAGAATAGAATAGAATAGAATAGAATAGAATAGAATAGAATAGAATAGAATAGAATAGGGGAAAATAAGGGAAGAGAAGAGAAGAGAAGAGACGACTAGACTAGACTAGACTAGACTAGACTAGACTAGACTAGACTAGACTAGACTAGGAGAAAAGAAAAGAAAGAAGAAAAGAAAAGAAAAGGGATTTGGAAGGGACCTTGGAGGTCTTCTATCTAGTCCAACCCCCTGCTTAGGCAGGAAACCCTACACCACTTCAGACAAATGGTTATCTAACATCTTCTTAAAAACTTCCAGTGTTGGAGCATTCACAACTTCTGGAGGCAAGTTGTTCCACTGATTAATTGTTCTCACTGTCAGGAAATTTCTCCTTAGTTCTAAGTTGCTTCTCTCCTTGATTAGCTTCCACCCATTGCTTCTTGTTCTGCCCCCAGGTGCTTTGGAGAATAGCTTGACGCCCCCTTCTTTGGGGCAGCCCCTGCGATATTGGAAGACTGCTATCATGTCTCCCCTAGTCCTTCTTTTCATTAAATTAGACATATCTAGATCCTGAAACCATTCTTCATATGTTTTAGCCTCCAGTCCCCTAATCCTCTTTGTTGCTCTTCTCTGCACTCTTTCTAGAGTCTCTTTCTAAATTATTTAGGGATAATCTATCCTTACAAATTTCTGGAGGGTTCTCTTCATTTTTCTGTGTTATCCCTCCCTTTTTGTGTTTCCTTGGCTGCTCTTACATTTGGAGATCAAAAGTGTCCATGCGTTTGTGTGCAGGCATGCATCTCAACTGATGTCTACCCTCGAGCTTTAATTGAATCCTGAAACACCAGGTTAATGCAGAGCGCTGGATAAATGATTGTCCAGGACACACAAAGCACAATAGCTATGGAAATATTAAGGCTGGAGACTGAGCTATAATCCAGCTTCATCAAATATAACTGGAATATGATTAGTTTTTGTTGCATTAAAGAGTTTCCCACTGAGCTGAAAGGGGACTGAAATGATTTAATTTGAGCATGAATCATGCAGGGATATGGCTCATTTTAAGTGATAATAACAGCATTCAGTACAGCTCTTCTTGCTTTCAAGGGTGCATACTGTTTGAATGTTTATACTTTTGATGGCAGATGAAAGAAGAAATAGGCCTTTGGTGGCTGAGATAAACTGAATAGAGCTGCCTGCACAGGTCCTGGAAGAATGCAAAGTCAAGGTTTTATAGGTTCCGTGGCGCTTCTAAAAGGAACTCTTTAAATTTTCTTAGTTTGGGGGACAGTTTAAGTTCTAAATGCAGCAGATGGAAATTCGCTGCTTTGAAAAGAGCAGGAGATAAAACCCGGGGAACAATAAGGTGATGCTGTTTTTTAAATTCGCCTTGTGAGACCAATGAAAAGCTCTTCAAAAGAACTGGAGCCAGGAAATATCTCTTGGTATCCTACTTAATTCTCATGGCCCATGCAGGGTCACATTTCCTTATTATTGTTTTCTCTTTCTGTTTTAAATTACCCTCAAGGAGCTGGAAAGAAATCGGGGCAATGCTGTTCATAATTCTTGATACCCAGTTTATAACTCTTTTAATGAAACGAAGAGTAGCTATGCTCTGATTTAAGGGTATGGGGAAAATAAATTGCCTTTTGAACGTTTCTGCCAAATGATGGAGAGGGAAATGAGCTGGGTGATTTCATCTGCCTAAGGAAAGCCACATATTCCTCCCATTGTTTCTCAAGGGCAGGACTCTCTTCCTAATCGCTACTGCAAAAGCTCCATGGGAGAAGTTTGCATCCAGGGTCCTCCCCTTTCTACGTTTTGATGGATTTGAACTTGAAAGTTATTGCAAAAAAATAAAAATAAAAATGTACACACATAAGCTGTACTTGAATAGATGTGGCTGATTTCAACCAGGTTGAATGCCTCTGTTGTTAATCCTGAACTTTCATTAACCTTTCTTTGCTAATGCATCAATTCAGGTGGAATATTTAGCTGCCTCCCGTTCAGTTTTCAGTGTGAATGCTTAAAAATGCAAAGGTCTGTGTCTGACACAATTTCCCGATGAATGTCCTTTATTTTTACCAATTGATGCCAGTTCTGATAGCCAGTGGTGTTAGTTTGCAGAACTGAACTGAAGCCCAGTTTCTGGGTGTTAGAAAACACATTTTCCTGATTCTATATTGTATTTCTATCAAGTCAGATAAATTTTCCATACAGATCAGTGCTTTTTATTTTAGCCTTTTCCAGTCTAGACATGGCTGGCTTAATTTCCCATTATTTTGAGACATTGTGGAGAATGATTAGGAACGATCTGCCTTGCAACATCTGAGGAGCTAACTCACGTTAAGCTATAGTTGCTTTGTTGAGTAAAAGGATTGACTGAATAAAACCATAGATTCGATGGCTGAGTTGCACAGTTTGCTCTGCTTTACAGATCACACTGCCTAGATTTAGAGAACGTGTGGAGTCCAAAAAGCAACATATTCCTCAACATGATGGCATGAATGGAGCCTATTGCAAGGTGATACACTATGCTTTGTCATGGCTTCTGAAGATCTTAGGCAGATTTGTTGAATCTTCCATGTGGAAATGCTAAGGCTCAAACCTCATGAATGTAAAGGGTATATAGCCGCGATGGCAAACCTATGGCACGTGTGCCCAAAGTGGCACATGAAGCCATGTTGCCTGGCACATGCAATGTCTTCCAGGTTTCTGGTGTGCATGCATGCATGACAATCACCTCTCCTTTTTGCATGCAGCAGTGCCAGAAACTGGGAGAGCTGGTCTTCCATTTTCCTGCATGAGCATGCACAGTTGATCGTTGTGCGCACATGCACACCAGAAACTTGGAAGAGTAGCTGGCTGGTGCGCATGCTCATGCAGGAAACCAGAAGTTCATTTTCGGGCGTGCGCATGCACCCTGGGAAGCTCCTCTTCCGGGTTGCAGCCCAGACACGTGTGCTCCCTTTTCGGCACTCGAAAAGGTTTGCCATCACTAGTATATAATATGGTTGCAATCACCCTATGCATACAACAGGTTTTTAAAGATGTATCGGTTTTATTAAAACAGTGCAATGTTATTGTGATTCTGCAAGGATAATTTTTGCAAGCCATCCAAAATTGTCTCGTCCCCTCTTGCTTGGGCTCTGCTTTAAACTATGAAATGCATTCTTGGCCCTCCACCTAGGCAGATAACTCTTGAAGCACCAAATGATAAGCAGCACTTTAGCCACTAAGCTTTATAGGAGCTTACAAAGATGCACCGTAAAAGCTCCATAACATTACATCACAACAGAACAATAATAACGCCACCTATCTAATAATGTGTGTTTGTTGGGGGGTAGTGAGTTGCATTCGTGTGCCTTCAAGTAACACTCTTGGTGACTTTGTGTTGACTCTTGGTGACTACTTGCACAAGTTCCTGCAGTTTTCTTGGCAATGTTTTTCAGAAGTGGTTTGTCCTTGCTTCCTTCTTAGGGTTCAGAGAGAGTGACTGGTCCAGGGTCACCCAACTGGCTTTGTGTGCCCAGTCATATTCTCCCAGTTTCCAGCCTGGTACCTTAACCACAACACCAAACAGCCACTCAATAAATAGTCATCAATACTATGGAAATAAAAACTAAGTGTCATAATAAAGAACAGTAAGATTCAAATGCTGCAAGATCAGTCATCCTTCTAAAACCTGGCGAGACCTGAGTGTCACCAAGAAATATTGTTTATGTTACTGGATGCATTTAAGTGTTTGCTTAAAGACTCTGCTCTAACAAGCATTGCAAAGACAAATGAGGGTTATATAAATGGAGCAACAAGCCTTTGAAATCATAGGACAGTGGAGATCTTCATGCAAGGAAATTAATCTGGCTCTTCTAAAAGAATACTTTTGATGTTGTACAACTCATAAGTCAATGATCTCTTATCTTTCCCAAGATAACTTGACGTTATTTTCATTTATGCCCAACTTTCCATAGTGGGTGAACCCAGAACTGTTCCCTTTCCATTCTCTTATAGTGATATTAACAAGCACAACATTGTGACAGTTCTGTGATCTGTCTCAGCAGAGGGTGTGCCCTGTTACACTATTCTACCCATTGCCTAAATTTATCTGATTCCTCCAATGCTTACAGTAGGTAAGAATACTCTTATTGTTGCAAACTATTCCTGTCACTTTTATAATGATTGAAGTATCCCAGAATCACATCGTATTGATATACACATTCATCTATGCTACATGAGGGACAGAAAATGATGCACGATGAGGCAGAGTCTTCAGTTTCCACGGAGAAGAAGTAAAACATATATTCTTTTGTGTCCACTAAGGCAGCTGTCACCAACTGGTTGTCCGTGGACCACTGGTGGTCCGTGAGAAAATTTTGATGGTCCGCAGAAAAATTATTTGCATTTTCAATATTGCACTAAATCAGGAGCCCTGCTTCTCGGTCAGATCCATTTTGAACTGAGCCAGCTGTTTTGCCAACTCTTTCTCATGGTGGCTGCTTAGCTCCAACAGCTGCTTCCTGTTGGGGCCGTAAGAAGCCCAGGTGGGGAGGTGAGGAGTGGCTGGCAGGGGAGGGGCGAGTAGAGGCCAGCAAGGTGCCCATCAATGTGAGTGACATCGAATTGGCCATGCCCACCTAGTCACATGACCACCTAGCCATGCCCACCCAGCCGGTCATTAGGCAGATCATATTAGTGGTCCACAGGACTTAAAATTATGAATTTAGTGGTCCCTGAGGTCTGAAAGGTTGAGGACCCCTGCACTAAAAAACTGATGGAGTCTGAAGACCTGTTCTCCCTTTAGCACCTGACTTTGTTTTTGTAGCTATAGAAAGTATATTTTTCTCAATCAGCATTGAAATAAAATGAGCTTTCTTCACAATAATAAGATGTTTTGAGCAGATCTTTCAAGCTTTCCCTGAAGGAATAGATAGTTTGGCCCAAGGATGAGAAGGCATGCTAGGTAGGATCTGCCATGGTGTACAGCCAGGTCATTGATTCTCCATCCTACGTTAAAACAAATACGTAATCCTACCAGGAAGCAAACAAAGTAATATTTACAGTTATTTTAGCTGGCATGTCTTTCTACAAGGTTGAGCTATCAAGTTGTGATGTGCCCACGACTAATTCCACCTTGAAACCTTGAAAAGCAGCTTTTTAGCTCCAGAGAACATGTACAGTTTCTATTTACATGCAAATTGGTGCCATTCATGTGTGAATTACAGCAAGGACTGACTTTGTCAAATGGAATAATTAAGTAATGGTCACATCCACTTCTGCTCAGGGTATCTGTCCTGCAGATTATAATAGCTACAACCTCTTAAATGAAAAAAAAAATAAATGTCAATTGAATTCCTCCCTTCCCAACATATTTAACGGGAATAACATGGAGTCAACATGGTTGTGCACAAAGACAAGTACACCAAAAGGCTAGGATACAGTCTCAGAGCTAATGTGTGAAGAACTTCCCAATGTCTCCATATCTTAGTTGCTCTTCGAAGCATCTTCTGCTCATAAGTACAGATCAGTGGTGAAATGTAAAATTCGTTACTACCGGTTCTGTGAGCGTGTAATGGGGTGGGGGTGGGAGAGTAATGTGACTGGGTGGGCATGGGCCACTTTTTTTTAAAAAAAAACTTTTAAAACCATTTTTTCTACAATCTCTTTGGTCAAAGAGGTTGTTTAAAAAATGCTTTTAAAAGTCTCTGATGATCCCAGCTGAGTTGCCTGATCGGCAGAGGCTTTTTATTCTTTTAAAAACATTTTTATACAACCTCTTCGGCTGAAGACGTTGTTAAAAAAAATGCTTTTAAAAGCCTTTGCTGATCAGGCAACTCAGCTGGGATCGTCAGAGGCTTTTAAAAGCCTCTGACGATCCCAGCTGAGCCACGCAATCATCAGAGGCTTTTTTTCTTACTTTTAAAAGCATTTTTTTTCAGCCGAAGAGGTTGTAGAAAAAAATGCTTTTAAAAATAAAAAAAAGCCTCTGATGATTGCGTTGTTCAACTGGCCATGGGGGGGTGGGGGGGGCAGGGATTTTTGCTACCGGTTCTCTGAACTACCTGCTTCCATTGCTATCAGATCAGGTGATCCGGTCTGAACCAAAAATATTTCACCCCTGGTACAGATGGAATACCCCATACCCAGGGGTGAAATGCTACCAGTTTGCTCTGGCTTGGACAAACTGGTAGTGAGAAAAACTACCAGTTTGAGTGAACCAGTAGTAAAAAAAATGCTTTAAAAAGTTAAAAAAAGAGGTTCTGACAATCACAGTTGTGCCGCACGATCATCGGAACCTTTTAAAAACTTTTTTAAAGCATTCTTTTTACTACCGTTTCGGGTGAATAGGTAGTAAAAAAATGCTTTTAAAAAGTAAAAAAAGGTTCTGAAGATCGTGCGGCCCAGCTGTGATTGTCGGAACTTTTTTTTTTGAAAGCATTTTTTTTACTACTGATTCGGGTGAATAGATAGTAAAAAAATGCTTTAAACAGTAAAAAAAAAAACAGTTGGCCATGCCCACCCAGTCACATGACCCCCCACAAACCACGCCCACAGAACTAGTTGCAAAAAAAATGCATTTCACCATTGCCCATACCCCATCATAAAGGGCTATAGAATTGACTTGAATGAGACTCAATTAATTAATAGTAAAATTGAATTGATTCCAGAAACTTTTCTCCTGGGAGTACTAAAGACTAAATACGACAAAAAAACAGGATATTTAATTTTACACATACTCACAGCAGTGAAAATAACGTATGTACAACATTGGAAAGGAACACTATACCACCAGAGAAATCCATTATTCAAAAAAATATTCGATTGTACCGAAATGAATAAATTAACATTAGAACTAAATGAAAAAGAGGATTCAGAATACTATACGGTGTGGGATAATTGGTACAGGTGGATTGATAAACCGATTTAAAAACGGATAAAGACTAGTATAAAGTTTAAGATACATGTATATATTTAGGAGGTATAGAATGTACAGGAATCATTACTTTAACCTGCTTTGTGTGGGAAAAGTAACACTGTCTGTTCGATTATGTACTGGAATTTTGGAAAAGGAAAAAAAAACCTCACAATAAAAATTTTGAATGAGAGACTCAAGATACACCAGGTGAGTGTGTCTCAGCAAGACAGGTCAAAGAAGTAAGAAATCAGCAATCGGAAGGAGGGAAGGGCAGCGGGTTATTCGGTGGTGGGATTCAGCCGGTTCGTACCATTTTGGGAGAACCGGTTGTTAACTTTCTTTTTTTTTTAATTGAAAAAGTTTTACAAATACAAACTTTCCCCCTTCCCCCCCCCTAACCCAACATTATAAAATACATATAAAAAACAATATATAATTCCATCCCACCCCCACCCTAGCCCTCCCCCTCCACCCTCTTCCCTCCCCCCCTTGACTTCCATTATATGCAATGCTAATATTCCCAAACAATATATATATTATTCAATCTTCCATATCTTTTTTCTATATTTACTAACATAATCATCTCAACTAAAAGCGATATAATATTTTCTAGTCTGATACTTATTCTGCACATACTCAATCCATAATTTCCATTCCTGTATATACTTCTCATGCGTCTGATCTTTTAAAAAAGCTGAAATCTTTGCCATTTCTGCAAATCCATCCATCTTCTGAGTCCATTGGTCAACAGTCGGTAAGACATCACTCTTCCAATGTTGGGCAATCAACAACCTAGCTGCTGTCACCATATACAAAATCAGTTTAGTTTCACCCAGTGTAAAGTCTTTAACTATACCCAATAGAAAAAAATTGCGGAGAAAATTGTATTTTTTTCTTTAAAACATTTTGCATAACCCCGGTTGTTAACTTTCTGAGCAGTTTGGCAAACTGGTTGTTGGAAGAGATCATTAGGGCAGAGAACCGGTTGTTAAATTATTTGAATCCCACCACTGAGGTTATTGCATACTGGTTATACATGTTATCCGAAATGGGTCTGTTGCAAGCTTCATGGTGGTGTCTGGCTTTATAATCACTGTTTTTTCTCATGCCTTTAATCTTGCATTGATTTGCTAATCCGCTGTATAAGCCAAGCACAAAAACTGAGTACATGCAGAAATGGATTCCACCGCTGAATAATATTTAGTCAGTTCTTGAGGCTTATTACCCAGTAGAAGCCAGTGAAATCTTTTGCTTATTGAAATTGCATGATGCCACAACAGGGAAATTAAAGTGCAAAAGAAATTCATCCCCTTTCTTGGATTAATTGAGAGCCAGTGGGGCAGGTAGGCAGCACCGAGAGATCCATCCAAGCATATGTTTGATAATTGGCTAACTGCCCTTATAGGCAGGAGCAGCCCACATATAAACCAGGGGGCAATGAGACACTTAGAAACCACTGTTTCCACAGTGCTGACTATAATATCACCTCTCTGCGTTGACATTTATTGGTAGTGCTGGGTATTTCTTTCTTCCCTTAATTGTGCCACTGTGGTGCCTGGTAGTTTCAACGAGCTTCACAAGCTGCCACTCGCATGAAATAACAATAAACTTAAATAACAAGTGATGCTTCAAATACCTTGACTGCACCCATTGCAGCAAGCAAATGAAAATATATAATGAGTATCAGTGCGTCACCCTGGGCATGACAATGAATCTCTCTTTAGGGAGTCGAGGATGAGTCTCAGATGGATAAGTTGATTTTATTGCAGAGGCTGAAGAAACTCTTTAAAAGGGCTACAAGCCTAAGCTAGGGATGTGATGTGACTCTATTTATATGTCGCATCCAGCAGTTGGAATTCTGCCTCTCTTGTTCATCACTTTTCATGGCAATAAACGTTCTACCACTCTTTTCTTAGATTGGAGGTCAAAGACAACAAGAGAACCCAATCAATTTGATCCAAGGGTTAACGCACCAGGTTAGGGAATGGGAGATCATGAGTTCAAGTTTTGCCCTTACCTTGAGAGCCAACTGGTCGACTTTGAGCCAGTCCCTTTCTCTCAGACCAACTCACCTCACAGGGTTGCTGTGGGGAAAATTGGAGGAGGAAAGTATGTTGGATATGTTCACCAACTTGAGTTTGTCAGACTTGGAAGCCATCTTTTACATTTGGGCCTTCAGGCCTGCCACATTTTCTACTGTGGGAAAATGGGAGGGGGGATTGCATAGAGCATGAGTGATATGTAGTCAAACTAACATTCCTTTCTCAGAGAGTCAAGGACACCTTGCCCTGGAGTCGGATGACTGGGAGGTATCTCCAATTTGGAGGGTGGATGATTGGACCATGTGATGGGGCAGGGACGTGAACTTTCACTTGGATGGGGAAAACCTGGAAACTTTCAGATTTGGGTTTTCCCAGATGTGCCAATATGACATCTCTAATAAAATGGAACTTTGAGGAAACTCAAGCCTCTGAGTCTCCTTTCATTGGAGGTGTTACTTGGAACGCTGACAAGAGTTATTTGTAAAAATAATAAGGGTGGATTATAAATAAATAAATACCTTCTGGACATGCACGCAATGTCATCCATAGTTCTGCCCATCATCTGACACTCCTGTTACAAGCACTACTGCTTGGATGTTGAGACGCCTACCCAGTGTTTTAAGGTGGCCTTGGCAGTTTTAGCCTTCAGAATTGGTGTAAACAAATAGAAAAGATTTTTCACTGTGATGAAGAAGGTTATTTTTTTTCCCAACTGTTTGTTTTCTGCCTTCCTCTTGCTCAGAAAGCTTACTTGTGAATGATAGAGGTTGCATTTGCATTCCCGTGCTGCCCTAAATCCATCTTTATTAACTTACTAAGCTTACTGTAGGAATAAGATCTTAACTATAGTTTGTAATAAAATTACAATTCTTATAATACATGCACAATCTAATTAAAAATCAACAAAAACTCCAAATGAATATCCATTAAACCTGATAGATTTGCTATGTGCCATCAAATTGGGGTCAGCTCAGAGACTACACAGATTTTCTTCATGATGATCTGTCTCTAACTTGATCCGTCAGACCTTGCTACAGCACACTCATTGTAACTATGACGGAATGCATCCACCTTGCTGTGGGCATGCTCTACGTCTCCTTCCTTCCACCTTTCCCAAACTCTTAGCACCTTTTCCAAAGAATTGGATCTCTGCATAATGTGTCCGAAGTGATAATTTGAGTCTAACCATTTGTTCCTCAAATGAAAACTCTAGATTGATTTCTTTGATAATGCATTTGTACGTTTCCTGGGAATGCATAATATTCTCAGTTATCCGACAACATAGCTTAAAATCATTAATATTCTTCTCCTCCTGCTTTGCAAAAATCTAACTTTTGCAGTGTAACCTGAATTACTGTTGCTTGTACCATTCTGATCTTTGCAGATCAAGACATATCCCAGCATCTGATTAGCTTTTCCAAGATCCTCACTGCTACTTTACTGAATTCTAGTCTGAAGCGATCCACCACTTCAATATCTTCATTGTCAAATTTAAGGCTGCTGCCTATACCTGTTATCATGAGTTGGGTTTTAAATATTTGATTTTGATCTCTTTTTTTCATTGCACTGATTGATTTTCATTAGTAGACCCTCAAAATCATTTTCATTTTTAACTATTAGAATGGTGTCATCACTATAATGCATATTCTTCATGTTTCTTCTCCCAGTTTTAAAACGACGGTCATCTTCCAATCCAGTTTTCCTTAAAATATATCCATTAAAGTAGCCAATGTGTAATACTTTGCGATTAAAATATAGGTCCCTTTGTTTACTTGAAGAATATGTTACAATATTTTGCAGTTTAGGTCAGGGGTGAAATCCAGCAGGTTCTGACAGGTTCTGGAGAACCGGTAGCGGAAATTTTGAGTAATTCAGAGAACCGGCAAATACCACCTCTGCTTGGCTGCAGAGTTGGGTGGGAATGGAGACTTTGCAGTATCCTTCCCCCAGGACTGGGGAGGGAATGGGGATTTTGCAGTATCCTTCCCCTGGAGTGGGGTGGGAATGGAGATTTGACACTATCCAAGCCATGCCCACCAAACCACACCCACAGAACCGGTAGTAAAAAAATGTGGATTTCACCACTGGTTTAGGTATATCTTGATTTCAATCCCCATAAATCATTGTGGTATAGCCTCCAGTCCCAAGGCCACTTTATTTCTCCAACTTGGAGTGGGTTGTGTTGATCCCACAGTTATCCACCTGTTGGAATGCCATGCTGATTAGAGCATTTGTAAACCCTCCAAATGATTGCACATCTTTCCCCTAAATTGCCTTCTAAATTTAGCCTGTATCCATGATGGTTAAGAGTGTGGTGAAGAGTGATGCAGGCACTCAAGCTTATTTTCTTCCCTCTCGTTGTTATTTCCATTAAGCATGGATTTTTTTTGGGGAGGCAGTTGATCGATGTTCCTTCTTGAGAAAAAGAATTTTGTTAAGCTATGTGCTTAACTAAAGGTAGATCCATGTGTTCTATTCCTGAACACATAAGGTCTCTGGAAGCACATCTTGGGGAGCCCTGCGGATAGTTTGAACATCCCTTTTAGTTTTCTAAACTGTGCACAGATGGAATAGCTACACATGGATGGGAGTAATAGAGTAGGAATTTGGGAATTAACAGGGGTGGTCCAAGTTACTTCAGTGCCTGAAGCAGAATAGAACAGGAAAACGTTCCACAAGCTCAGATTGCCAAGGTAGGCTATTCAAATTATTTTCAAAATAATATGTAGGTGGCTCTCCTCCTCTGCCAGGAAAATTCAATTATTATAAATTTCTTAAGAAACCATTTACCGGCCTTTCATAGCTTCCAAAATGTTATCTGGAGTGGCTACCTCACACCTACTGGTAGGTTCATTCTTAGGATTTAAAATCAGGTTTCTTTCATGATTTTCAGAAGGAAGCCTCTCTTCAATAGCTGCATTAAGGTAGAAATCCATTATTGAGTCTGTCATCTGCACCTCCGTAACTCTCTGGTTTGGCTCTGCAACCAAACAAGACAGACACAGACTTCAATGGATAATTAGAACTGCAGAAAAAACCGTGGCTACTAACCTGCCTTCCATGGAGTACCTGTATACTGCACAAGTCAAAAAGAGGGCTGTGAAAATATCTACAGACCCCTCACATCCTGGACATAAATTGTTTCAACTTCTATCATTAAAACAAAGCTATAGGGCACTGCACACCAGAACAACTAGACACAAGGACAGTTTTTCACCGAATGCCATCACTCTGCTTAACAACTCATTCCCACAACACTGTCAAATACTTTACTAAGACTGTATTACTATTATTCTTCTCTTCCTTACTAGTATCTGTCTTTTCCCACTTATTACTATAACCATGTTGCTTGTCTCTTTTGGTTTATATTGTTTTTACTTGTTTCCTAGTGTGATTTGATAGCTTATTAGTAACCTTGACTATCACTAAGTGTTGTATCTTTTTATTCTCAATGCAAGTATTTTATTCTCCTTATGTACACTGAGAGCATATACACCAAAGACAAATTCCTTGTGTGTCCAATCACACTTGGCCAATAAAGAATTCTATTCTATTCTATTCTATTCTATTCTATTCTATTCTATTCTATTCTATTCTATTCTATTCTATTCTATT
>WNWU01000024.1:11217259-11231972 GCA_012654045.1 Ptyas mucosa
TCTATTCTATTCTATTCTATTCTATTCTATTCTATTCTATTCTATTCCATTCCATTCCATTCCATTCCATTCCATTCCATTCCCTCAGAGTATCTCTTATGTCACAATGCAGGCAACAAGTGAAAACAGCCCTATCTATCATTCTTGGACAGGAGCAATGAATACATGGATGAGAACATGCCTTTTTAGAAATCAGTGCAAAATCTAGATCTATAGAAAATTTCAGGCAACTATATAATCAATTTAGTGGTAACTTTTATTCAGTCCAACATCCAGGATCCTCCTGAAAGGTAAGGGCATGTAGTGATAATCTAGACAGCATTTTTTTCCTGTGAAATAGTCTACTATTAAAGTAACCCTCCGTTTGACGATGCAGGTGCAATGGATTAATGGTAGCTATCTATTTATCTTCTCACACTGAAGTACTTTATTCTGAATTCAGAATAACTCTGGATTGAGTTAAAAAAGTATCTTGGTCTTTATAGGTTCGGAGCAGGATAATATTTCTAGATCAGTTGTATAAACAGTGCACAAGTAATTTTGAAATCACCACTTGGGTGAACTACAGCTACATGTGACTATTATAGAGTTATCAAAACTGCAATGTAAAAATCCAGTTGATTACTAGTTAGTAGTCCAGAAACATAGCTCTGATCCTTCGCTACTCAGATTTGGTCATCCCAGTATACAAGTTTCAGCTAGCATAGTATCAGTCTATTTATAATTATTCTTTAAATCTTCTCTTAAAAAGTAGGCAACATTATACAAAAAGTAGGAAGAGAGTAAGATATATTAAGTGAAAGAAATTGGAGATGTGAAATAAGAAACTAGCTAAATCTGTTTTTACTGGTAATATTCATTGCTTCCTTCTTGGCAAACTATCATTCTTCTAGCATGTCCATACATCACTTCTTACATTGCCTTTTGTTATTTAAAGCTTCTCATGAACTCCATTCAATCATGGGTTTTTAAAAAAAATCTTCACTTTCCTCTGGATACATATACTCTTCCTTCATGTACTTTTTCTGCAATTTGATCTTTATTTGTTTTAAACAAACAAATCACCACAATGTATTAGTTTCATGGTTAGTCATTCACTTTTGTAATTGGTCCAAATTCATGTAGCACAAATGGATTTGGCCCATGTCCCCATCTCTTCTTGTTTTGCATACACACTTTTTAAGTACTTCATATGAATAGGGATATATCAGTGGTGGGTTCCTCCTGGTTCCGTCCGGTTCCGCTGAGCCGGTAGCGGTGATGATATGACATCACCAAACCGGTTCTCTTTGTTCAGGAGCTGCCCCCTCCCGCATTATTGTTACCTTTTATTTGGTAACCTCCTGAGATTTTTTGCTGCCTCCTGAGTCCCAGCTAGAAGGAAAAAAAACTGTTTAACCTCTTGCCGCGGGGCTTCAAATGGCTGCCCTACAGCTGATCAGTGTTAAAAGGCAGTGTGGTGGTAGACCGGTGCCTCCAAAAACGAATGAGTAGACCAATGCCTGCAAAAATAAATGAGTACACCAGGACGCTCCAAGAACAACTGGGTAGACCGGTACAGCTCTGCAAGCAGTTAAAAGCCTGGTAGACCAGTACCTCTGCTAAATCCTAAAGAATTGTCACATGACCATCAAGCCACGCCCACAAAATAAGCCATGCCCACAGAACCAGTAGTAAAAATTTTTAGAACCCACCCCTGGGGTATATCTATATTAGAGAGTCCAGATTTACCTTTTGAGACTGTAGTAAGGTACCTGAGAGTAGAGAGGCCATCTTGAAAATGTGCTTTTAGGAGAAAGGTTGACCTGGAAAGGAATGAAAGAACTTGACTTCAAATAAAAGATGCATCTTCTGTCAGGATCGATGTTTGGAATGCCAAAAGAGTATTCTTACTTTGTTTTCTATTCGAATTCTTTAATGGAACTAAAAGTGCTTTGCAGACAAAATCCATATTACCAAAACCAATTGAATTTACAATTTGTTTTTATTACCACTAAAGGAGCACTAATTCAAGCTTGATATGCAATATAATGGCATACAATAACAATAATCCTGCTTTTATGTCTTTAAGCATGTTGAACGCAAAGGCTTTGTTGCAAAATGTAGTGCCCAAATGTCATTATAACCTGAAACTATGGCTGACAGTCACAATTTTTCTTTTGGTTGATGATCTTCTGCTGTTTCTTAATCCAAAGTTCTCTTTCTTTCTTCTCCCCCTGTTATCGCAAACCCAGCAGGCATTTTCTCCTCTACAACGGCATTCCATCATTTCCTGAAACGGGTTTGAGATCTTAGGATATTAAGGACCACTGTTTTTATGGAAGAGGGTTGGTCAAAGATTCCAATTTGTCTCCTGCAGAAAAAATTATTCATATAACTGGATACCAGTTCTCATTTAATTTGAGGAAAGAAAATTAGTTTTTGGACTTTCTTTCAAAAGCGAATATCAAGGAATTCTTCATAGGTGGAATGTGGTTTGTTGCACTTCCCTAGATACAAAATAGCTGAGTAATGTGTGTGCAAATATTCTCTTTTGTACAGTCATATCTGCAATGATATACCATCTTCCTCGGCTCCCAAGATATAATTAAATCCCAATTGAAACTTCAGGAAAGAACTTCTCTCTCGGATTTTTCAGATTGGGAAAAGAAGGAATGGATTAATGTACAATATCAATGGTTGCAGAGAAATGGAAACCTCTACAGAAGTAGCAACTTAATCATGTCCAACTCTAAACTCCTAGACCTCTAACTGCATCTAGCCCCAAAAAGCCCTTTAAATTCTCAAATTACATCGCTGAAATTCAGCCCAGATCACTCAATCAAAGCAGTGTGATTTCCAAGGATTTTTAGCAATAAAGGAAGTTAACTGAAATTGGAATGAGCCAACTTGCCGTGCCCAACTTGCCACAAGACAGCTCACCTCAGCCAACTTGCCATGGGACAATTTTCCATGGGATAATTCTAAGCGGAATAACTCAACGTGATAAATCTTATCTGCCACAATTTCTTTAATATTATTACCACTGAATGCAAATAATGTCAAAGAAACAGTGACGGGTAACATTTGTTGCATTGGGTTATCCCGTGTGGAATTGTCCACGGTGAGTTGTCCCACAGCAAGTTGGTTGTGGTGAGTTGTCCCACGGAGAATTGGCCATGGTGAGATGACCATGGTGAGATGGCTGCGGAGAGTTAGTTGCAGGGGTGAAATCCAGCAAGTTCTGACAGGTTCTGGAGAACCGGTAGCGGAAAGTTTGAGCAGTTCGGAGAATCGGCAAATACCACCTCTGGCTGGCCCCAGAGTGGGGTGGGAATGGAGATTTTACAATATCCTTTCTCCAGGAGTGGGGAGGGAATGAGGATTTTGCAGTATCCTTCCCCTGGACTGGGGTGGGAATGGAGATTTTGCAATATCCTTCCCCTGCCATGCCCCACACCCACCAAGCCACGCTCACAGAACCGATAGTAAAATAATTTGGATTTCACCACTGGTTAGTTGTGTGGAGATGTCCATGACAAGTTGGCCATGGTGAGTTGTCCCAACTGAAATAGACCTTTTTTATATATATATATTTATATGCCACCCTTCTCAGGAGACTCAGGGCGGCTTACAGTGCGTTAAGCAATAGCCTTCATACTTTTGTATATTTATACAAAGTCAGCTTATTGCCCCCACAAACCGGGTCCTCATTTTACCCACCTTAGAAAGGATGGAAGGCTGAGTCAACCTTGAGCCTTCTGACCTTCATACAGCAACAGTGCTAAGTGGCTTAGATTTACCTACATAAAGAGTTGCACATCATAGCCTCCTTGTCATTTCATATTTCAATCGCATAAACTGAATGAAATCTGGGTAGAATTTGGGGGAGATTGTGGAGGAGTTCTATCAAACACATCATTTTTTTTGGAATTTTTATTTTATTTTATACACAAACAAACATTTAATACATCAGTCATTCCTTCCATGTGACATCTCGGTGTTTTCTCCATGACTTCGTCTTTTTGTTGTTTCTTCTGTCTTCATTTTCACTTAATCTATTACAACATTACTGAAAAAGTACAATATTCTAATTATAGAATATACCATTCTATAATTATACCATTTTCTTATATATCTATTAGTTTGCTTATCTATATCTCTTTTCTAACCAATGGTAAAATTGATCCCATATCTTGAAATATTCTGAATCCTCTCTTTCTTTAATCATCAAAGTTAATCTATTCATTTCTTCACAGTCTAAATTTTAATTACTTCTCCTTCCAAGGGTATTTTCTCTGCCTTCCAATTTCGTGCAAAAACAATCCTTGCAGCTGTTATTACATGTATAATCCAATAAATATTTTCTTTACTATTTTTTTCTGGAAGAATACCCAATAGGAACAGCTCTGGCTTTAAATCAATATGTTGTTGTGTCATTTCTTCTAACCAAAACATATCATTTTTGAGTTCCTCGCTCTCAAAGTTTTGGTAGTCCCTGAATTAGTCCATGCGCTAAAGAAAAACAAAACAAAACAGGGGACAATTTCATGCATTCAAAAATTAAACAAAGCATTGTCCAATGTGGAATTTGAGAGGTAGTTTTTTTTTTTAATGGGACAATCAAATTTCTCATTGTTTCTAGGGTGAAGCTTGAACAATGTAGTGTGAAAGACCACAATCTTGAAAGACATGCAGAAAATTTTGGAAGCATTTCCAGGCATCCCTAATATGAGAGCCGTAAGAAAGGACTGTATATTGATTCATTCTTTGTCTTTTTAACTGCAATTGAGGCACATTTCCAAGGGACAGTGGAAAAACACCATGATTGACAAATGGTTTTATTCACAGTATTGTCACTTTCAACCTGATTGATTCTTTGTGTGCAGAAAAAAATAAATCTGTACAGACTTGAGAAGATGGCCCTTCCCTTCCCTTCCTTCCCTCTTCATCCATTTACTCTTCTTCCTTCTTCATCCCTACCCTTCTCTTCCTTTCAGAATTATTTACATGTTTCTTCCTCAGTTGAAAATTAACATATTCCATCAGCACAGCAAACCCAGTGGAAATATAATTTCCCACCTTGAAGGCAGAGACTCCATAAAATCACATATGCTTATCATTCAGAACCAGAAAATATATATATAGTTGCTTCAACGGTATTAATAAAAATTGACATGGGGAATGTTTCCCCGTGTGGCAAAGTAGGATATGTTTATATACAACCTTTGTTTAATTTATTCTTCTGTTTATTTTTATTTATTTTTCCAGAAAAGGGAATTAACATAACGTGAGTGCTTGGCTTGTACCGGATTTGCAAACAGGTCATAAATAGGCTATTGAATGTTAAATAAGTTGGATAAATTAGGGGAAAGACCCAGAATTAGTCTTCCTCAGTGAAACCCATTATCCCAGAAACAATAGAGAATGTGTGGAACCTGCAGCTATTATGAAATAACTCTTAAGGCCAAGATCACAGTGGATTTGCAAAATAACTGGGTAGAAAAAATGTCAGTCAAAGTGGATGAGACGTGGGTGCAATTTATAATCGCCGCCCACTGGAGTTAAGGGGTCTTTTATTATGTAACTTATTGTATTTCCATATTTCAAGGTCTTAGGGTTATTTTATCAATATTGTAGAACATTTAGGCACAGCAATGCTGTAAGATCTGACTAGTATGTATGCACATGCGTACAAGTATGCATTTATTTATTCATGGGATTAAAATGACATTGTCTGGGTACTTTTGTGTGTGTGTGTGTGATTTTTTTTTTTTTTTTTGGCATTGCATCTGTATTGACTACTGGTAACTGCCAGGACAAGTCCCTGCCATTTTTATTGGCAAAGATTTTCAGAAATGATTCACTGTTGCCATCTTCTTCTTAGGGTTGAGAAGATTGATTGCCCCCAAATCACTGTTGGCTTTGTTCCAGTGGTGGGTTTCAAATTTTTTTGCTACCGGTTCGATGGGCATGGCTAGGTGGGGGGAGGGAATGTGACTGAGTGGGTGTGGCCAACTTGATGTCACTCACACCCACTCAGTCATATGACCTCCCCACCTAGCCACACCCACAGGAAAAGGTAGGAATTTTTTTTTTTTGAATTTCCACCTATCTACCCCACAGTCCCTTCATCAGTCACTCTCGTTTCCCCTCCTTTAGCGGCCCTGGCCCTATCCCCGCTTCCTCTCCCACCACTGCCTCTTTGTTCGGGCTGCTTACCTTCCACGGTGGCTGGTCCAGAGTCCAGAAGGCAAGCTGACTGGAGTTTTCAGTGGCCCCCAGCCAGCCGCTGCTGCTGGAAAGCGACTGGCAAAGAAGCCTCTTTGAGAGTTGCTTCGTGGTTGTGGCGGCTGGCTGCAGGCCACCAAAAAGTACCGGTGGAAAAAGCACCTGCGGTTGCCACCATGTCCTTTGCACATGCACATCCCATTGGACTTGGAAGGCAATGGGATGTGTGTGCATGAAGAACATGGCGGTGACAAACATGGCAGCCAGGCCGAGTGAGCAGTGACTGGAAGACCGGTTTGGGGGCGTGGCCAGCCAGCCATTGCTACTAGTTTAGCGCCCGGTGCCAAATTCCCGCCACGTTCACACGAACTGGTGCGAACTGGCTGAATACCACCTATGCTTTGTTCATAAAACAGGACTAGAACTCAATGTCTCCCTATTTCTAGACTGGTACCTTAACCACTACACCACTCTTATGTCTAGTTACTATGCTGTCAAAATTGTAGCTTAAGGATGAAGTTTGTGTACATGTCAGATTCTTTCCCAAGTATATTTAGAAATATTCAGGGAAACTTAATGTTATGGTTGCTCCCAGTAGGAGTTTATGTGTATTTATACATAAAATTAGATAACAGATAACACCCACAACTAAGATAACAGTGGCTTTAGTTGCTAAGACAACTTTCTGTATTTGAAAGGGTACATTTCCTTATAGATATAATTTCTAGAAGGATACATGTGGTAGGATTAGGCCTCTATCTTTCTATTGTCCCTTCTCTATATATTTCACTACCACTCATATTTAATTTCTATTTTTCTTTCTTCAAAATCTCAATAAACACACAAGCTCAAAGGCTAATTGCAAAGTGTGGCCCCCCCAATATAATAGCTTACATGTACATCCCTTTGCGGGTCTCCAATTTGTCTTCTTCCCAGTAGTGGGGGGAAAAAAAAAACTTTTACTGGATACAAATGTTGTAACATGCCTTTTTGGACTTATTTTATAAAATATGGAAAAATGCAATTGCACTAGTTTGAAGGTGTTATATGTAACCGATCCAAGAATTTTAAGATGAAAAGGAAAGGAGATTAAAAAGGGTTTCAAATCTCTCATCTATAATTATCAGATGGACCAGATTAGACATGCATATTAGTGCTCTTGGTCTTTCTCACTAAATGAGAAATTTTAAAAACGTAATTTTCGTTTATATCAAAAATGAGAATGCTAATTTTACATTAAATGATGTCCCTCATATTCCTTCCCTTTCTGTGATGCATTTTCTCTTCCTTATAATGCATATGTAGTTACCTAAATTGCAATTGCTGGAAGAATAAAAATAGCTGGCAGGCATGCAAGAGTATAGAAGAATTCCAGGGAACCAGTGGGGCTATTTCTTGGAACTATGACACTTATAACTAATAAATTGTTTTTCTGAAGTTTATTAAACCACTTTAGCCACAATAATCAGTGACTAATCATGCATTTTCTGCCTTCTCATTCACCTCATGGCAGTTGCTACAAGAACGTAAAGATAATTTTTGGGATGACAGTAAATGTTACTATGGATACAATCCAAGGGTGAAATCCAGCAGGTTCGGACAGGTTCTGGAGAACCGGTAGTGGAAATTTTGAGCAGTTCTGAGAACCAGCGGAAATTTTGACTAGTTCAGAGAACCGACAAATACCACCTCTGGCTGGCCCCAGGGTGGGATGGGAATGTAGATTTTGCAATATCCTTCCCCCAGGAGTAGGAAGGGAATGGGGATTTTGCAGTATCCATCCCCTGGAGTGGGGTGGGAATGGAGATTTTGCAGTCTCCTTCCCCAGCCACGCCCACCAAGACACACCCACAGAATCAGTAATAAAAAAAATTGGATTTCACCACTTATACAATCCGTTTGGTGTATGCAGATTACCCTTCTAAATAAATGCCCCATATTAGTGGAAATGGGAGTGAATCAGTGAATTGCAACCAATTCATTCTCAACCAATTTTACCATGTAGATTTTATTTGAAGCATTTGACTTGTCAGAGATAATTCAGTTGAATTTAGAGAAAAAGTACCTTGCACAAGTGATGCGATGGTTGAATCGATTTGAATCTGCAGGATCCAATCTGGGTCGATCACCCAGACCAGAGGTTTTCTCTTCCAAGCTTTCGGATTCATGCTGGAGCCCATCTTCAGGGAGGTTCTCTCTAGCAAAGTGTGTGCTGTTTTGTATGTGGTATTTAGAAGATGGGCTCCAGCATATGTGTGAAAGCTCAGAAGACAAAACCTCTGGTCCCAGTAACCGACCTAGATTGGATCCTGCAACATGATCCTGGGAGATGTATATTCACCTTCATTCATGATTTGAATCTATTTGATCTAATCCTTTAAATGATCTGACTGTACACAGAGATGAATTTATGAGCAGATCCAATTGAAGCACCTCCAAACTGAATCTCTTTACACCTATGCATTTATTACATATATATTTGCAATAGCACCCAATTAGCTTGTGTAATTCCAAGTAGCTTTAAGTGAAAATTGTAATACAGACGAGGAAGTATTGTATCAGAGATGTACAACTCAATACATCTTTGTAACTTTTTAACTCATTCAACTAATCCAGTTCAATTCCATGATGTCTGAATCAATTCAGTTCAAATTTTCAAATTGTATCTGATTCTTTCTGAGTTATTATATTACATGTGTGCATGTTGAGAAAGCGTCCGATTCAGTCTGAATAAATTCAAAGAACTCAATGTAGTTCAGTGAATCAAATGGATCTGTCTATTTAATTGATATTATCGTACAATTCCATCTGAATTCATGTGGAGTATTAGACACTTGTACAGACTTAATTTTTAGAATGATTTATTTTCTGAACATTTTACCCCATGAAACTATATATCAAGCACAATAATTTTTCTTGGATTGCATCTAATATGTCAACCAAAGTCTAAAGTTAAATGAAATGCTGACATGCTGAGTCTTTGCATTTTTATTTGAAAATACTATATTACTGCCCTATTTTTCCTCTTTTACTTTTAAATATTTGCATTTAAAAATAAAAGTAAGAGGAAAAATAGGACAGTAATATGGTTTTGAGCTAACCCTTGCTTTATGAAAATGTGTTAGAATTAAGATTTATACATCAGATCAGAACACCTGTTTAAAAGATAAATATATTTAAATATCAACCTTTCCCTCTTGATTGGTTTTTATAGAAGAGAACTACATTACTGATTAGGAATTGGCATTTAGGTTCCATGACCTTCCAAACAACAACTAGAGTATAGGTAATATTCTGTAACACTTGTTTCCACCCCCAGATCATTTAGCTAAAAGGGCACTTTCAAGTGTATTGCTATAGTTTATTTATTTTTTCTTCTATTTGCATCATTCCTCAATTTCTGGAATATCATAGGAAGAAGAAAACAAAGTTACTGGGTCATAGAAACCCACCTTACACCATTATTTCAGTTAGATCACTAGAATGGTTTGTTGTATTGAGTTGCATTTCTCCATTGTGTCAAGAGGAAAAGTTTCCCATTAATCCCCCGCTGCGCTCGCCCCGTTTTTAGCACGTGATGGCACGGGGGCATGGTAGGCCCATTTTTTGCACTCCCCAGGCTCCAGAGGCTTCCTAGGAGCCTGGAGAGAGTGAAAATGGCTTCCCCACCTCCTGGAGGCTCTCCAGAGCCTGTTTCCCGACTTCCAGTGGGCCCAGAAGACCCGAAAATCAGTTGGCCTGTGTGCACATGCGCACTGGAGATGAGCTAGGGCAATGCTCGCATGCCCACCAGTATGGCTTCGCATGCCACCTGTGGCACGTGTGCCATAGGTTCGCCATCATGGCTCTAGAAGAAGAAAAATGAAGTCTGAATGATTATGTGAACCAAAGCACAGAAAGATTGCTGCAGGCTATGAAAATGGAGAATATTATAAAAACAACAGAAACAAAGGCAGAATATAAGGAAAACATCTGAATGACAGATTAAATAGATGAAAAACTAAAGCTTTGCATGGACAGCACTTGACAAACATTGACGGAAAATGTAATGACAACTTTACATGAGCATGGTTGCTAAATTAATCCACTGGTCATTATGTGAAAAATACGACTTTCCTGTATCCAAAAAGTCATGGGAACATAAAGTGGAAAAACCTATAGAAAATGAGAAGGCGAATATCTTATGAGACTTTCAAATACAGGCGAATCATTACTTGGAACACAACACACCAGATAGCACAGTTGTTGAAAACCAAAACATACAATTTATTGACATCGCGGTACCAGGAGATGCCAGAGTCGAAGAAAAAGAACTGGAAAAAATAATGAAATATGGTGACCTGGCCATCGAACCTACACGGCTATAGATGAAACATGTAACAGTGATACCCATTGTCATCGGGGCACTTGGTACCATGTCCAAGAATTTTATAAGATACATCAACAAATTGCAGCTTCCTGCAATAACACCAGCGGAACTGCAAAAAACTGCACTACTTGGAACATCGTACATCTTAAGAAGGTACTTGGTTGATACCTAGGATGCTGGCAGCAACTCGTATCAACCATTAGCACCAGTCAATGGTATTTGTGATGCATTTTTAAATGTTCAGTTGACTGAGTTTCATGTTTAATGAATAAAAGAGATAATAATAATAACAAAACAACCACCACCACCACAACAACAGCTGGAATAATTCTAGTGCAGATATCAATAGAATATGATCTACAGAAATGTGCTATAACAGCAATGAATCATGGTAAAATCAGAAGCCATGGAATGAATATGCCAAATGGCAGAACTATCAGGAAGCATCAGGATGAAGCTTATAAGTATCTGAAATCTGCAATTAGATAACATCAAGCATGGAGAAATTAATAGTAAAGCATACATCCAAAGAGTAAGAAAAATGCTAAAGACAAAATTAGTGGAAACACCATCAAAGCCATCAATATCTGGGCCACATTTGTGACACTACTGGAATTACTGTTTGAATACAGGCTGAAATGGGCAGTTTGGCTCAAAAAACAAGAAAGCTAGTGACTCTCCACAATGCATTACATCCCCAAAGTGATATTGATAGCTTATATTTTTTTCCCTGCAGAAATGGAGGCAGAAATTTATTTTAAGTCTGTCAAAGAAGAAAAGTGTGCATTGGCTGATTACATACAAAACAGCCAAAACCAAGCATTGATGCAAGTTAAACATTGGAACTGACTGAATGTGCAGGAAACAATACATGAATATTGAAATAAAACAATCAAGACAAGAAGAGAAATCTGGCAAGGAAAAACATTACATTGTCAATTTCTACAAAAAAAAAATTGAGGGGAAAGTGGATAAAAATAAAACCTGGCAATGGCCTACAACTGGAAAATGTTAAAAATGAACTGGAAGGCTTGATTTTGGCAGCTCAAGAGCAAGTTATTCAAACTAATGCAATCAAGGCCAGAACTAAAAAAAAAATCATCAACTGATTCAGAGCGCAGATTGTGCAAAGAGTAGATTGTATGCTCACCTCATGCAACAAGATTGCACAAACTGATTATAAACAACAACATAACACAATCACCAAAATGATTCACTGGAACATCTGTAAAAATAATCATGTCTGTCATGAAAAATTGGTGAGAACATAGAGTTGAAAAAGTAGGACCAATATCGTGGACTTGCTGAATACAAACTGATTATTAAAGCCTTGGCTCATAATACCCCAAATTAACTTGGTTGACAAGAAGTAAGTGTGGATAATTGATGTGGCAATACCAGGGCATAGTAGAATAGAAGATGAAGAATTAGAAGTAGCAAGATCAGATAACTGAAGTTGAGAGATTATGGCATAAACCATCCATGGTGGTCCCAGTGATTATCAACACACTGGGTACAATACCTACAAATCTTTGATGGCACTTAGAAAATCTGCACATTGTCAAAATTGCCATCTGTCAATTAAAAAAGGTCACGCTGCTTGGATCTGCACATGTATAATGCTGATACATTACAATATCCTAGGTTCCTATCCTACATTTCATTCAGGGTGACTATAGGACCAGCCATAATAATTCTTGCGCTGATGTGGTGGCTCCTCTGGTTGAGGCAAAATGTAATAAGATATATGTCATAGGTCCCATGATAATGAATATATAAATTGTTGCTATTGAGCGTGCAACGTATTTGAGGTACATGAAAGAAGGAACTGTTGGAAGTGGTACTTTGATTATACATATTTTATATGTGGAAAATATCCACGGAATTTTTCTGAGATTTCATTATCTTCAAATAGAACCCCTGGAGTATTTCACATCTATTGCTGTCCAGCACCCAGACTCATTTTTGGGGGAGATGAGCAGCGATATAAATTTGATTGATAAATAAATAGAATTCCAATGGCTTTCCACCGCAATAAACACATTTCCCTCAATTAAAAATAAGCTGTTGTGTGTACTGTAGGAAACAATGCAAAGTAGTTATCTGAAATCTTTATCCAGTTTTAGCTTGGCAGATTATTATGCCCAGTTCCAGAAAGCTTTGCCTCAACTTTTCAGGATAATTTTTGTTTCAAAATGTTTTTAAAAGTTGTGATGTGAAACAAAAATGAACACACAAAAAGGTCATGCACCAAATTCACTTTCCATGGGTTTAGATTTGTAGCTCTAATCATGTCAGAGGAGATTATCAAGAGATTGGGGCAATTAAAACAAATGAATAAGGGTTTAAATGTTTATGAAAAAGCTGTTATATTGTGGAATCAGACTTTTTAATGGACTGCAGGCATTAAACAGACCTTGTATTAAACTTTGAAATTAATGGGTCACTGTATAGCGTTCCAGTCTTCAGTGCTTGATAAGATTAATTCTTGCTTATATAGCAAATTCAATGGCTCATTTAATTTCATATAAATGTTTAACATTAAATTGCTTTTGGATTAAGTCTAAACTCATTATTCATTTTAATGTTTGAAAGAAGTTTCATTTTTCTCTTTTTTTCCCTTCCCTAAATTACAAGTTTTACCATTAATTGAAGCCCTGTTTCTGCATACTGTAGCTGAAAAATAGAAGTTTTATAAATTTAACAGAAGGAATAATAAAGACCTGTGTGGTAACATTTGTTTAAGGCTTGCATGCATTTATGAGTCAGGAAAAAACAAAATGTAATAAAAAAGAGACAACTTTTATAATAAGAGATACCAGAGTAATAAATCTTTAGTTATCCAATGGATATTATCCTTTCCAAATGTCCTAAAACTCTTCTTTCGCCCCCTAAAAAAATATTTTCCAACCTCAAGTTGTATATGTGTCAGGTCCAAAGAACCAGGTCCCGATTTTCAAATTTACTTATTTATTGATTAAGCCTATGCA
This sequence comes from Ptyas mucosa, assembly GCA_012654045.1. Taxonomy (NCBI): domain Eukaryota; kingdom Metazoa; phylum Chordata; class Lepidosauria; order Squamata; family Colubridae; genus Ptyas; species Ptyas mucosa. The sequence goes on from WNWU01000024.1 coordinate 11,230,829, forward strand.
TTGGGATTTTCTTAACTAATAGTTTGCATCTGAATAAAATTAGATAAGGTTCAAGGGAGAGGGTTGGACTTTGTCTTCCTGTGACTGCATAGAAGCTCTAAACTGATTCCTCATTTGACTCTTCCTTCTGGCTCTGCTAGTCTCTCTCCTACGACATGTGACTGAGATGTTCTGTTGTTTTCAGGTTGAACTTAACCATAAAAGATCTGTCAACCAGTGTTTAATAACCTACTAGTGAAAGGGATATAAATCCAAGCAGAGGAACAGAGAAAGGAGAGATAGAATGAGGTTGGAAAGTATCTATGGAGATAGCATACTAAAAAGTTCATTTTCAACTGCATTGCTGAGTGTAAGCTTACAATTCTTCCTCCTTTTGCTTTCCTTCTAATGGGTGACAATGCATTCTGCCACTCCTTGCTCAGTTTTTACTCTTTGTTGAGAATTCTCCTCCGTACTCTCTAGCAATACTGGAAACACTCACCATGTTCAACTTGAAAAAGTTACTTGAATATAAGTAAGGGGCATGCTAATTTCACCTTCAGTGATTTTGAACATCTTGCAACTTGGCAAAGTAGACTCTGTTTATCCACTGTTAAGCCTTAATGAAATTCTCCAGGGATTAGAGCATTCAGGTCACTGTATATCTAAATCTGCTTTTGCAGTTGTTTAAAAGTTTTATTTCCCTTCTGAATTCCCTTCATTGTTGAAAAATGTTTGAATGTGAGCTATGTGCTGGTGTTGTTGTCTTTTACATAATTTTCCACCACTCTGAAACCTCCCTGGCTGCTTCCACTTTCATTATGGAAAAAAGCTGATTGATAGGAGAGTTTTCCTTTCCCTTGGGATTTTGTGGAAGCACGGATGGTAAAAGACAAGTGCATATTACCAGAAACTTTGGTGGAAAAGAGAATATTTATACATAAATCTTGGTTACTATAAACTAATTAAGTGCCAGAATATCAGGTTTTGGTTCTTTCTCATTAGAGATTTGTGTGCATTCACTTCTTCTTTGAAGAAAATTTAGAAAACCTTTTTTCTTTCATATAATTGAAAGAAATATAAGACAGGATATATATCTATTAGACAAAGGCTTATATATATATATATATATATATATATATATATATATATATATATATATATA
>WNWU01000024.1:11232372-11257747 GCA_012654045.1 Ptyas mucosa
GAGCACGAAGCCGAGAACACCAGCCTGAAGATGACGAATGAGACTTCATCGAAACGTCGCCAAGACACTTCCAATTTTACACGGGAGAAAACCCGAATAACCAAAGACCTACACACACACACACACATACACACACTAGCTGTACCCGGCCACGCGTTGCTGTGGCCCAGTCTTGTGAGTATACAATATTGTTTGACTGAATGCCAATAATTTCCCTCTGTAACTCAGGTTATGCCTACTTTGGCTCTGTCCCAATTTGCTGCAGGTGTAAGAGCTGGGTTCCTGGCTTGCCGGTATAACCACCTTCACCTTCGCAGCTGTCTGCACCACAAGCGGCATTGGGGTCCCTGCCAAAGGTATGGCATACTCTGTTAGTTGGCAGGACGCTTTGCGGCGATTGACATTTCCCACTTGTGGGTTTGACAGCGGCGGCACTAAGGGAAAAAGACGCGGCTTGTGCCTGCCATTGTGGTGTCCAAAAAGATAGTATAGCGTGTTTTGTTTTCACGTCCAACAGATGGTGCTGTTTTTCAAAAAAGCATGTTTTTAACTGTCACAGGTGTGACATGTATATAATATAGGTATATAAAAACACATGTGTATTCAAATGCAACGTTGTTGCAAAATTTCAAAGCAATCAGTGGAGAACTTTCGGAGATTTACAGTTTTGAACAAACGAACATTTACATTTTTATTTATATAGATATAGATATATGAGAGGGAGGGAGGGAGGGAGGGAGAGAGAAGGAGAGAGGGAGAGGAAGGGAGGGGGAGGGAGGGAGGGAGGGAGGGAGGGAGAAGACAAGAACCAGAAAACATGATGGCGATATTATAGCAGGCTCAAGGAAGGAGAAGCTGGAGAGAGGCCTGAAAGAGGAACCACAATGAAGATGGAAAGTAAAGGCCAAAGTAGTACCAGTAGTAGGAGAAATTGGGACTGTGACTCCTAAGGTCCAACAGATCCCAGGAAAAACATCAAAGCTTTCTGCCCAAATGAGTACAGATCCTAGAGATCCTAAAGATCCTAGACAGAACTGTCAAACTCACAGGTCTCCTGAGATTGAGGAAAACCCATACAACTCATAGGGATAAGAAGTTGTTGTTGTTTTTTTAATTTGTAGTACTCGCGATTGGACTCCCATGGATAGGAACTCTTCCTTCTCAAAGACTTTAAATCAGGCAATCTTGTTGAACTGATGGGTACAGTTCAGTGGTGGGATTCAGCCAGTTCGCACCTATTTGGTAGAACCGGTTGTTAACTTTCTAAGCAGTTCGGAGAACTGGTTGTTGGAAGAAATCTTATTTTGTTTTTTCCCACTTCACAGGGCTAATCCTGTAAGGAAGGCAGAAAGGAAACATTCTGGTGTTGTTTCTAGCCTAATCTTTATTGCTCTACTTACAGAAACTGCCTCTCTGGTTAATCCTTATTACATTGTAACAGCTAAGGTGAAGCGCCCATCAACGTGACATTGAGTTGGCCATGCCCACACAGTCACATGACCACCGAGCCACACCTACCCAGCTGGTCATTAGGTCAGAGAACTGGTTGTTAAATTATTTGAATCCCACCACTGGTACAGTTCCACTTCTTTTGAACATCTTATTGCTATTCTCATAAAATGGCAGCTGTGGGAGCATTGCCTGAACACAAAAGAGATACCTTATTAGACATAGCTTGTCAACAGCAACGAAAATCAATTTAGCAGAAAGATACAGACATGCAGAGGCTCTTGTATGGCATAATAATGTAATCTCAGTGCTATTATACTCTCTAACATTCTTAATAAGACTTCTCCCTCCCACCCCTTTGTTCTTGCTGAGTGGCTATTTTGATGAAAATAATCTGAATTAAAGTGAAAAGTTATTTATAGGTAATGAGAAGGGGGCTAAAGGTAAATGAGACAATATATCTCTAGCAATTTTGTGCTTCAGATTAGATGCCTAACGGAGCAAGAAAACTAAAAGATAACTACTTCATTAAAATGAGAAGTGTGTGATCCGTCTGAAAAAGAGGATTGAACAAAAAGGATCAACAGCATATGAAGTTGCTATTCATCCTGATATATTAAATAAGACACCATAAACAAATAATCATGTTCTATTTAAAGCATACCCTGTGATTGGGAGATTAATAAGAGATTCACAGAAGGCTTTTTGGCTTCTATAGGTCTTATTCTCAGATTGAACTGAAATGAATTGGAAAAGTAAGTTGTCTAAACAAAGTTGAGGGAACTGGATTTATGAAAAAGAATTCCCCTCCAATGAGAATCTCAGCTTCTCAGCTTCAAGTTCCTTAAAAAAATTCCAATCATTGGCTCCCCACAAAGTCTAAACAACAAATTTTCCCATTCCATATACGTTGCATTTTTTGACATTCCCCAAAAATAAGACCGGGTGTTATATTAATTTTTGCTCCAAATGATGCATTAGGGCTTATTTTCTGGTTAGGTCTTATTTGGGGGGGAAATATGGTACTAAATGCATCCATCTGGCTGACAATCTTAACTGCGGCTTATTTTGTGGTTAGGGCTTATATTACGAGCCTCCTAGGACTTATTTTCTGGTTCGGTCTTATTTTCAGGGAAACAGGGTAGGTAATAGCATCAGTGCTGAAATTCATGTATAATTTAATTGATGATGTTACCTAGTTGGGTAATGAAAAACCTGGAAGCAAACAATCAAGTTCAGAGGGCACCAAATGTTCCGCAGTTCAGTCCTGAGTTACATATATTTTCTATTGATAGACATAATTAAGAGCCGAGGTGGCGCAGTGGTTAGGGTGCAGTACTGCAGCTACTTCAGCTGACTACTAGTTCAGCAGATCAGTGGATCAAATATGACCGGCTCAAGGTTGACTCAGCCTTCCCTCCTTCCGAGGTGGGTAAAATGAGGACCCAGATTGTTGGGGGCAATATGCTATTTAGTATACTGTCTTTGGTATAAGCCACCCAGAGTCCTCGGAGAGTGGGCGGCATAGAAATATGACTAATAAAATAAAAATAATAAATAAAATAAAGATACAAATGTAGGAAACATTCTGGAAAACATATTGTATGTAACTATGTCTCATTATGAACTTTTCATCGACTGCAGTCCCTGTTGAGGATTTCTTTGGTGGGAATCCAAGATTTCCTTCAGGATAAATTGTTTAAAAAAAGTTAAATAGTTGTCTAATTGTAACTCTTAATGATAACATTCTTCACTTTTCAGAGTCCATAGAAAAAGAAGTTAATCGTTTATACTATTGAAATGAGGATTTAAGGAAGTCAAGGAGGTGGCACAACGACTAATTCTAACATATAGCAATAGCACTTAGACTTATATACAACTTCACAGTGCTTTACAGCCCTCTCTAAGCAGTTTACAGAGTCAGCCTTTTGCCCCCAACAATCTGAGTCCTCATTTTACCAACCCCGGGAGGATAGAAATCTGAGTCAACCTTGAGCCTAGTGAGATTCGAACTGCCAGACTGCTGGCAATTGGCAGTCAGTAGAATTAGCCTGCAAGACTGTTGGACTCTCTGTTACGGCATGAATCCACAAAACAGAGTTGCATCCATGTTCATCTGAACGGTCTTCTCTTTCTTTGTGTACCTCTTTCCCACATCAAGAGAAGGCATGAAGGAACATGATTGTTGCCTGTAGAACCGTGAGGGCGAACCTATGCACGCATACCCGAGGTGGGCACACGAGCTGTTGCCCAACCTGCAGCTGCACATGCGTGTGTGCCCCAACTGGTGTTCGGACCTCTGGTGCACATGCATGCAATTCAGGGGACCCAGCTGCTCTTCGGAGCTCTCCTGCGCATGAGCGCATGTTTGCATATGTACGTGAGAGTACTTTCATGCAGCGCATGCATGCATAGATGGCGTTTACGTGCACACATTGCACATGCAAAAAGCACACACATGCACAGATGGTGTGATTGCACATGCAGCACACAGGAGCGTGTGCATGAAAGCTGTGTGCATGTGTGGATGGTGGAGTTGCACACGCAGCGCACGGGAAGGAGCTATGCATTAGCGTGGATGGCACGCACAGGCACAAAGCGCATATCTGTTCGGCACTCAGTGAGTAAAAGGTTTACCACCACTGCTGTAGAATCTCTAAATAAGGACTTGTGACATGTTAGCTACTTACTGAATGAAAAGTATATCTATGTTAAGTGTCTTCAAGTCATGAAATAGACTAATGACCAATTTTAAAGTATGCACTTATTTTCAGTGCAGAGGTATAACAGAACTGTACGTTTGGCTTCCAAGTGATGTCATGCGAAAACAACCCAGTAAGAACATTTAGCATTCTAACGGCAAAATAAACACAGCTTTTAGGATCGCCTTCTTTCCTCCCTAACAGAGCTCTCATCTTTTGCCTGAGTCCCCAAATTTAAATAAAAAAAGAGGCATTTATGTTGTCCTTTGTGAATTTGCAAAGTAGTAAGCACTGCTTCTCAATGGAGTTTTTCTGATTTTTCACTCACCTGGTGAGAAACTGAAGCTCCTTTATGAAACCACATCTACAAAAAACGGCAAGGGAGAAGCCTTATCAAAGAAGAGATATCAAGCTGTCAATCACTCTGCTGACACATTCCAGTGATGATGGGAAAACAATTCCTTTAATATAGTTTGATATTTGATAAGAATATGACAAAACCAAGTTGCTTTCCTTCCCCCTTTCATCAGATACATTATGCCTTAGGGGGTTTCAAATTTGATCTAACATTTGTGTGCATTAGAGAACAGATATGCGCCAAAAAATCCTATTCAAGGGGTAAAGATTTTTTTATACAGTGGATGGAATTTGTTAAATATCGTTAAAGTATAAAGCTTTTATCTTCAAAATAGTAGCAAAATCTTGATGTACATTTTTTTTCCTATCCTTTAAGCATTAAGAGTTGATGTTTGACCTATATTGAGGTGATTAAAATTATATGCACCTCTACACATACTGCATAATATGGTATGTGTATTAAACCATGTGGGAAACAAAATCTCCATTCTTTCTGCATATTTTCATTCCATTTGAAAGGGATAACTTGTATTAAAATTCTATCTCAACAAAGGCAAGAATTTTAATAAAAATTTGTAGGTGGAATGCAGATTCTTACACCTATTAATCATAGGACCATAATTAATAATTTAATAAACGTGTATGATACCCAATTCCAAATGGGCAGCTATTAAATAAATCATGATAGAATCCATAAAAATTAAAGAACGATCAAAGGGTGTGCAAGAATATGCCTTTTTGTTGTGGTCCGCCAGCACCTGCGGAGCAGCGGAGTCGGACGGTGAGGAGGCTGGGGAGGAACATGGGCCAGTCCTGGAGTCAGGGGAAGGCCTGGATGAGGACTCTGCGTCGGAGGCAGAGAGGGGGCCAGGGCCATCTGGGAGTGATCTGCGGACTCCGGAGCCCCCAGAGTCGGACAGCAGAGAGGCAGGGGAACAGGAGGAATCTGTTCCTAGTGCGCGCATGCGCAGAGCTCCCAGAAGGCACGTACAGTTAAAACAAAAGGGGCAACTCGGGAGTAAGGCCTGGAGATGATTGGCCCCTCCCATAAGGCTTAAAAGAGAAGCAAAGGCACATGGGCACTTTGCAGGAAAGCAACGTTGTTAATTCTGTTCCCAGTCAGCATCTCTATTTGATTCTGGAATCCACTTCAGCTTCCACCGCAATAATACACGGGCAAACAATAGGATACAAACTCAAGGTAAACCGCTCCAAAGTTGATTGCAGAAAATACGACTTCAGCAACAGAGTGGTCAAGGCCTGGAATGCAGTACCTGACTCCGTTGTTACATCCTCAAACCCCCAACAGTTTCAACCTTAAACTGTCTACCGTGGACCTCGCCCCATTCCTAAGAGGTCTGTAAGGGGGCGTGCATAAGCGCACCAGCGTGCCTACCGTCCCTGTCCTCCTGTCCCCATTTATTCGTACTCATTTCCTGTGTTCATGTCCATGTTTATATTTATATCTGTTTTTTCGTACATGCTTGACAAAAATAAAATAAAATAAATCTAAGGAGAATTTGGACCTCAATCATTATCTAAACTCAAATACGCCAGTAAGAAAAGAATTTCCTTGCAAACTAAACTGATGTCCTATGCTTCCCAGGATAGCAAGCCAAGTGCCCCTTACATTTATTATGCATTAATGGCTCTGCCTTGCAAGAGGAGAATGCAATGTTTCAGAGCGATAACAGTGATCGCTCAGCTCCCAAACCATCTCGTATTCTTTCACAAAGAAGGATAAGCCAGCTCAGGTCTCTGGAAGCTGCCGATCTGTAGACTCAAATTGCCTGTCTGGAATTTCTCTCCATCTCTGCTTCCCACCCCCCTCCGCTCCTCCTTTCTGTGCAAATGCTAAGGAGCTCATTGAGACCCCCGCCTGCCTTAGAAATTGTGGCGGTGATATCTGGCAGATGTTTGTTTCTTCTCTGAATCCCCAGGTTGGTTGAGATTATTGCTACTCCAGGAAAGCAAGGTCAAAAGGAGGCAGCTTTACATTTTGTTTGGAAAGCAATGAGATTTGTGGTCATTCTCATCCCTTCTGGGAGCAAAACTGCAGCGTTCCCTTTCAATGTGCTAAAGAGTTTGGCAAAGAGGAAAAGTAATGTGTTTAGATGAATAAGGAGCATCGCACAGAGGAAGCAAAAAAACCCCACAAACAAACCTTCTTTCAAAGGTTTGGATACGGATTTTTCTCCTACAGGGTTGACATTATCCAGGCTCTTGCCCTGCCCTGACAACTGCTTCAATGCGAACCTTTTGGGGGAAGTGGTGATTTTCAGAACCATTAAACACCACACAGCAAATAGTCTCACTGCATTACAAGCACAAACATCTGAGTCAAACTGTATGCATTTGTCAAAGACTTCTTGCGGGCCTTGTTTATGGGGTGTGGCTATGAAATGATGGAATACGTGGGGCTCCACCCTTACTTCATCAAGAGATGGTCTCATTTGCTTTCATTTGGATCCCGGCAACATTGTAGCCCTGATTTGGATTGTAGAGTTCATAAAGGTAAAGGTAAAGATTCCCCTCACACCAGTGGCTTTACTACCAGTTCTCTTTGTGCGCGCGCTTTCCATACGATTGCCTCTTCGGTTGCGTGCTTTGTGTGCAATCGCTGTGCACATGCTCGCTTTGCTCACATGTGTGCCAAACTTGTGCTTTGTGCAAGCACATTGCGAATCTGCCCAGCTGAGGTGCAGCAATCCGCTCTGCTGCACCTCTCAGCGAAAAAAGAAGAAATATAAGGTTGGAATAATATGGGGGCGGGCGGGAGGACCCAGCTCCCGAAGAAAGAGAACTGGTTCGGTGACGTAATAGCGTCACTGCTACTGGCTCGGCCGAACCGGGCCGAACCGGGAGGAACCCGCCACTGCCTCACACATACGTGCTAGTCGTTTCTGACTCTAGGGGGCAATGCTCATCTCCGTTTCAAAGCCGAAGAGCAAGCCCTGTCCGAAGATGTCTCCGTGGTCATGTGGCCGGCATGACTAAACACCAAAGGCACATGGAATGCTGTTACCTTCCCACTAAAGGTAGTCCCTATTTTTCTACCTGCATTTTTTACATGCTTTCAAACTGCTAGATTGGCAGAAGCTGGGACATGTAAGGAGAGCTCACCCCATTACGCAGCACTAGGGATTCGAACCGCTGAACTGCCGACCTTTCCATCGACAAGCTCAGCATCTTAGCCACTGAGCCACCGTGTCCCTTTTATAGAGTAAAGTTCATAGAAGTTCACAGAGACAAGGAAGTAAAATAATAAAATATCAGGGTAGTGTTTGATCAGATTGTTAAAATAGGACTGGGGAGACCCAGATTCCTGTCCACTCTCTGTCATAGCAGTATCCTGAGTGAATTGGATCAAGTTCCTCTCTCAGCCCAATTATCTCATAAAGTTGTTGTGAGAAACAATGGGAGGTAGGAGCACTGTGAAAGCTTCCTTGAGTCCCTGGAGAAAAAGTAGGATTTTAAAAATCACATAAATATGCAAGCAAGAAAACATGGTCTGCAGTAAATAAGGTTTGCAGGGTACGTTAAATCAAGATTGACTGAGTAAGACTGAGTAAGAGGTGTTCTGACAACAGACTAACCTAAAACAAAACAAATGATTTTATGAATCTGTAGCTTAACATTCCCAGTTAGAGTCAGCCCAGAATCAAACCACTATCCATTTAACCATTCATAGCCTACATTAAACTGGCTCACAATTTTTCATTCATTCATTCATTCATTTTCTATAGCCAACCAACTCAATCAAGTGACACTGGGCAGCTTACAATTCTAAAATTATAAAACAATCAAAACAATTAAAAAACAGTAGAAAAAACATCCAAAAAAAAAAAAACACAAATAAAAAAAAAAAGGAGCTGAGATAATTAAGCAACTAAAATAAAAGCAAGAAACAGGGTCTTTAACACTTTCTAAGCCCCAGGTCTGGGTACATAGTCAAGTTATTAAACTTTGGCGAAAGGCTAACAGGATTGGGACCATTCTAATTTCCAAGGAGAAAATATTCCACAAGGGAAAGCTACAGCAGAAATAACTTATACTGAGTTACAGTTTAGTATGATGTAAGAAAAGACATGGAAACATATTCTTCTGTATTGTTTACGTTCAATGGTCATATTGAATTGCAGTTTTCTATTATGCCAATGAATAGCATTGTTATTCGAGTGTGGAATTTCTCTCTTTATATCACAGTGCGGTTGCAGTGCAAATGAATTTTTGCACAGCTGTCACAGAGCTCTGTATTTGGGTGACTCCAAATCCTACATCAATCTCAAAAGATACAACACAGATTTTAACCCAATTGTTACAGTCTTTGTAAGAAATGGAGACTCTCAAATAAACATCTTAAATACATGTTAAGGGCAACCAGCAAGATTTGAAAAGGTTTTTTTTTCCTACCATTGTCCCATTATGAGTTGAAAAGTACTTTAAAGACATCCCCTGAATTCAGTTCCTTCTACAAGGAAAAAAAGCATTTAAGGAGGAGGAGGAGGAGGGGGAGGATGGAGGAGGAAAGAAGAAGAAGGGCAGAAGGAGGAGGAAGAGCAGGGGTGAAATCCAGCAGGTTCTGACAGGTTCTGGAGAACCGGTAGCGGAAATTTTGAGTAGTTTGGAGAACCGGCAAATACCACCTCTGGCTGGCCCCAGAGTGGGGTGGGAATGGAGATTTTGCAATATCCTTCCCCGCCACGCCCACCAAGCCACGCCCACAGAATCGGTAGGGAAAAAAATTGGATTTCACCCCTGAGGAAAAGATGTAGTGTACCTCCCATTTGTCAATGATATATAATCTGTGAAAGTAAAAGACAAGGTTAAAGGCAGTGGTGGGATTCAAGAAATTTAACAACCGGTTCTCTGCCCTAATGATTTCTTTCAACAACCAGTTTGCCAAACTGCTCAGAAAGTTAACAACCGGTTCTCCCGAAGTGGTGCGAACTGGTTGAATTCCACCACTGGTTAAAGGCTATAGCAAGGATGCTTCTATTCTTGAAACAGAAAATCCAGAAAGATTACTCTTTAAGCACCATATACTCATGAGTTCAGAAGCAGATTCTTGTTGTTCCCATATCATTTCCCCCCAGTAAATTTGCCTGAAATTAACACCATTTATTAAATCCCCAAATGAATGGATTAAATCAAATAATACCACAGCATTTTGATTACAATTGCTTACATTTAATATGTTTTCATCATCTTTTCTTAAAGGATTATAAATTATTCAGGCCAGATTCAAAAATTATTCATCATTTTAAGTGAATTTTACATATTTCATTGATTGGCAAAATCTGCACAGTGTTGAATAGGAATAAGGCATCGAAAATGAAGGCTCTATTAAGTTATTAGAAGTTACAGCAGGGGTGAAATCCAGCCAGTTTTGACAGGTTCTGGAGAACCGGTAGCAGAAATTTTGAGTAGTTTGGAGAACCGGCAAATACCACCTCTGGCTGGCCCCAGAGTGGGGTGGGAATGGAGATTTTGCAATATCCTTCTCCCAGGAGTGGGGAGGGAATGGAGAGTTTGCAGTATCCTTCCCCTGCCACGCCCACCAAGCCACACCATGCCCACCAAGCCACGCCCACAGAACCGGTAGTAAAAAAATTTGAATTTCACCACTGAGTTATAGTGACCTTTTTTTTCAAGGGGTCAGTGGGCTGTCCAGAAATCTGGGGATAGAGGTGGGAGAGGTTCAGGGTGGGTTGTTTTATTTTAATCAGGTCCATTGTATTATAGGGCATTTTCTGCTTCAAAATGCAGTGCCAATTTTGGGCAATCCCTTTCTTGCAGTAAACTAGAGATGGACCACCTCAGATTTTATACACATATTTAAACATATATTCTTAAAAATAAAATAGGTATTTAAATCTTTATACGTGCCCCGTGATCCGTCTTTGTTATATTCAATTTGTACAAGTGCAAAGATGCTCTACCAAAACCTTCTTCCCTTCAGTGGTGGGTTGCTCCCGGTTCGGCCCGGTTCGGCCAAGCCAGTAGCAGTGACAATGTGATGTCACCAAACCGGTTCTCTTTGACGGGGAGATGGGCCCTCCCACCCGCCCCCGCTTTATGCCTACCTTTATTTCTTTTTGTTTAGCCCAGCTGATAGGCGCGGCAGAATCAACTGCTGCACCTCAGCTGGGCAGAAACCCTAATGTGCTTGCACAGAGTGCAAGTTTGGTGCGTGTGTGAGTGAAGTGAGATCACGCACGGTGATCGTGCACGAAGCACGTGCACGAAGAGAACCAGTGGTAACACTGGTTGGAACCCACTACTGCTTCACTTGCATATTGATGTGGACTAGAAGTGAGGACACCCAGTGGTTCTAGTCTCCAGGAAGATTTTGGGACAGTCATTTTCTTTCATCCAGTCCATCTCACCTTATTGTTGTAGGATTTGGACTGGGGAGCCCCAAAATCTAGTCCTCCCCTTAGAAGCGCCCAGGATGATTTGGGGGCAGTCTTCTTTTTTGGCTTCACCAATCCCATAGCAATAGCAATAGCACTTAGACTTACAACCCTCTCTAAGCGGTTTACAGAGTCAGCCTATTGCCCCCAACAATCTGGGTCCTCATTTTACCCACTTCGGAAGAATGGAAGGCTGAGTCAACCTTGAGCCTGGTGAGATTTGAACTGCCAAATTGCAGGCAGCCAGCAGTCAGCAGAAATAGCCTGCGTACTGCACTCTAACAACTGCACCACCGTGGCTCATAAACAGTTATGGAAAAATGGAGAAAGATATATTAGATATGCTGCCTTCTTAGATTAACAAGCAGGATACAAATCTAATGAATAAAGTATACACTTTTTCAATCACCTATCCCTGTCTATTCCAAATGTGCTTTTTTTTTTTCAAAAGGCAGCTGGACTTTCTTGGCTTTTTCTTTGAAAACGTTTCACTTCTCATCCAAGAAGCTTTTTTGGTTCCAACTGATCAGACAGGCAGGGAAGGGAAAGTCAGTTAGAACCGAAGAAGGTCTTGAATGAGAACTAAAACCTTTTCTAAGATTTTTTTTTTTTTTAAAGTTCAGTTTTTGAAAAAAAGCACCTTTGGGACAACCATGACCTGGATGATTGAGAATCTTGATTGCAGTATCTCTACCTATATTGTAAATATCATAACTTTCTTTTCCTGTTGACCCATTGTTCATGATCCAGTCCCTGCTGTGTTTATAGATAAGTCCCAGGAGAGTTTATTTTTGGTTTTGGCAACATTAGAAAAATGGTTTGTCATTGCCTTTTCCTGGGATTTTTTTTTTTTTTTTAGCTATCCAATTTAGCCTCCAGCTTTGGATTCCCTGGTGATTTCCCATCTCCATCTTTTAATCAGCCAAGGTAAATTGTCCCTGAGGATATGGGCTTGCCTCTATGTATGGTGCAATTAAAAATGAGTCACATTTCCGATTCCAAGAGAAATTGCTTTAGAAAACTGAATTGTGGTTGTCTTTTATCTCTATTTGGAATATCATTGTAAATTGGCACTCCTTCATTGAACTGTAATTGTTTGGGATACAGAAAATGTGTGTGCATGTGTGTGTGATAGAAAGAGTACGAGGGGGTTTAGCATGGTCACGTTTTTTTTTCTCAGAAACAAATTAAGGCAGAAAGCCATTTAAATTACTTGGATATTTCTTTTCCCATCAGCAGCTGAATTTATATACCCTAGAAGCTAATATAACTCTTTGATGGGAATTGCTTATTTTCTGTTGACAGCTTTTTAGTGAAAAGATAGAAATCAGATTGAATTTCAACAGTGAGAAATAGAGAGCAGCCTCTAGCAGCAGGAACCTCAAGACTCTTAATTTGGTCTTGGTGAGCAAAAGATAGAACAATAAGGAGCGTTGCATATAATATGTCTTACTTTAACAAGAGAAATGTTCAGAAAAAAAATAGAATAAGAATATTATAAGAATAAAAACCTGGGATCTGTAAATTTTAAGGGATTCCCCCTCTTGATTTAAAAAGCATCTGCAGTCTAGAGCTTTCTTTCTAAAATTCCTAAAAACAATCTGTGTCTGAAATTTAACCCAAAACCTGGCTTTAGATTGTTATCTTACCAATTATATTTTTACATATACATATTTTACATGGGGCCATAATCTGTACTTCCTCCTTAAAGGAAAGAATCAAATGGATATACACTGCTCAAAAAAATAAAGGGAACACAACCAGAAGACATCCGAGATCTGAATGAATGAATGAAATAGCCTTATTAAATACTTTGTTCGTTACATACAGTAGTTTTGTGTTCCCTTTAGTTGTTTGAGCAGTGTATAAACTACTGTATGTGAAGAACAAAGTATTTAATAAGGCTATTTCATTCATTCAGATCTCGGATGTCTTCTGCGTGTGTTCCCTTTATTTTTTTGAGCAGTATATTTACTTAGGACCAAGCAAAATCACCAAAAAGACCATGCAAGCTTTAAGAGTTTTAGAAACCTTCATCAGGCAAGAAGTTACACACAAACACACACAATTCAGAGTAACAAGGAATAGCAATAGCAATAGCACTTAGACTTACATACCGCTCAGTGGTGGGTTTAACTTACTTTTGCTACTGGTTCATGCACACGCATCACTTCTGCGTATGTGCAGATTGTATTTGATGACATCTGGGTGGGTGGGCGGAGCCTCCCGCCGCTGCTACTGATTCGCCCAAACCAGGGCAAACTGGTAGCAACCCACCACTGATACCGCTTCACAATGCTTTACAGCCCTCTCTAAGCGGTTTACAGAGTCAGCATATTGCCCCCAACAATCTGGATCCTCATTTTACCCACCTCAGAAAGATGGAAGGCTGAGTCAGCCTTGAGCCTGATGAGATTCGAATTGGCAAATCGCAAGCAGCTAGCCGTTAGCAGAAATAGCCTGAAGAACTGCACTCTAACCACTGCACCACCGCGGCTCATGGCAGAATGATTGCATCTCTCACCTCTAAAAACACAAAGACAATGTTCCTAGTTTACTGCATGCCCTAGTCAACAATTTAGGCCAGACAACAGTTTTGGAAGATGCGCTAAATTATGTAAATTATGTAAATTTACATAAGTGAAATTATGTAAATTATTTAAAATTATCTAAGGGATTCTCAAACATACAGATCATCTTTAGACTGCATAAGAGCTTTTTCCTTGGAAGAGAAAGTTACTAGATCACTTTAATATGATATTTTCCAAGGCTCAGAAAAGAAGCTATCATCACTGCTTTGGTCTTTTGGGAAAAAGCCCAAAAGCACAGTGATATTTTTTTATTAAGTCCAACTGAAATAACACAAGTGATTTGAAAGATATATTTTCCTACAACTATACCATATGTTGATGGGATGATTTAATCCTACATACCTTTGATCCAATCACCCTACTGAAGTGAATCGTTAGTAGAAAGTGACAATTGAATCAAGTTGACCTCCTTCAAGGTTTTGATTCAAGGCACAGAATTAGATCATTTTATTATTTGCATGATGACAATGATACAAATAGGATTAGGCTGCTTTGCAGAGGTTTCTGTTCTACATTATCATATTTTGACAGGATGCATAGGAATCTTCTATCCAGACACAGAATTGAAAAGGCAAGACAGAGACACCAAAAAGCTTTTTAAGAGGACAAAAGAAAGCACAAATGTGCATAATATTTGAATACAATAATTTACATGTATATGTATAGATACAGGGTTTAAAATAATTATGTGATTTATCGTATTTTTTGGAGTATAAGACACACTTTTCTTTTTTTTAAAAAATTGATTTATATGCCGCCCTTCTCCGGAGACTCAGGGCGGCTTACAGTGCGTTAAGCAATAGCCTTCATACTTTTGTATATTTATACAAAATCAGCTTATTGCCCCCACAATATGGGTCCTCATTTCACCTACCTTAGAAAGGATGGAAGGCTGAGTCAACCTTGAGCCTGGTGGGATTTGAACTTGCAGTAATTGCAAGCAGCTGATCTTAATAACAGTGAATTAGTCCACTGCGCCACCAGGACTCTCCTAAAAGATGCTGAAAATTTGGGTGCATTTTATACTCTGAATGTAGCTTTTTTGAAGCTTTTTTTCAGCCCTAACAAGGCGCTAGAGAGTGAAGCGATCTGCGTGGTTTGCCTGCTTTTCTCATTGCTTCTCTCTCCAAAGATCAGCTGTGCCTTAGAAGCTGTTTTTTTCCCCATGCAGGGGATAAAAACCAGCAAACTAATGTGCTGAAGCTGACCAGACTAAGGATGCTAGCCAGATGAATACCTGGCAGGCAGATTTTTTCCCCCTATTTTCCTCCACAAAAACTGAGCTGCATCTTATATTCCAGCGCATCTTATTCTCTGAAAAATACAGTAAATGGATGTTGGGACAAAATGATTCTGTTATTCAGATATTAATTGCTGATGGATAGCATTAAACAATATTCTTTAAATAAGATTTGACTGAAGCAGCCCTTCAAAAACTGTAAAAAGTTAAGACATTTGAATATTCTAGAATTTTTTTTTTTTTTACATTATGTTATATCTGAATTGTGTGTCTATATCAGCGGTGAAATCCCCCCGGTTCTATCCGGCTCGCTGGTATAAGTAGATTTTTATCATAAAATATTTTAAAGTTTCTTTACTATCATCATATTGGTGATGGCTACTCAGTTGGTTGGCTCAAAAAAAAAAATATTGGACCAATTCATGGAACTCCTGAGGATCAATGACTATTTTTTTTATTATTATTTATTAATTAAAATTTTATTACTCCCACTTTCCCTACAAGGTGACTCTGGGCAGTTTTCAAAATATAAAACAAGCAAAAAATAATTAAAACATTAAAACTACACTAATAGTCTTGATGTTAATGTGCCTGCTCCTCCCATCTTCTGGATGACCAATAGGTTTCCTCCAGAAGTGGGTTTCAGCAGGTTCTGACCAGTTCTGGAGAACCGGTAGTGGAAATTTTGAGTAGTTCAGAGAACCGGTAGTAAAAATTCTGACTGGCCCCGCCCCCATCTATTCTCTGCCTCCTGAGTCCCAGCTGATCAAGAGGAAATGGGGATTTTGCAGTAACCTTCCCCTGGAGTGGGGAGGGAATGGAGATTTTACAGTATCCTTCCTCTACCATGCCCACCAAGCCACACCCACAGAACCAATAGTAAAAAAATTTGAAACCCACCACTGGTTTCCTCGTACAGATGTCTGGCTACTGTGAGAACAGACTACTGGACTAGATGGGCAGTGATGTTATCCAGTAGAGCAGGGGTGAGCAACTATGGCCCTTTTATGACTTGTGGACTTCAACTCCCAGAATTCCTGAGCCAGCCATGTTAGCTCAGGAATTCTGGGAATTGAAGTCCACAAGTCATAAAAGGGCCATAGTTGCCCACCTCTGCAGTAGAGCATGTTCTTAGGTTCTTAACATGAAAAACATGGCAGTGCTGACCAAGTTGACTTACTCTCATACAATTGACAACCTTCACATATCACAACTCAAGTCATATTTTGCATCCAGAAAAAATAGGCTAGTATCCTCATAGTATCCTGTTTTCTCCTTAGACCCTGATAATAAACCATATTACATTAATTTCTTTCTGACCATCATCCCATCCTATTGTGTTTTCTGTTATTACTTCGTTGGTTTCCTCTCATTGCCTTTAAACTTCATCAACTCCCATCTTCATCAGATTGTTTTTTATTTCTTTTCATTGCATCTTCCTTCCCGTTGAATCGTTCTATCACCCTGCTTTTCACGCACTGGACCGCCAGGGTTGCTTCGCAACTCATCTCCAATGAAAAAAAGTACCTCTCTAATCTAATCTAAGCACTTTATAATCATATACTTTTCTCTCTCTTGATACATTGTTAATATTGTCTTGGCCATGAAAATGTAGTTTCGGTTCTCATAAAATCTTTGTTAGCTGTGAAAATAGAAATAAAATAAAATATCAGAACTCAAGTCTAGCAGCCAAATACATCATATGGCTGGGAGGTAGAGGTGGTTTTTCTGCTTTAGCTTCTCAGCTCAGTCTTAGCAGTTTGCTCACAGAGCTTCACCCTGGGCACAGCTATAAATCTCCTTTTAGAAAGACAAACATGTTTTGCTCTGGAAGATTCAAGAGTGAGGTTCAGCTACATGGGTTGCTTTTTCTGCAGGTCTGAAAGAAACTCTCGACAAAACAAAGATGTTGGTGGGCCAGGAGAAAAATGCATGGATTCCCAGAATGCTGTTTATTGTTTTAGGATCTATTAATAGACTCTTGAAAACCCGTCCGAAGCTTTCGCTTTTGTGAAGGACAATAAGATCAAGGTTGAGCTGTTCTCTTTCTTGCGGTTTCTATTTTCCCAGGATTGATCAACCCACTTGGATGATCTCCAATAAAATGGAGAGACAGTCTATGAAAATATCTTGGCCCAAATTGGAACATTATAATCAAAGATGGAACAGAATTGAAGTATCTAGAGGAATAAGCCAGTAAAATAAAACCCAGTTGACTTCCCCAACTCTTCACAAGGTCAAAACTCCAAAAAATCAGCTTTTGCAAATGTAGGGATCTAGCCACATCTATATGTCAGCCCAAGGATTTAAACTCTGTATCTCTTTCTTTTGTACCTTTGTGGTAAGAGACCTGTGTTGCTCCTTCTCAGACTTGAAGGAAAAATCGTTGCCCAGTATTTGATTAAAATTGCATCCAGCCTTGCTTAAGCTTTCCTCCTCTTCATTTATTTACCCCGTTTGTATAAGGTGTCATGCTAGAAAGTTCTTTAGGTGATTTACTGTACAATAAAAAAAAAAAGCCAGCTGCCATCATTGCCCAGATATCCACCTGCCTTTTTTATTAAGTCATTTTCTGTTTCTGACACTACACCCTTATAGAGATGTGTGCGTTGTGAAAAAACAACCTTTAAAACTACCTCATACTCCAGCAAACTGGTTAACTCAAAAGTATTTCATCAAGAATTTGTGGAATTGTAACTGCACAATACCATTTAAATGTTTTCAGAAAACTTTTTTCCTCAGAAGCACTTTTTCCCCCCTTTGATCGGTTGAATAGCTTTCACTCTCTGGTGGAAGAAATTTAAGTTTTAAACTAATTTGAATAGGCTTACTAACCCAAAAATATCTGGAGAGGCTTTCCAGCGAAAGCAAATATGTTCCTTGATAAAAAAAATCAATACCATTCCCGTAAAAAAGTAGTCAGATATCAGTAGTCAGAACTGGCCTAAGATCTATAATCAGTGGTAGGCTGCTAGGATTTGCAGGGTTTTGGGAGAACCTCTAGCTAAGATTCTGTGCAGTTCGGAGAACCCCCAAATCCCACTTCTGGCTGGCCCCGCCCTTCTCACCCCTCCCAGGAAGCCTCACATGGCCTGTTTTGGATGCAGATAAGTGCAGGATGCATGTGGAGGTTTGGGGAGGGCAAGAAAAGGGTCTACTGGAAGTTCAGGGGAAAAAACAGGCCTACCTCCAGAGGGCCTCCGGCGCTTGGGGAGGCTGTTTTCACCCTCCCGAAGGCTCAAGGAAAGCCTCTGGAGCCTGGGGAGGGCAAATCGTCCCTGTGGCCACCATGGTGCAGGAGGCCAACTAGGCCACGCCCACCCAGCAACCAGGCAGAGAACCCCTTGCTAAAATGTTTGAAGCCCCCCCCTGCCTATAACCATTCATAGAACTATCTTCCTTTCTTCTCTCTCAAACTGAACTGTCTATCTTTTCCTTCCTTATGGTGACCAACTGTTTGGTACCTGGTTCTTCCCAACCTTCTTATTTAATAATTGCATACCTTGAAGTGGTCTGGGCCTGCCTTTCTTATTGTAGTGGAATGTAGTCTGGATTCCAAGGAGGAAGGGAGATTGCATTCCAGAAGACCAAGAGACAGCAAGGCACAGATAGTGGTTGAGACAAAGAGAGGTAAGATGGCTCCTCACTAGAAATTCTAAGAGTCTATCTTTAACAATGCAACTAGTTGCTATCTTTTGGCAAGATTTCTGTCTGTAGGTGAGAAGCAATAACGGAAAGTGCTTAGAAGTAAACTATGTGTCTTTTTTGGTTTTGGGGGACCTGATACTTATCCGTGTTGGTTTTGCAGAGAGTGCTTAGTTGCCATAGGAACACAACTATTTGACTCATATGATATGAATTCCATCCTTCCAATGTTATTGTTCTAAGTAAGACAGAGAAGATTGGGGGGGGGGGGGGGGGAAGAGAAAGGCCATTGCTGTGGCTATCTTCTGGAGTTGCCAGTAACCCACTTAGTTTTAAACAAACAAACAGACAAACAAACGAACAAACATCTTAATGGAATTATATCCTTCTCCAAATATTCTTTATATTTTACTTTCACTTTTATTTATTTATTTATTTATTTATTTTTTTGCAATTCTTAATAACCCCAGGCAGGCTGTTGCAAATTATAATGAAACAAAGAGAGAAAGAAGGAAGGAGGGGGGGGGGGGGCAGGCGGCTTGGCTTCAGAATTGCTTCCTGTTTTACCCTTAAAGCATCCAGTCAGACTTGAAGCAGCCTTATAAAGAAAACAAACAGTTCCCCAAGATAAATGACTTGTTTCCCTGACAGGCTAGGCTTTTTCACAATGGAACAGCAGCCAGAAATGCTATTAAACGCATTTCCCCATTATTCCATGTTCTTGCTGGTAGAAGCTGCCCCTGTTGAATTGCTGCCAATCATGCAGATGTTCGGAAGCTACAATGGCTTTGCAGAGGAATGAAGAAACAAAAGGGAGAAATCCCAAAGGCAGCCACTTCAGTAATGAAACTACCTTATCTAGAAGGTAGGAATAATGAAGACCAGCTCCCTCATATGTCTTACTTAAAAGTACTTCCAATAATTTGTATTTCTTGTACCTTGAATTAATATCAGCTCGGCTGGGGTGGGAAAGAAAGTTGAGAAAGATAGGCCTCAAAGTAAAACAAAGATGGCAGATTGAACTGATAACATTTTTCAAACTTAGGCAGGTTTCTAACAGAAGTCAAGATTTTCTCCCCCTCCCCGTCTTTCTACTCCACAAACAATTACATTTCCCAGGTTCTCACATTCTCCTTTTAATTAAAATGCTGACAATCAGGGATAAGGGGGAACTAAATACAAAGGTAATTATGTACCAAAAACATATTTCACCAGAGCCTGAGCTATTACCAGTTTCTCGGCTATCTGATCAACTGACAGCTGTACTGGGGGTAGGGGCGAAGTGATGTGAATTTCAAATCCTGGGCGATTCCCTAAAGAGCCTCTGTCTCACGCAGTTTGCAGCCTAGCAAGACACTGGAATGCCAAAAAAATAAATAAAAATAAAAATGGAAAAGATAGGGGAAAGGACAAAACAAAAATAAAACTTAAGACGTATTTTACAACTAATTCCTGCTTTTGAGGTCTCAATCCATACCTAAGCTAAAAAAAAAAAATCAAAGATCTTGGACGTATGGGGCAAAGTCATAAACCCAGTGGCACTATTTTTGGATTTTCCAGTTGTCTGTGGAGATTTTCAGTCATTCAAGTCATAGTTGTCTCAAACGTGCTTTTTCAAAAGGCAGCTGGACTGGTTTTTTTCCCTTGACAAAGAAGAAGAAAATGGTTCAATTCTCATCCAAGAAGCTTCATCGATTGTGATAGATTTTCTAGAGTTGAATGCTCTAATGTCACAGGTAAAGGTAAAGGTTCCCCTTGCACATATGTGCTAATTGTTACCAACTCTAGGGATTGGTGCTCATCTCCATTTCAAAACCGAAGAGCCAGCACTGTCCGAAGACGTCTCTGTGGTCATGTGGCCGGCTGAATTCCACATCTCAATGGGTAAACTGGAGACAACAGAGAGTCTTTTGTCTAGGTTTATTAATCCTTTTGATACGACAAATGGGCTGCTGAACGCCCAGATACAGGCAATTACGTAGATGACCCTACACAAAAGGTGCCAGGTTTTGACCTTCCTTGCCAGCATTGGTCAACTCTGAACAGGATTCGTACCCAACATGGCATCTGCCAGGACTCATTGTTTAAGTGGGGTCTTGTTTCTACTCCTCAGTGTGACTGTGGCGCTCCTTGACAAAATATCCACCACATTGTGTCTGAATGTCCATCAAGAGCTTAAACTGGCCCAATGTCTGATTTTTTCAACATAGACCACCCTGTCCTTGAATGGCTGGGTGGACTGGACATTAACATTTGAACTACTATAAGTCCATGAATTTGCCATACGCTAAATAAATAAATGATTTTGAACTGGATGAATAAGAATGTTCTGCTGCTTTATAATGAGGGTATATTACCAGCTACCCACACAATACATAACATTGCTGTCATCTTATCTATTCTTTCTAAAGGTGAATTTCCTTTTTCTGAAACAGATGCTTTTGAGGTTCCAACTTCACTTTACACTCATTTTCCACCTTCTAACAAAAACTGGCTACCTTGATCCACAAGGGATTTATACATTTATCTTCTTTTATGATCGAGTGCTTACAGTAGAGCTGGGTAAGCTAGCTTCAATGTAAGGGGTCCAAACAATCATTGCTTTCCCATTCTTTCTTTATGTATTAATGCTATGCCAAAACATAGCATTCTGCCACCGTAACAGGGTTTTCAGCTTTGATAGCTAATGCTCCAAATGCTTGAGTATTTATTTCTAATTATCTCAGGGTGGCTTTTCAGGAGCTTACTTTGATATGGAAGATGCAACTGCTGGTACTGTTGTTTTCTGTTATGTTTATTTTATTTGTTTTTAAGTCTCTGTGACTTCCAAAACCTCCTAAGCTGGCTGGAGGGGAATATGAATATGACTTTCGTTACGTTTTAATAGAAGTAGGAACTAAAAAATCCAAGGAGTTATTCAAGACTTTATTGCACTCTAAAAGTGTTGTGGCCTAGGCTTCCTGAGTCATTAAAATACACGAGTAGTCCCAAAAAACCTCTTTTATTGCAACAGCTGTGAATTACGTTCATTCACAGCTGAGTCCCAATTAGTTGCAAAAAGTCCTTCGGGAGAAGTCCTTTGGGAGAAGTACCAACCTTTATCTCCCTTGACACTCTGCCAAAGACTTGACAGGTAGGACATTGTAGCAGACAATTTTGTGTACTACACTTAGGTCAGACCATAGGCGGCAAAGTTCTAGGTTGTCCAAGCCCAAATTTTCAAGCCTGGTGGAATTTTTGGAAGCCAGCCTGTTCAAACTGAGCGAAAGCTTTACATATTGTAACTGTCTTACATATTGTAACTGATAGATAGTCTGCTATTACCAACTCCAATTGGGACTACTAGCAACATTATCCCTAAGCAATGCGCTCATAAAGAGAAATGTTACCTGACTATGCCTGAGATATAACATCAGTTCTGACTGCAGTTGTTAAGCAAAATCACCTTTGGTCATTAAGCAAAATGTCACCTGGCTACGACCTGTGACTTCCTGCCAGATTCCCCATTGGCTTTGCTTGTCAGAAGTGGCTAGGAAGGTCACAAGTGCAACCACATGGTTGAGGGATTTATGACTGTTGGACACATGCAATAGAGGGATGCGGTGGCTCAGTGGCTTAGACGCTGAGCTTGTCGATCGAAAGATTGGCAGTTCAGTGGTTCGAATCCCTAGTGCCGCATAACAGGGTGAGCTCCTGTTACTTGTCCCAGCTTCTGCTAACCTAACAGTTCGAAAGCACCTAAAAATGCAAGTAGAAAAGTAGGGACCACCTTTGGTGGGAAGGTAACAGCGTTCAATGCGCCTTTGGCATTTATAGATCAATTTCTTATAACATTTTCAGATCTATCAGGGTCAATGAAACATTAAAAGTAGTGAAGAATAGTAAGATTGTAGTAACTCCTGCCCCCCCTCCCCCCCAAGAAAAGGGACATGCAAGACTAAAGCACAGTTTTTGCTTACTTTTCTTATGGATTAGGATCCTAAATAATTTATGATGTTATGCTGTTCAGCCCTTGGTTTCTTAACGATATCATGATAATCAAAACGCTCTTATTCCTGAGTTTCCCAAGCTTTTCCTTTTAACTTTTCCTTCCAAGATGAGATTAGTCCTCCTAAAAACACCAGGGAGATAAATTTCTTTTTTTTCTGTCTTTTCTTAGGAAAGAATTGCCACTTTAAAAACTTTTAAAGTCAAAACTCCATTGCCTGTTCTCCTCAGACAGATTAAGTTTATATTCCTCTTTTAAAAATCTTTCTTTCTCTCTCTCTCTCTCTCTCCAAGAGACTCTTCACTTTTCCACTTTCTCGACTGCCACCCACTGACTTCCCTAGTATTTTCTAGCTCTATCAGTCAAAGGGATTAGCCTTCTCTCTTGTCTGCGGTCGCCAAAGTGAATTCCACATTTATTACAATAAAATTCCTTACTTACTCCTGAGATTCTCTAAATCCTTTTCGCAGTGGGGGAAAGAAAATCTCTTTTGGATTTTTGATTATTATTATTATTATTATTATTTATTTTTTTTTAAAAAATAGCTCTTATGAAAGATTCTTATCTTGAATAAGATTTGAAGCTCCCATGATAGGTTTGATCCCAAAGTCTCCAAATAAACATTTTCGGAGTCACTTCCACGAGCTGTAGAAAGCCCTTTCTTGTCAGAACAGAAGCCATTGGGGCAGGGGTGGTATTCATTTACTTTCCCTACCGGTTCACAAATGTGAGTGTGCGCGCTCGCACACTTGCATGTGCCACTTGCGCACATGTGCATGGCCTTCCATACATGCACATGGCCTCAAAAACACGCCTAAATAGGATGGCATAGGAGGGGTGAAATCCAGCAGGTTCTGACAGGTTCTGGAGAGCCGGCAGTGGAAATTTTGAGTAGTTCGGAGAACCAGCAAATACCACCTCTGGCTGGCCCCAGAGTGGGGTGGGAATGGAGATTTTGCAACATCCTTACCTCAGGAGTGGGGAGGGAATGGAGATTTTGCAATATCCTTCCCCTGCCGTGCCCACCAAGCCACGTCCACCAAGCCACACCAAGCCTACCGAACCACGCTCACAGAACCAGTAGTAAAAAAATTTGGATTTCACCACTGCGACATAGAGCCAGGGCTGGTGGTTGGGGTGGGAGGGGTTTCCACTAGCGGTTCTCCCGAATTGGTCTGAACCGGCTGAATATCATCTCTACATCAGGGCCACAAGCAGAAACCAGACAAAACCATTATCAAAACACCACACAGGTACTTTCAATATCTGAGGCTGAGGAATGGGTGGCAAAAAAGCCCATTAACCCATGAGACATGGAGAAGGGTTTAAACCTTGGAGGAGATAAATCCATTTAGGTAAATTACTTTATAGCTGATCTTTGCCAATGCACGAGCTTTTTTTTTTAACCGCATCTGCAATAAAGGCGATTATCTTCCTAAGGTTATTTAGATGCACATGTTCTATTTCTTCATTTTTCTGGTTACTCGAAAGTGTAGGCTATTGAAAATTGCTTGGAGTCAGGAGGCCTCTGCACATGGATTGAATGAATGATTCAATCTATGAATGAATAAATATTTTGGAATCATCTCATACTCAGTTTGTGAAAGTGGTCCTTCAAAGGATTATGGCCATGCCCAGGGTGAAGTTGTGACATCCCCTGCTCTATTCAAAGACAGAGCCAAATCCTACTAATTCCTAGGATATACTCAGGGATATAAGTAAGTGAAGAAGACTACTCTGATATGGCTTTAAGTGGACCTCAAGTGGCTTACAAACTGTAACAATTATCACTATTAGTAAAAGTGTATCGGTCAGGCTCATGCAACCAGATCCAACATGTAGAGTTCAATCTCCCCAGATTGTGTACCTTCTCTTAGGAGCAGATAGATAAAGCTCCATGGAACTTGGTGTGTTTCTGTTTGTGTTTGTGTTTGTGTTAGTGTTTGTGTGTGTGTGTGTGTGTGTGTGTATGAGTCAGTCAGTCCTGGGTCTCTTGTGGCTCTGCAATGATTCAAAACTAATTCACTGCTTGAGCCCTAATCTCTGCCTCTCTGGGTGTTTTCCAACAATAACCATCATAAACTCATGGCTTAGGACCCGGGTACTTACGGGACCGCCTACTACCACCAATAGCCTCCCACCGACCGGTACGTTCCCATAGAGAGGGGCTCCTCCGGGTGCCGTCGGCCAAACAATGTCGGCTGGCGGCCCCCAGGGGGAGAGCCTTCTCTGTGGAGGCACCCACTATCTGGAACGAACTCCCCCCGGAGTTACGGAGGATCCCGGATCTTCATGCCTTCCGCCGTGAGTTAAAAACTTTCCTGTTCCACCAGGCGGGCCTGGCCTAATTCTTCCCTTTTCCCCTTCTTTTGTAAAAAATTTAGAAATGTTAAATTGTAAATATTTTAATATTTGGAGTTTTAATATTTTAAATTTGGGATTTTAAATATTGGGGCCAATGTTTAATTCGGTTTTATTTGGCTTTTAAATTTTGTATATATGTTTTTTACTTATGGCTGTTCACCGCCCTGAGTCCCCTCGGGGAGAAGGGCGGTATATAAATCTAATAAATAAATAAATAAATAAATAAATAAATAAATAAATAAATAAATAATAAAACAAGACGGCCTTGATTAAAACAATCATTAAAATTAAGCATAACAACCTTACATCCTTGTCCAACATATTACGCCCCCCCCCCCCCAGCGTGGCGCCAAAGCAGGGGTGAAATGCTCCCAGTTTAGACTGGATCGCCTGATCTGGTAGCGACGGTGGTGGGTGGTTTGGAGAACCGGTAGCAAAAATCCCTGCCCCCCGCCCAGCTGAGCGGCGCAATCATCAGAGGCTGCTTTTTTTTACTTTTAAAAGCATTTTTTCCTACAACTTCTTCGGCCGAAGAGGTTGTAGGGGGAAAAAAAATGCCTTTAAAAGCCTCTGGCGATCCCAACTGAGTTGCCTGATCATCAGAGGCTTCTAAAAGCATTTTT
>WNWU01000024.1:11260324-11313813 GCA_012654045.1 Ptyas mucosa
AGAAAGAAAGAAAGAAAGAAAGAAAGAAAGAAAGAAAGAAAGAAAGATTGATTTAGATCCCTGAGTTCCATGGAACCTTATCTGTTTATTTCCAAGGGAAGGTAAGCAGACTGAGAAGATTCTTGTAGTAGCTACACAATAAAGTAGTAGCTTGAACCTTTCACTATAGATGTGGTTGCTTGCACCTGACATAAGGTGTTGGACTAGCACTGGGGAAACTCAGGTTCACATATTCTATCACCCACAAAAGATCAGTGAGTCCCATAATTCTTGATGCAGGAAACTTTAGAGGAAGGAATTGTGTACATGGCATCTTAAGCTGTATATAAATAAGTTGCCAACCCTTCATTGTACTAAGGAGAAATGTTTGCCATCCCTTTGAACTAAGAAAGGAAAAGGAAGTATAGTTCTGTTTCCTTTTCCTTTTCTTTTTCTTATCTTTAATTTTGCTTTTAATTTATTTAGAAGATTATGTCCTATAATGCTTATCTTGAAAGAGAATTACATAACGTGTGTGTGCATGTGTGCGTATGTCTGTGTATTTATGAGAGTGAATTTTCATCTGTTTGTCTCAGTAAGGTAAAGGTAAAGATTCTCCTCGCACATATGTGCTAGTTGTTCCCGACTCTAGGGGGCGGTGCTCATCTTCGTTTCAAAGCCAAAGAGCTAGCGCTGTCTGAAGACCTCTCTGTGGTCATGTGGCTGGCATGACTCAACGCCAAAGGCGCACAGAACGCTGTTACCTTCCCACCAAAGGTGGTCCCTATTTTTCTACTTGCATTTTTTATGTGCTTTTGAACTGCTAGGTTGGCAGAAGCTGGAGCAAGTAATGGGAGCTCACCCCGTTACGCAGCACTAGGGATTCGAACTGCTGAACTGGTGACCTTTTGATCGACAAACTCAGCATCTTAGTCACTGAGCCACGCATCCCTTTGTCTCAGTCGGACACCTAATTCACCCAGTCATTCCTTTATTCACCAATTAAATAGTTCAAGATTTTTTTAAAAAAATATGGTTATTCTAATTAATACCCATACACACACACACACATACACACAAACACACATACAAATGTGTACACATATTTTGTTGGACATTTTGCAGATAAATCATCTATTCATGTAATCAGCTCCCAAAATAAGGAAGCAAAATTGTCTTATTTTGGTCTTATTGGTGTGTGAACTTTGCAAAAAGAAAAAGTGCAGATATATAATTAACATTTATCAAAATAACAACCTTTGGCAAATCAAAACATTAATTGTTCAAATAGTGACATTTAATAAGCATGTTCAATGATTACCTACTCATAGGTCATTTTGCTGCTAAATATTCCTAAATTCATGCTGCTGACAGCAAGATACAGAAAATAGTACTCAGACCTGAAGTACCAATTGAAGCATCAGCGATAACATTGAAAGGATCTGTATAGAATACTCCTGAAGTGAATAGTTCAGAAAACCTCCTTGTATGTGAGAATATATGGCTGGTCCAAGTAAGGACAAGTGCAAAGAGATTACCACTGACGTTATTGTGAAGAAGGACCATCATGGTTTATATAGATAACTTAAATCAAAAAGCCATAAAGAAAACAAAATGACTAAAACACCCCCTTACCACCAATCAATATATATCTCTATATAAAGTTTATTGTCATTGTACGTATATACACAGTATACCCATACAACAAAATTCATATAACAACCAGAGACCAAGCCCAACACACATGACAATCCCCAAATACACCCCCACCCACCAAAAATTCCCCACCCCTAAACCACCCAAACATCCACACAACAGACCAAGTAATGCTGTCCAACAGCTCACTGATGGTGGCCCTTTAGTTCATGGTTGAGTGCAATTATAGCTCTGGAATAAAAACTATTCAGAAAATGTGCGGTCTGAGTTTTAATTGTTCTGTATCTTCTGCCAGAAGGCAACAGTCCATAAAGATTGTAAGCAGGATGGGAAGAGTCTCTGAGAATGTTGTGCAACTTCCTCAAACAGCGAGATGCGAAGACTCATGCGTCATCCAGGACTGGTAGCTGGAGCCCGATGATATTCTGGGCAATTTTAATAATTCTCTGTAGAGCTTTTATGTCTGCTGCAGAGCTGCTCCCATACCCAGATGAGCAGAGATTAACACTAAGATTAATACTAGATCAACAATCAAGAAATAAACAATGCCTCCATTAAGGAGCTACCAACTCAGACAAACAAACAAACAATATACAACAGCCTAATTAAGATTAGAGAGATTCTCAAATACGTAATAGGCTTCTTGAACATATCATCAAGGTGACTCAGGGTGAAAGTCTTGTCTTTCTTCCAGTAGTGGTGGTGTTACTGTAATTGCTAAAGGAGAATCCTGTCCTTAAGAAATTATTGGAAAATTTCCCTAGAAAAATTCTCAACTTCTTGGCATTCAGATTGGGTAGAGAATTTTGAAAGCACATTTGTGCTCCGCTCCAAGATGGAGGTATAATAAGCACCTTAGCCTGAACCTTAGTTTCACAATTCATGCCTCATATTATATCTTAACAAAAGAGATGAAAATGGATAAATGTGTAACTGCCTCTTCCTCCCTGCAGAGCTACAATTTCATTAAGCCTGAACTTTTAGAAATCATATTCTCATAACAAAAGGAAAGAAATATTATCAGGAACTTTTGAAAGGAAATTTGTTTTCTTAACTTTGAATGAGAGTACT
This sequence comes from Ptyas mucosa, assembly GCA_012654045.1. Taxonomy (NCBI): domain Eukaryota; kingdom Metazoa; phylum Chordata; class Lepidosauria; order Squamata; family Colubridae; genus Ptyas; species Ptyas mucosa. Next base: position 11,263,031 of record WNWU01000024.1, read on the forward strand.
ACACTCTTAGAAAGAGCATTGCAGCTGGAATCTAAGTTTTTTTCCCCCCTCTTTCTTTTTGATTGCTTATATTGCTCTGAAAAACAAAGGTGTTTTTTAAAATCATCATCATCATTAAAAGAATAAAAGAGAAGCAGCAAGGAATAGGATGGAACAGAAGCAAGCGCCTGCAACAGAGCAGGCAGGTGAAAGTTTTTAGTGACATGAGTTTAAACTTAAGATAAAAAGTAACATATGTATGCCATTCTCTTTATTTCATTATCCACAACGTAAAACTTTTTGTGGGTGGTGGTGGAAGGTTGCTATTTCAGTTCTCCCTTGACTTTGCATTATAACCAAGCCATGTGCCATAATTGTGAAGAGGTGGATGGAAGTTTTGCCAACAACATCTAAAATTACTAATGCTTTGCATATTACAAGCAGCCATTCTTTTTTGCACCCCTGTCACACAGTCAAATTTACATAAATCGTGGCTTGCTTACTTAATCTGAAGGGTCTGCATGTGTATTAGTGTTGGAAACAAACAGATGAATCTGCACTTTTAAAGTTCTAGAAAATACAGATATCTAAAATCTCCTTTAAAAGCTACATTAGAAAGCAAATCAAGTAAAGAGCAGCTCAATTTTGCAGACTAATTCCATGCTTAGCCACACAGTCAATCTTGGAAATCTGAATGCATGCAAATATTAGTTTATGAAAGAAGAGATATTCTGTCACCCTTAGGATAAGTGCTAAGAGATTTCATTCAGGCTAACATTTACCTCATAGTATAATCTAGGTATATATATTTGAAGATATCCCGATAAATCACTCATATTAACTCCTACCAAAATTTAAATCCATAATTGGAATTTGACGATTGTAGATTATCCATCATGAATATATCAGCTTCAGATGGAAACTATACAGAAAAGTCACTATAGCACAGCAAATTTTCTGTGATTGAGTACTAGTCATTGATCAATTAAACATTTCTCATTCTGATTCATGGTTGAATCTGTTTTCAAACTATGCAAAATCAATGATGATCTACAGATCTTGAATAGAACCCCAAAGAGTTCAGTAGGATACAGATATGCTTAGGACAGTCCTGAAAGGGAAAATCAGCAAAAATCTAATCTATGTTTCTGTCCACATTAGTAGGAGATTATTCTACGTCATTTGAGTAGTTTATGATTTCAAAAAATCTACTTTAAAATATCCATAACTGCTTTTGTTTAAAACTTTTCTTAACACAGAGAATTCTTTTGTCAAATTTCCTCTGCAGTATACAATATCAAATTCAATTTCACCTGAAACCTTTGTATTGCTTGTACTTTATGTTCCCCTATCCCTGATGCAACCTTTTAAAATATTAATTCTATGTGCAACTTTCTTTTTTTTTTCTTTTGATAACTTGTCCTTTCAATGAGTATCTTTCCTCAGACACACCTTTCTTGCTCAGATGTGGGGTTTTTTTTTTTGTAGTTATTTGACAGAAAGGCAATAGGAATAGTAGATGTTACCTGATGCTGGAATCTGGGTCACGATAATCTATTTCAGTGGAGATCACAAATATGCTCTCTTTGAGATCCACCCTGGTTTGTTTTTTTTTAACATTCTTACCTGCACACTGAAATCCTAAAGATAAGACTGAGCTACATAAATCAATATTCCAAACCACCCAAAAATATAACAACCCCCCTCCCCCAGTTTTACAGTATACTTCTCCCCTGTGAGCTTGTAAACAAGATTTATTTATTACATCTTAATTAAAATCGGGATAAAAATACAGTGCTGTGGTATCCAGGCGGTCCTTGGGAAAAAAAAACTTTTCAAAAGAGTAAACATGATATATGTATAAAGATGTTATATTTTAACTGAATATGCTAAAAGCATATTTATTGCAAAAGCTTTTATGCCACTCAATCATTTGAAACTCTTAAGCAGCTCTCACAAGCTGAAGAAATACCAGAATACTATAAGAGTAATATAATAAAAATAAAATAAATAAAATAAAAGCATGCATCAATTCATTATTCGGTTTCATTTAAAGACAGGGTAATGTCGCTCCATATCTGGATGAAGCAATGAATGCAAACAAAGCAAAGAATCATGGAGACCACCCAAGTTGCATTCTGGAAGTTTTGAAACCTCGCCCCAAATGAAATGTTTAATTCTCCTTAACCATGTGACATCATCCATCACCATTTTAGTCAGACACATAATAATGTATAATCTCAGCTTGCTGTCCGCTTGTAAAAATGAGAAGAGACTCGGTGAAATAAGCAATTTCCCCACAGAAAATTGGAAATTCTGCCAACCAATTCCAGGTGACTCACCATCAATCAGTGTTAGATTCTCTCGAGCTGAAGCCCAAGGCTGTAAGTGCAGGGCTTCACCTGATGGCTAATGGCATATAACAAATACATTCACGAACTATAGAATCCGAAAAAGAATCTGTAATTGTCAGTTAACTTTCAGCAAAGACCTTCTCAAGAATTTGGTATAAAATAGGATTTTACTTCAGCTCCCCTCCTCTCTCCTCCCCGGTCCATCCACTCGTGTATTTAGAGGCCTTATTCTTATTATAACATGCTGTGAGGGAAAGAAATTGTTACAAGCCTCGGTATTAACATGTCATACCATCAAAGGACCTTCATTATCCAGAGGCTTAATGTGTGATTACATATGTCTCGGGTCATGGCATGGCTATTTTTTATTCCTGCAATTGTTCTGAATCCAAGCTCAAATAAGTTCCAGTTTCCTATCAAACTTTTTTTTTTTTTACGACTTCTGATTAACACTGGGAGGACAGTTTCCAAGGTAATTTCTTTAAAAAGAAATTAAACTGCAAGTGTATGTAAAATTTATTAACTCTTCTGACTGTACACGTCCCCATGTACAGGAGCCAGACTAAGTGTGAATTTACTTTAGAGATAGAAAAAAAAAAAGTATTTGGCAGATAAGAAATCTCGATGGAGCTGAACTACCATCAGCCAGAGAAATTATGATGGATTTATGATAGCAAACTGGCAACATAGGGAAATAGATTTGTCAAAAAATGAAACCCGTTAGGATGTGAAGCTCTGACATAAAAATACACAAACCAAATCTTCTAGCTGAGCTTTCAGGGGAAGGGGGGGAAAAAGCAGAAGAAGAGATTGAAAACCTGGAAGACTAAATCCTACAATTGGAACTGTTTTGAAAGATCTGTTGTGCTATTCTCATCAGCTACCTAAATATATCACCTCCAATTTCATATCCTATATGCTGGGCACAAATTAATCAGCTTTTTAAAATCGTGTTTTCCTTAAAGAGAAAAGCAGGACAAAGAAATGTTGATTTAGAGGAGATTTCAGCCTATGTGTTGATTTGTAAATATGATAAAGGAGCCTTGGTGGTGCAGCAGACTAAAGTGCTGTTAAGTAGCACTTAGCTGCCAGCTGCCTGCAATTACTGTGAGTTCAAATCTCACCAGGCTCAAGGTTGACTCAGCCTTCCATCCTTTCGAGGTAGGTAAAATGAGGACCTGGTTTGTGGGGGCAATAAGCTGACTTTGTATAAAAAAGAACACCGCTTAGGGTGGCCCGAAAGCCGTACTAAGCAGGTATATACAAAAGTATGAAGGCTATTGCTTAACGCATTGTAAGCCTCCCTGAGTCTCTGGAGAAGGGCGGCATATAAATCGAACCAATAAATAAATAAATAAATAAATAAATAAATAAATAATTTTTTTAAAAAAAATTGGTGGTTGTTCGTGACTTCATCAACTATGTATATAACTTATTTTTATGTTTGTGTGTCTGAAACATTTTAATCCTATTCTTTTTTTTAAAAAAAATTGATTTATATGCCGCCCTTCTCCGGAGACCCAGGGCGGCTTACAATGTGTTAAGCAATAGCCTTCATACTTTTGTATATTTATACAAAGTCAGCTTATTGCCCCCTCAACCGGGTCCTCATTTTACCCACCTTAGAAAGGATGGAAGGCTGAGTCAACCTTGAGCCTGGTGGGATTTGAACTTGCAGTAATTGCAGGCAGCAGATGTAAGTGGATGTTAATAACTGCCTTAGTCTACTGAGCCACCAGAGCTCATATTCTTAATACCGAAGGCTTCAGGGCAGGGGTGAAAGGCTACCGGTTCGCACCGGTTTGGCGGTGCACAGTTCGGAGAACTGGTAGCGGCAGTAGCACGAGGCTCCGCCCACCCGCCTGGACGTCGTTACTTCCTGGTTTTAAGAGAGACCCAAAATGAAAACTTAGAGAACACCAGGAAATAGGCATAGTGAGGGAGAAAAGAAAAGAAAAAAAGTCCAATCACAGTGACTAAAATTACAAATTTTGTCACCGCTTTATCACAATGAAGACAGGCAGACTGATTGCAACTAGCTAGTAATCAGCTAGCGACCACAAAGCACCCAGTGAGAAGGCCCACATTTTTCTCCAGAGCAAGAAATATGGGTAGCATTGGGAAAAGCGGAATGATGGAGAATTTTATTTTCATAGGCACACAGACATAAATATGAGCACTTGGCCTTAGCAAGGTAAGCTCAGAGAGACCATCCTAAGAAATTTCTAGAATTATAGAGGCTCTTTTGCAAGGAAGGAAATCTCCCTGGAATTTAGAAAACAGACCTGGTTATCATCTTAGAAAAACAGTGGGGTCCAAATTTGACTTGTTCCATTTGCAGTGAAAACACAATCAACTACTATTTTATTCTGGCTCCCAAGCTGAACATTTTCTGAACTGAAAAGGGAAGAAGAGACACAGAACAGGATCAGAATCAAACACTGGCCAAAAAATGCTCCTGTCCTTTTCAGTGAAATCAGAGCACTCTCAAAAGCTTCCCGTGGGTCCTGCAGAATTTGGGGGAAGTGAGTTGGGTCCCTGATCCCTTAAAAGCTACTCACCCTTGCAAAAAAAAAAAAACAAAAACAAAAACCCAAGCATCTTATTATGAAACTCTTTTGTTTTCCCCCTTTTAACTTAGTAGATTTATTATTCTGGTAACTGCGCAATTCATTGGCCTCCTTTTTTTCTTGTTTTGATGCATGGGTCATTACTTTTCATCAATGTCATTTCTCTTGCTTGTCACTAATTTAATCTTCAGCTTGGTATGTTGTATGGTTTATGTTGGTAAGGAATTCTGAGAACAGCCATCTGTGTACATCCAGGAGTCATTAGGTTGCCTTAAACCAGTGGTGAAATGTAAAATTTGTTACTACCGGTTCTGTGGGCATGGCTTGGGGGGGTGGGGGGAGTAATGTGATGGGTGGATGTGGCCAACTTTTTTTTTTTTACCTTGTAAAAGCATTCTTTTACAAACTATTCTCCTGAATAGGTTGTAAAAAAATGCTTTTAAAAGTAAAAAAAAAAATGGCTCGAACAATCACATGCCACAGCTGTGATTGTCGGAGCCTTTTTTTAACTTTTAAAAGCATTTTCTTGCAACTTATTTGGGCGAATAGGTTGTAAAAGAATGCTTTAAAAAAGTAAAAAAAGAAAAAAGCTCCGACGATCACAGCTGTGGCGTGTGATCGTCAGAGTCTTTTTTTAACTTTTGAAAGCATTTTTTTACAACCTATTTAGGCAAATAGGTTGTAAAAAAATGCTTTTAAAAGGTTAAAAAAAAGCCTCTGACGATCGTGCGCCAAAGGTGTGATCGTCGGAGTCTTTTTTTTTTTAACTTTTTAAAAGCATTTTTACTACCGGTTCCAGAGAACCGGTAGTAAAAAAATGCCTAAAAAATAAAATTAAAAAAAAAGTTCCGACGATCAGCTGAGCAACGCCCGATCTTCAGAACTTTTTAAAGAAAACCTTTTAAAGCATTTTAAACTACCAGTTCTGAAGAACCGGTAGTAAAAAAATGCTAAAAAATTTTTTAAAAAAGTTCCGACAATCTCGTGTCGCTCAGCTGATCGTCGGAACGGGGTTGTTTTTTTTTTTACATTTTTTACTACCGGTTCAGGGAACCAGTAGCCTTTTTTTACTACCCGTTCAGGTGAACCGGACCGAACTGGAAGCATTTCACCCCTGACTTAAACCTTTTCTAACCTCTTCCTACATTAATACTCATTGCAGATTTGAATGAAAAGTCACCATTATGTATTTATCATAAAAAATGTTGTCTCCAGTATCTATGATTCCCAGTTCACTTTTTTAAAAAAAAATATATCAATAATACAGAAAGGAAGAAAAACAGAAAGAAAAGATCCTCCTATATATTTTCCTCAATCATTTTCATTCATTGTTTAAAAAGTGGTACAGTGACCTAGAGGTGGAGCTCTCGCCTCACAATCAGAAAGCTGTGAGTTCGATCCTAGGTAGAGGCAGATATTTCTCTCTCTGGGCACAATGAGACTATATCTGCTGAACAAAGCTCTGTTGTGGTCCGCCAGCAGCCTGCAGAACTGTCAGCAGAGTGAGGTGGCTAGGGAGGAACATGGGCCAGTCCTGGAGTCTGGGAAAGGCTCAGACGAGGGCTTTGCGTTGGAGACAGAGAGAGGGCCAGTGCCATCTGGGAGTTATGCACAGATTCCGGAACCTTTAGAGTCGGATATCAGAGAGGCAGAGGAACAGGAGGAGCCTGTTCCTAGTGCACGCATGCGCAGAGCTGCCAGAAGGCAAGATCAGTTAAAACAAAAGGGACGACTCGGAAGTAAGGCCTGGAGATGATTGGCCCCTCCCATAAGACATAAAGAAAGAGCAAAGGCACGTGGGCCTTTGCAGGAAACAATGTTGTGGATGGTGTCGGTTTGTACTTTGAAGCTCCGTTTTTGACTCTGTCTTTCCGTGTGGCCTTGCCAAGATAATTGCCAATTAGGTCTTTGGCAGCATGTCAAAGAAGATAAAGGTGGGTGTTTACCAGCCTTATCCGAAGGACTCTGGCAGACCTCTGTTGGATTATTTATAAACTCTTGGTGATTCAGCACGTGCTGTGAATGAAAGGAATTTACAGCCGTTAAAATAAAAAAAAGGGGGTTTGGGACTAATTGTGTGCTTTTTACTATATCAGGAAGCCTAGCTCAGAACAAGCTCCACATTGGCGACAGGAAGGGCATCCGGCCATTAAAACACTCTGCTAGCTCCATTCAGTTGCCCAGAGTCCACCCCGCAAGGGATTGTGGCATCATTAAATGATGATGATTCTAATTCATAATAATCAGATGGGATACAGCAAAGTCTTTGTTACCACCATTTGGTTACCTACATTTTTGCAGACCAAACACTGTAGCCTTATTCTGTCTTTTCTGAGATGATTGTTGAGTTGATTGAATTATGCTTTTTCGATCTGGTGTCTTTTTTTAAAAAATTGCTTTCAATTACTGAATAAAGGTGAATGAGTAAAAATCTATAGAAACTGTCAACATACTAATTCCTGGACATCATGAACATGGGGAATGTAATACACACACCAAAAAAATCCTCTACTTTCTCTCCTCCTCCACATTGTCTCCAATTTACTTCAGTGGTGAAATCCAAATATTTTTACTACCAGTTCTGTGGCCATGGCTTGGTGGGTGTGGCTTGGTGGGCGTGGCAGGGGAAAGATACTGCAAAATCCCCATTCCCACCCCAATCCAGGGGAAGGATATGGCAAAATCCCCATTCCCTCCCCTCTCCTGGGGGAAGGATATTGCAAAATCTCCATTCCCTCTCCACTCCAGGGGAAGGATACTGCAAAATCCACATTCCCTCCGCATTCCTGGGGAAGGATACTGCAAAATCTCCATTCCCTTCCCACTCCACGGGGAAGGATACTGCAAAATCTCCATTCCCACCCCACTCTGGGGTCAGCCAGAGGTGTCATTTGAACTACTCCAAATTTCTGCTGCCGGTTCTCTGAACTGCTCAAAACTTCCGCTATCGGTTCTCCAGAACCTGTCAGAACCTGCTGGATTTTACCCCTGATTTAATCCAAACCTAATAATGACATGTGCCTGTTTTGGTTCTTCACAATGCTCTGTCCTGGATCCATGGATGATATTCTAATTTAAAATCTGAAAAACGCTGCTTCTTATAATGAAGCAGTGATAGTGACATAACGTAATCTTGCAGCTCTGAAAATGTCTTTCATTAAAATTGTCTTGTTAGCAATCGCATGCTGAGCAATTATTCTTGAGCTGAACATTTCAAAGTTTTAGTGAATTAAATAGGCTATGTTCTTAAAGGAAAACTTTCCAGAGAACATCATTACTTTCATGAAATTGTAGACTAATTTCATTGCCTTGGTGTACATGTAACTCCAAGGTGTGTTAATGAGAGTTGACACATCTACTAAAACAATGAAGTAAATAGCTGGAGTTTTACTTCAAAGCCTATCAGAAGGGGAATTCTGAAGTTCAGAAGTCAACATACTCAGGTTTTTTTTTTCTTTTGCAAAAGTTTATTATATGGTGGTTTCAAACATTCATCTTGCTTTTATTCTCTTTTGCAAAGAAGTATTCAATGAAAATCTTCTGAGCTGGGTGCAAGCTTTGCATTTACTCCATGGTGACCCAGGAGTGCATGTATGCAACTATCCTTTTATATAATTACCTGTCCAAAGGTCTCCAGGTTCACTGCCTTCTCCACCTCATAATTAAATCCTTAAATGAATTGTAGAAAGAGAGAATTGAATGGAGAAACATAGACGTAGGCTGGGGAATTCTGGGAGTTGATGTCCACACATGCTGAGCTTGAGAAACATTTCTGTAACGTTGTAGAAAATGTTTAAGGTAAAGATAAAGGTTCCCCTCACACATATGTGCTAGTTGTTCCCGACTCTAGGGGGCAGTGCTCATCTCCATTTCAAAACCGAAGAGCCAGAGCTGTCCAAAGATGTCTCCGTGGCATGACTAAACGCCAAAGGTGCACGGAACGCTGTTACCTTCCCACCAAAGGTGGTCCCTATTTTTCTACTTGCATTTTTTACGTGCTTTCAAAATGCTAGGTTGGCAGAAGGTGGGACAAGTAATGCAGCATTAGGGATTCGAATCGCTGAACTGCCAACCTCTCGATCGACAAGCTCAGTGTCTTAGCCACTGAGCCACCGCATCCCTAGGAAATGTTTAGTAAGAAGTAAAAATGGATAATATCAATGGAATTGTCCTCCGTACAAGAAACCGTTACTGTCAGAGGCAACTAGTGTGAAGAAAACTACATACCAGTAGACCAGTAGACCAGTAGACCAGTAGACCATTGCCCCTTCTGTTTGTAGATGAAGACAAATGGGTAAAAGGGATGCCATGTGCTTTCTCAGAGTGTGTGTGTGAGAAACGAAGACTTTCCACCTGCTGATCTTAAGATCAGATTATTTTGCTTGTTCTTGTGTTTAACTGGAGATAAACTGATCTGAATTCTTCTGTTCGGCACACATGTATGCAACTGTCTTATTTCATAGGCATCTACAGCAATGCAATCTGGATGGTAATTGCAACACAACACACAGCAACACAAGTAGGAAAGCACAGAGCTTGCACCATTATAACACGATCCACATGTTGTCATTTGGGTGCCATTGTGCTTCGGAATAAACTGTGATAATATAAAATAGCAATGGGGGTGGGTCAAAGGAAAAACAAACAAACACCCACCCATCTCTCTCTTTCCCATCCCTTTTCCTTGCCTTCCAACTCCCCAGTTTGAAAAACCTTTGGTAGCCAGGGTGAACTGTAAAATGAAAATGCTACCACACCAAAATCCAATCACTGTCAGATACATTATTTCATTTGGTTCCATCCCGGATCTTAAGAGACTGTCGCTGAACTCCAATTTAGCCAAAGATTAAATAAAATCTGATCAAAGATTTATAGAATTCGGAATGGAGACTTAACCAGGCGGTGCCATGCCTGGCAAGGTTTCACTGTCAAAAGAGCCAGCTTTAAGTAGTGCATTTATCAATAGTGCCTGTAGCAATGGAGGAAGATACTGCACCAGTATCTGAGGAGAAAAAGCAGTAAATTACCTGAAATTGATCAATGACCATAAAATGAATGGACCCATCATTGTGGAGTCATGCTTTATGGAATCATGCTAGGTGAGAATGGGTGAGGATGGCTTTTCAATTAGAAATGTTTCATTCTTAGATTTCAAGGTCTAGCAGCTTCTTCCAAGATCTAAATTTGGGTCATGCAGTCTGCTGAGTGGACAGTGGTATGATTATGTCATTTTTAAAGCTGGTAAAGGCAAGAAGAGAAAAGGAAAGGGGAAAGGGAAAGGGAAAGGAAAAGGAAAAGGAAAAGGAAAAGGGAAAGGGAAAGGAAAAAGACTTGATTCTGCTGGGACAGAAGTATCTACAAGAATATTCTTGTTTTTGTAACACCAGGTTATGGAACGTACAAAAGTGAGCTGTAATGCCAATGTAGAATGGCTTTAACATTTTTCTTTGTTTTTGTTGTGCATGTTACATAGCAGTAAGCTAACACACTCTCAAAAGATCTTTAGAAATATTGAAAACAGATCAGTTAAATGGAAACTAGTTATTTACTCTTTTGGTGATATATTCTTGTGTGACTTGGAAATGTCACATATACAAAGAGATGCGTTGATTTTGTTTCCTCTTTCAATCATAAATTCAATGAGAGCGTTTTATGTAGGGATTGTTGAATTATAGTATGTCTGAATGAAAATGTGCTGCTTTGACATATGACTACTTCTCGCTTCCTGTCCCCAAAGTCTCCAGTCTATTTTTATTTATTTATACCACTGTCATCTCAAAGGAGTCCTGGCAGTCGAAACAAATGAAAAGCATCCAAGTAAATATACATTAAATATCCATAGTTAAATTAACAATAATGCAGGGCAGCAGGCAGCATCATCTCAAATTATTCCCTAAACATTCTTCAAAGGAAGTTTTAACCAACTTCTGGAAAGCTAAAAGACAGGGAGCTAACAATTCTGGGAGGGCAGATATTCTATAAATTGGAGGCCATTCCTGGGAAATATCCATGGGACTCATTAGACTCTTCATGATGAAAGTTGGCAACACAAGGAGCATCTAAAAGCCATGTGTTCTGGAAAGGGATTATAACTGGAAAACTTATTTCTGGAGGAACTGAGAAGGTATAGGTGTTGTAGTCTGCCAGCAACCTGTGGAGCTGGCAGCTGAGTTGGACAGTGAGGAGGCTGGGAAGGAACATGGGCCAGTCCTGGAGTGTGGGGAAGGCTCTGATGAGGGCTCTGTGTCAGAGGCAGAGATGGGGCCAGGGCCATCTGGGAGTGATGCGCAGACTCCAGAGACTCCAGAGTCAGAAGCAGAGAGGCAGAGGAACAGGAGGAGCCTAGTGCATGCATGCGCAGAGCTGCCAGAAGGCAAGAACAGTTAAAACAAAAGGGACGTAAGGCCTGGAGATGATTGGTCCTTCCCTAAGGCTTAAAAGAGGAGCAAAGGCACGTGGGCATTTTGCAGGAAAGCAACGTTGTTAATTCTGTTCCCAGTCGGCATCTTTGTTTGATTCTGGACTCCGTATGGCTTTGCCAAATAGGTCTTTGGCAGCGTGTCAAAGGAGATAAAGGTTGGTGATTATCCCAAAGGACTTCTCCCAAAGGATTTTTTGCAACTAATTGAGACTCAGCTGTGAATGAACGTAATTCACAGTTGTTGCAGTAAAAAAGGTTTTTGGGACTACTCGTGTGTTTTAATGACTCAGGAACCCTAGGTCACAACAGTAGGTTAACATTAGAAATTACAGGGCGTCATAATGTAAAAACACTATTTTGACTTGTGTTTGGAAACCCATTGAAAAGCAGTACAGGGCTGTTAGTGTAAATTGTTTGGGCAGCACAGACCTTCCAGCAAATGGGCCACTGAATTTTTATATCAGTTTTAGTTTTTGAGTAGTCTTCAAGGGCAGTCCCACATGGAGTGCAGAATAGTTGTCCAAATGGCAGTGAGCTAACACTCTCACCTGGTGATGGGTATGGTTTGTGAGACAACATCAAAAGGAAGAATACTTGTTTAGGTAACACTAATAGCACGTTGTAATATTTATCTGACCTTGGTGAAAATCTAACCGGGATCTGACCTGTTTAGTATGGGATGGGAAATCATTATGAAAACTCAAGCCTTAGATTAGATTGTGTATATCCTAGTGCTGGTGACATTACCCTAAAAGCCAAAAATGAAAAGGATTTTCAAGTTAATAATGTTATATGAAGCTCTTGCAATAAAAGGAAAGGAGCAACATGAAAAAAAAGGGATTAAAATTACATAGCAATAGCACTTAGATTTATATACCACTCCATAGTGCTTTAGAGCACTTTCTGTATGGTTTGCAAATGTCAGCATTTTGCAGCCAATGATCTGTGTCTTCATTTTAGCAACCTTGGAAAGATGGAAGGCTGAGTCAACCTTGAGCTCCCATCAGGGTCAAACCAGTGGTGAAATGTAAACTTTGTTACTACTGGTTCTGTGGGCGTGGCTTGTGGGGGGGGGTGTTAATGTGACTGGGTGGGCGTGGCCAACTTTTTTCTTTTTTTACTTTAAAAAGCATTTTTTCTACAACCTTAAGAGGTTGCAGGAAAAAAAAAAGCTTTTAAAAGTCTCTGACGATCAGGCAACTCAGCTGGGATCATCAGAGGCTTCTAAAGGCATTTTTTTCCTACCTTTTTTTCGGCCAAAGAGGTTGTAGAGAAAATGCTTTTAAAAGCCTCTGATGATCCCAGCTGAGCCGCACGATCATCAAAGGCTTTTTTTTTTTACTTTTAAAAGCATTTTTTTGGCTGAAGAGGTTGTAGAAAAAATGCTTTTAAAAGTAAAAAAAAAAGCCTCTGATAATCGCGCGGCGCAGCTGGGCAAGGGGTGGGTGGGGGGCGGAGGGATTTTTGATACCGGTTCTCCGAACCGCCCGCCACCATCGCTACCGGATCAGGTGATCTGGTCGGAACCGGAAGCATTTCACCCCTGGATCAAACTCCTGGCTCTGGGCAGAGTTAGTCTGCAATAATGCATTCCAACTGGTTCCTTACAGATAACAAAGATCCAAGTAATGATAGAATAAACCAATTAAGATTGCAAAGTAATGGATAGTGTCTACTTTTTAGGATCCACCAATCACTTTCAGGTGTTTTCTGTGGACTTGAAACAAGTTTCAGCTCCATTTCCCTAGGGAATGGTTCTTGCATATATCTCTATCAAGGACATCTTCCTTATTCTCTGCACCACTGTCCCACCTGTTAGAATGTCTAGCAAAGAGTCCTGCAGAACTGATTATTTCAAGATTTTGCTTTCTGTCCGCCTTTTGCTGTGAATCAGGCTACGCTCCCTCGCTGAATCTCCTTTCTGGAAATTGTTAGAGACAAAATTGTTTTAGACAGCCTTCCCCTCAGCTTATATCTAATGCCATCTTTCCATTCCCTTTCCCCCCCTTTTTATTGTTTTATTTTTGTTGTGTTTTGTTTGGCTGATTGTGGTTTCTAACCATTGCTATTTCTTTTTCTTTTTTTTTTGTTTTCTACGTGACTGTGGAGATTTTATTTTGTTCTGTTTATACTTTTTGTCAACCACCAAGAGTCATTTTGATTACAGCAGGGTAGAAATGGGCTTAATAAAAGAAATAAATGAGATCAGTTCTGAGTGCCGCTTTTGCATTGTTTAACCAACGCTCAGGAGCACATAGATATATAAATATAAAACTCTGCCAAAACAATACCTTGTCTCTAATTCTATATATGGCCATACCAAGATTATTTTAATGCATTTATATGTTCTTTTCTTTGCACCCAGTAAACGTGTGGAGCAGAGACAGCTATAAAAACTGGATCTGGACTAACCTCTGTATAATAGGCAAATAAATCATTTGTAAACATAATTAGAGATTCGTAATTTATCAATTGCCCTGTAGTAAAAAGAATAATACAAAACATATACATAATTCTGATTTGACTACTCTACCGGAAGTTTCCCTAACTGTTCTCCCTTTGTTGTTTGATAAATTGCTTTCATAAAATATCTTCCTAACACATTGACTAATTTTGTTATTACCTAATATTAGTTATTATCTGAACGAACGAATAAATGAATAAAACCTATATTTGTGTGTGCCGTTGTGTTATTGTGTTGCAGGTTGTTCTGTAACACGTCTTCAGCACTGGGATGCAATGAAACAAACAAAGTGAAGTTTTCAAGCAGACAGAATACAAATCCAAGGATTTGTCATGAGGTTCAAAAACATATTGCTAGCAAACACAAGGGAATCTCTCATAGTGTCAGCTGTATCTATAGCAAATATTATCTGTGAACTGAAGAGTGAGTCAGATTTGCTTATATATATATAGTGTTTTTCTGTCGAAGCACCTGGTCTACCCCAAAATGGGAGGGAGCATACTTCTCCCCTTTCGCCTTTCAGATCCAGTCCAGGAGCCCTCAGGCAGTCGCTTTCACGACAAACTATTTTGTATCAAATTTATATTTGCTGATAAATAAATAAAGGGAGACTAGTATCAAGCTTGAAATAGATCTATACTAGTTCCCCTTTATTTCTTTCTCAGCAAATATAAATTTGATTATATATATATATCTGTGTGAGAGTGTGTGTGTGTGTGTGATTTAAGGGACGTGGTGGCTCAGTATTTATTTATTTATATATTTATTTTATTTTATTTATTTATTATTCATATTTCTATGCTGCCCATTCTCCGAGGACTCTGGCTGGCTTACACCAAAGACAGTATACTAAATAGCATATTGCCCTCAACAATCTGGGTCCTCATTTTACTCACCTCAGAAGGATGGAAAGCTGAGTCAACCTTGAGCCGGTGAGATTTGATCCGCTGATCTGCTGAACTAGCAGTCAGCTGAAGTAGCTGCAGTACTGCACTCTAACCACTGCGCCACCTCGGCTCAGATGCTGAAGTTGTCGATTGAAAGGTCAGCAGTTCAGTGGTTCAAATCCCTAGTGCCGCAAAACGGGGTGAGCTCCTGTTACTTGTCCCAGCTTCTGCCAACCTAGCAGTTTGAAAGCAAGTAAAAAATGCAAGTAGAAAAATAGGGACCACCTTTGGTGGGAAGGTAACAGCATTCCGTGCGCCTTTGGCGTTGAGTCATGCTGGCCACATGACCACGGAGATGAGCACCAACCCCTAGAGCTGGGAACGACTAGCACATATGTGCGAGGGAAACATTTACATTTACATACACACACACACACACACACACACACACACGACTTAATTTTACTCTTATACAGTTTTAGACCTGTATTAATTCGGATAACATTTACAGGACTTACATTTACAGGATCAAGTAATGATTGTTTGAAGTTATGACAGACCTCCTCAGAGCTACTTACTGTAGGACCTCATTTCTAAGTTCCACAGTCCCTCCTCACATTCACATGATTGCATTTCATGCACATGACAACCAGCTCACATTTACAGTCATTTGCAGCATCCTGCATTCATGTGAATGCAATTTAAGATTTTTTATTTACCAGAAACTGGAATTTACTTCTGATTTCCAGCAAAAAAAAATGTACACCATTGAGTACAAGGGATTCACTTAACGATTTCTCTGTTCGGTTAACAATGGCTGCAATCAAAACTGGTGCAGTGGTGACTTGCTTAACAACTAGCATGAGTGATGACCATAGTTCTGGCTCAGTTACAATCATAAATTGAGGACTATCTTAAAGTCTCATGTGAGAACTGATTTACCTACATAGTCCTACATATAGAGAAGTATCAAATTACAGACATGTTTGTAAAAATTAAGCTGTGCATAAATGGCCTTGAAAACTATGGTAGTTTGCATTCACAGTCTCTCACACACAAAAGTACACTCTTGTTAAATAGCCGCACACCTTTTGCTCCTTCCCATATTTTATCATATTTCACTTTTAGTTTTCCCTTTACAACAGAGTTCTGATTTATAAATATGCTTAATATCATGCACTCTTCACACTCCCCAATGTTTCATAAAGGAAAACAGATGTATACAGATGCAACATTGATTACATCAAAGCAACTGCATATAATATTGTTGTCATTGTTATTCAAATAGAACAAAAATTTCCTTCACAAAGGAAGATATTGGCACTTCTGGGGACCTTTCCCGGATCAGAATTTTATGGTTTATGGTTCTTGTTATTCATAATTCACATTCCTCTATCAATCTAGTAAAACGTTTTTAAAAATGCTAGAACTTGAGAAACTTATGTAAATTAATTTTCATGCATACTTCAAAAAGAAATGGCAAACTGTTTTGATACAACCACATAAAATTATTATGATTTTTCCATTCCATATTCCTTTAATTAAACATAAGTATATATGGGATCCTGTAAAACAAGGTATTAGCTAGCCTCCAGCATCAAAACACCAGTGAGATTTTAGACTGTAAAATGGCGGATGACGGTAGTCCATTCCTTTTGAGGGGATATGGGCTCCTCTGCCTGGCAAAAATGATAAAAAAATAAAGTATGGTAATAGAAGTCATTTTAAAAGATATGGTGAGGAAGCAATTTATTTTCAGAAGGATTTATGACCGAGGCTATTCTACATGGGAGCCATCTTGTGAATAAGTAAACCCTGCAATTGTGACAAATATCTGTGGCTTGGGTGTAGGATGAGGGTGGATGTCCATTCTCCAAGCTTGGGGGTTGATTTCCAAACATTTCATTACCAGGCTAGGTAACAGCTTCAGTGGAATTTGGGGAATGTCAGTGTCAGTGTTCTTCGCTTATAAGGGTTTTGTGTGGCCAGTAGGTGTTGTGATGGGAGGATCATGTCAGGTGTGGATCACATCAGGTAAGGATGTCCCAAAGGTGCTTTTTCAGGAGGCAATTAGACTTTTTTTTTCCTTTTGAAAATGTTTCACTTCTCATCTAAGAAGCTTCTTCAGCCCTAATTCATATGTGGTTGGAGAAGATGACGCAGCAGCATATTGATTGAAAACCTGAGATATTCCTGTTGGGTATTTTACCAGGGAATTATAATCAAGAAATTGTATACTTGATTATTCATGTAATAACAGCGGCTAGAATTGTATTTGCACAGAATTGGAAAGGTGAAGAGATTCCTGCAGATGAAAACGTAATTAAGAAAATTTTGGAATGTGCAGAAATGAATAGATTAACACTTGCAATTAAAGAGAAGGAAGAATCTGATTATTACAATATATGGGATTTTATTTTATCACTGGTGGTTGTTTTTTTTAAAATTTGATTTATATGCTGCCCTTCTCCGGAGACTCAGGGCGGCTTACAATGCGCTAAGCAATAGCCTTCATACTTTCCTATATTTACACAAAGTCAGCTTATTGCCCCCACAAACTGGGTCCTCAATTTACCTACCTTAGAAAGGATGGAAGGCTGAGTCAACCTTGAGCCTTGGTGAGATTCGAACCTGCAATAATTGCAGGCAGCTGGTGTTAATAACAGGGTGCACTGTACTATCCAAGGCTCTGGTTAGAGAATAAATATGAAAGTAATGTATAATAAAGTTAAATAAGTTAAGAAGAGAAATGTTATGATAATAGATATGTTAAGCATTAAGTATTAATATTAAACTAAGAGTAGATATAAATAATGAATATGGTGGTAGGCTTTAACTGTTATGACACAAAAAAATTGTACCCAGATGATACACTGTTTAATGAATGATGGAATGTTTTGTATTAAAAGAAAATAAAAACATTTTTTAAACAAAAACTTCTTCAGCCCTGACAGGATAGTGGGGAATGGTCCAGTTGCCTCATGAAAAAGCACCTTTGGGACAACCATGACCTGGATGACTGAGAATCATCATGGTGACCACTGGCTTAGAGAATTTACCTTGCCACAAATGTTCCAAGCCCTCTTGAGTTCCATTGACCCTTATCTGTCACCAATTTAGTATTGAATTTTAGTTGACTAGATTCTTGTGTATAGGCTTGAATAAATCTGCCCTGCAATCTAACCAATGGTTTTATGCCTGACATGGCACAAATCATGTGCCTGGTGTGACCATGAAGTCACCAGGAACTTAATTCAAAAGAGACCTTATTTTGTAGGATATATGACGGATAATATTCCATAAGAGCCTACCTGTCATTCTTCAGCTGTGGTAGAACTAGAAGTGTCAACTAGTATTGTCTTGCTTTAAGATGCTAGAGGATGTCAGCTAGGCCAAATATGACTTACAGAACTTTACAGCAATC
Source organism: Ptyas mucosa (assembly GCA_012654045.1). Lineage (NCBI taxonomy): Eukaryota > Metazoa > Chordata > Lepidosauria > Squamata > Colubridae > Ptyas > Ptyas mucosa. The sequence goes on from WNWU01000024.1 coordinate 11,281,130, forward strand.
TGAGTTGAAGGGGAAAAATGTGATTTAGAGTGTGCATCTATCTGAAAATGTAGGCCTTTTTCTAGGCTTATGTGGTGGAAAATCATCCTTAAGACTGGGGTGTCAACAGGTGCTGTGCAATCACCCAAATGTGTGCAAATCAAATTTTCTCCTTCAAATCCAAAACACTGAATGATCCATCTAGTTGATAACATATGAAGTTACTCTTTTCCCCTTAACTTTATCACACTCATTTGCAATTCTTGAAGATTATGGTTTTTTTTTTAGTGCACTAGGGTATTCACTCCATGTAAATTTATCAGATTAGCATAAAAACCAAAGGAACAGAAGTAAAATCTCACAGTATGTGACCCATGTTTCTGAAAGGGATTCCAGTTCTCTACTCCTTCCCCTTCAAGAAGGCATCGCTTCTTATGTTCACATTTCTATGAAATGGAGATAAGTATATTGTTGAAAACATTTTAATTTTCCAACCGTTGGTGTCTTCAAGTTCACTTCCTTGACTTTACTAGTGAGATTTGCACCTCAAAAGAAAAGCTTCCTCTAAATTTGCAAAACATATTTCTTGTCCGTGACATTTTCCTCCTTTAGAACACCTCCAAAAGGAAGCTGCTCAGGAGACAATGAGTTTAGGAGGGGGAAAACAGCCCATGAAACTGGCACTTTTCTAAATACCATAACAGAAAATCATCCTGGTTAAAAGCCAAAAAAAAAAAAGAAAGAAAAAAAGAAAAGAAAAGAAAAGAAAAGAAAAGGACCATTAGCAAAAAGGGGTGGGAAGTGAAACAGTGATATACAGGTGATGGATATTTTAAATTTCAAATTACAAACTCTGGAAAGAATGCTGTCTTTATATGCATCATTAACCATCTGTGGGTCTATAAGCAAATGCATGAATACAGTAGACCAAGAATAAAGGCAAATAAAATTGCCTTATAATGAAGCAGATCATTTAGCTCATCAGATCATTTATCTACACTGACTCATAACAGCTGTCCAGACTTTCAGGATAGTCTCCCAAGTATCCTTTAATGAGGAGCTTCTTCATAATCAAGACTGAGAGCAGGAAGAGGAAGAGCTGGAGCCCAATTTTTCTCCAGAAGGGGAAACAGTTGGAGATGAAGACTAGAAAATTGATCTCCTCCTCCTCATTCTCCATACTAGTGGTGAAGTGGGGTTATAAGAAAGATACAGTAAGTAGGGTTCTGATGAGGAACTGATGAGGAACTGATGAGGAACTGTTCGCGGCACATATCCAGGCATTCCAGCCGAGGTATTTCAGCGAATGACAGGGCCTCAGAGGAACCCCGGCCAGTATTACCACACAGCGAGGGTTGCGGTAATGAGACGGCAGTTGAGAAATCGGCAGGTCGAATGGAGGAGGGGAGGATGGTTGGCAACACCTGGACCATCACCCACGCTGCCTGAAGTTACCTTGGGGGGGGGTTTGCTGATGGGCTGGGTGCCCCCCATCCACCTGCAGCCTCTCTTGGGGATTGGACCCCTCGAGACACCATCAGACTCCTCCTCCCTTCATCCAGGGCAAGGGTCCGAAAGGGCCCTTGTTCAAAATGGCACCACTGACCTCTTTTGGGTTCGGTGGCGAGGGTACCCATCTATTGCAGGGGAAACCCCGGCATAGACCAGATGGGTATCCTGTATTCAGCATAGGCTGGATACCGGGAAAAAAAAATACAGTAAGCAGCTGAGGTCAGGAACTGATCCACCTGCTGAACTCAGGATTGATCCACCTGAGTTATTAAGCAGATTCTGGGATAAGATATCCTCCTCATGGAGATTTCAGGGAGCTTATTGTCCCCTGTCATGGTTGCTCTCACAACAGGAAACTTTGACTACTGTGTATTGATTGAAAAATCAATATGCAGTGAGCAAAGTTTCCTGTTGTGAGAGCAACCATGACAGGGGTTGAAAACCCTGTGACTCCAAAAACATCTTACAATCTCTACTTTTTACCTGGCTCTTTAGATTGATCCATTGCTTGAAGAACCAGGACATGGCTACTGACACTGATGCTTAATAAACTCTTCTCTTCTCTATGCCTATTGCATTTTTGGCTGTGCTTAGTGCCAAGCTAACCTATTGCCTGCCAGATGAATTCATAGCTGTTACAGCTATTAAACAGTGGAGAGAGAGAGAGAGAATGAGAGAGAGAGGGGGGGGGGGGGGAGGGAGGGGGGGAGGGGGGGAGGGAGGGCGGGAGAGAGAGAGAGAGAGAGAGAGAGAGAGAGAGAGAGAGAGAGAGAGGGAGAGAGACTGAGACTTTAGCAGCTTTGCATGGGACTCTCTTGTTGGTAAAACAAATACTCCACTATTGAACTATGGCCCAATGGAGATATTGGAATTTGTGCCTTCTTTGGTGACAGTACATCAACCAAATTTACCACCTTGAGCTTTCTCAGTAAAAGAATGAATGTAATATACTATCCAAACATTGACAAATTCACCATCAATCAATGGCAAAAGGCAGCTTTACTTGGCACAGCTTACATTCTGCAACGATACCTCTAACACCATCAAATATCAACATCTGTCTATCCCAGATCCTTTACAGGTGGACTTAAGTGCCAAATGCAACCTTGCTGGCTGTGTGACAAACAATATCGTATAAAATAATTGTCACAATAATACTTAGTAGTACTTAGACTTATATCCCGCTTTATAGTACCATTTTTACAGCCTTGTCTAAGTGGTTTTACAGAGTCAGCCTCTTGCCCCCAACAATCTGGGTCCTCGTTTTACCCACCTCAGAAGGATCGAAGGCTGAGTCAACTTTGAGCCTGGTGAGATTTCAACTGCCAAATTTCAGAAAGCCAACAGTCATTAGAAGTAGCCTGCAGTACTGCACTCTAACCACTGTGCCACCGTGGCTGATAGGGTAATGGGTAATTATTCCAACTATATCAATATTATTGACATAATTCAGGAAAAAGAACCCCATTATTTGGATATGGAAGAACTTCAGTTTATACCCTCTCTTGAAAGGGTCTTCTTTTCGATGGATAGCAATTGCAAGTTAAATAATGAACCCTACATTATGGATGGGATAAGTTAATGTATTTAACTTGGAAATATTATTCTCTCACCACCAACTGGAAATAAAGCCAGATCCCTTGGAGTTTGTGCTTAACTTTATATTTCTACAAAGTATTTTCTCAGTTTGCAATGACTAGGAAGAGCAAAATAGTTAAAAGGCAAAGCTACAAACCAGGAAATTGTCTTCCATTGAGGACCTGTATTCTGTGCCAGCCAGAAGGAGGACTGAAAAAATATATACAGACTCCTCACATACTTTACTTAAACTGTTTCAACTCCTCCCGTCTGGATGGCACTACAGGGCATTGCATATCAAAACAACTAGACACAAAGACAGTTTTTTCCCCATGCCATCACTCTGCTAAACACACAATTCCCACAGCACAGTTTTATTTATCCATGGTAGGAGGGCTGTATTACTATTATCCTTCTCATCTTTCCTATTATTTTCTACTATTGGTATCATGATTATGTTACTTTGTTGTTTGTGTGTACACTGAGAGCTTATGCACTGGAAACAAATTCCTTGTGGATCCAATCACACCTGTCCAATAAAGAATAAGATTGTCATTTCAGTTATTTATTTATTTATTATTTGGGTTTGTATGCTGCCCTCTCTCCAAAGGACTCAGGGCGGCTCACAACAATAAATACACAAATTCAATTATAAAATATAACAAATATAAGAACCCATTAAAATCACATTTAAAACCCCTTCAGTCCAATCCGGCCAGGCCAAATAGCCATGTTTTAAGATCACGGCGGAAGGAGCGAAGGTTAGGAGCCACCCGGAGCTCCAGGTGGAGCTGATTCCACAGAGTAGGCGCGCCTACAGAGAAGGCCCACTCCTTGGGAGTCACCAGTCAACACTCTCTGGCTGACAGGACCCCAAGGAGGCCCTCCCTGTGAGAACGCACCGGGCGATGGGGAGCTGTTGCTGGCCGCAGATGGTCCGCCAGGTATCCTGGCCCTAAGCCATGTAGGGCTTTATAGGTAATTACCAGCATGAGTATTTCATACTCATGTTCTCTATGATACAGCTACAGTATAAGGTAATGCATATCAATAGATTGATAATGATAATGTTAATATAATATTATTATTATATGATAATGCATGTGAATGAACATGAATAATATGGCAGGGATGAAATTAAAAATTTTTCCCTACTGGTTCTGTGGGGGTGGCTTGGTGGGCATGGCAGGGGAAGGATCTTGCAAAATCTCCATTCCCACCCTCTCAGAGGTGGTATTTGCCGGTTCTCTGAACTACTCAAAATTTCTGCTACTGGTTCTCCAAAACCTGTTAAAACCTGCTGGATTTCACCCCTGCTATAGGGACCTGCATATGAATAAATTCTATGAAAATAATTTATGCTGCTGAAATGAATGTGGGTGTGAGTGTGTATACACAGACTCTCTCTCTCACATGCACACTTTAAACAATTTCTTGAACAAGAAAGAACATTTGACATCTTTTCAAGATGTTGAGTTTGACTATGGCCTTTTCCAAAAGTGTAAAAGAAATTAAGTTTACTTTGGGGAAAATGTTCAATCTTCTTAGGAAAACAAATTGCGGCTTGATATGTTGAAAGAAAGATAATTTGAAATAAGGAAAATAATAAAAGTCAAGCTGTCTGTCATATTTTTGTGAGAGACAGTTTTCCTATTATTTTATTATATATCATTTATACACACACAGAGTACATGCTACTAGAATAATGCAAACAATTTTGAGAAGTTTTCACATGGGAAATATTAGCAGCAACTCTCTGCTGTGCTGTAGATTCATAGAAGCATAAGCAGCAGAGTAGAAAAATAAACTTTAACAGACACGAAAAGCACCTACAATAACATGTATTTCAAGAAAATAAATGCAGTCCATAAACTTGAAAGATAAAAGATTTCTAAATAACATTTCTGCTGGAAGTTGCTTAAACACCAATCTTTAATGGATAGGAGAATCAAAATTAATTTTTTGAGAACTAGGAAGTCAAACGATCGAGGTTAATTGAAGAATGATGTGCTAGAGACTGGCAATGAGTAAATTCAATATAAAAAGTAGATTTAATAATCTTCCATGTACAGTTAATTAACATTAGCTATATAGTTACATTCTTTTCTTTCCCATCACATATAAAATTGGAGTAAATTCTGGATTCTTTTGTGTGATGAGTGTCCAACTTGGCCAATAAAGAATTCTATTCTATTCTGCTCTGCTCTGCTCTGCTCTGCTCTGCTCTGCTCTGCTCTGCTCTGCTCTGCTTTCAGGAACTAGGTATGGCCAGGGAGGACTCAGGTTTGTCTACTCTAGACAAAAGGTGGGCATCCATATGTTGATGAACTCTAACTCCAACTGATACTGCTAGAAATTGTGGTTCGACATCTAGGCAGCTACAAATTCCCATCCCAGATTAGATGTTGGAATGTATTTTAATGTATCCATGATCAGACAATATGAGTTGTATGAAGAAAATGAGTTCAAATGTATAAATTTGCCCAGAGCTTCTCTTAATCTAAAGCAACAATAATGAATTTCTATTGTATAGGTCAGGTATGTTCCATGGTCTCTGTTCATCAGGTTTACCATCTTTTCTTCTGTCCCTTTTCTTTTTCCCTTGATTCTGTCTCTCTTGATCCCATGTTTTTTTTTAGTGTACCAAAGAGGCAGATGCCAAATTTGATTGGCCTTCATTCAACTTTGCCTTTCAGAAAGAGAGGGAGGGAGGGAGGGAGGGAGGGAGGGAGAGAGAGAGAGAGAGAGAGGGAGAGAGACAGATCCTGATTTAGACAAAATTGATCCAAAGATATTTGTCCTAAAGACATGGAAGATCCCTAATCAATTCTAGGATTTAAAAGCACAACTCAGTTCTGTGATCTTCCAACTGAAGAGATTCTGATTTCTTTCCTGAAGAAAATCCAACATGGTTGGGGGCATGACATCAGCAGCATTAAGATAAGGGAAAGGTTCCCCTCGCACATAATTTGGTAGTCATTCCTGACTCTAGGGGGAGATGCTCATCTCCGTTTCAAAGCCGAAGAGCCAGCGCTGTCCAAAGATGTCTCCGTGGTCATGTGGCCGGCATGACTAAACACCAAAGGTGCACAGAACACTGTTACCTTCCCACCAAAGGTGGTCCCTATTGTTCTACTTGCATTTTTTACGTGCTTTTGAACTGCTAGGTTGGCAGAAGCTGGGACAAGTAATGGGAGTTCAACCCATTACGGGCACTAGGGATTCGAACTGCTGAACTGCCGACCTTTCGATCGACAAGCTCAGCATCTTAGCCACTGAGCCACCGTGTCCCACTATCAGCAACATTAGGCTCAGGCTATTAAAAAAAGAAAAAGAAAAAGCGTGCTAGGTGCTAATGAAGAATGTCACTCAATTTTTTTCACATTGAAAAATCCAATGCAATTGTCACTATTCTCCAGTGGAAAGTTCTGGATATCCTTTTAACTATAGCTCTAGTTGACAGAAAGCGAGAAGTGGCTATTGGTTAGCCTGCACAGTTTGAGCCTGATTGTGTGTTCAGCCATTAAAGATGATCCAAACTATAGCTAATGAAAAATTCAACAGCGTGTTTATAAGAGCTACTTAGATCATTTATTTTCCCTGTTCTTTTTTTATTGACTGGCTATTTTTTTCCTGGACCAAAGTAAGTTATAGGAACTAGCCTTTATTAGTTTTAAGACAGACATTTGAGCCTCTGCTCACTGGGTCACCAATAAGAGCTGAGGGACTGATAAATATTAGGAACACATTTTTTTCTGTGATAGCCCCATGTATTTGCAATTTTCAAGGCTGCATGCACCTGGTTGTGTTTGCTAGCCTTCAGCAAAAAAAATAAGTATAGTTTGTCTTGGTCTGTATACCGTTGTTAGAAGAAATATCCTTCTGGGTTCAGCTCCAAGTGGGGAAAAAGACACTGGAAACATGGAGACTGCTTGGAAATATGATTTAATGGTGGACAGGACCACATGGTTTGAGTTTCTGAACAGAAAAAGGGCAAAACACAGTGAGTCCCCGAGTTTTATGCCCTCTCTGGCTTTGAACTTCCTGGGGCCCAGAAAGAGTATCCTGATTGGTTGTCAGACTCCTAGGGGCTGGGGGTCTTAGCTAGCCTTGCTGGCTGATGTAATCTTCCCAGGTGCCATGTGGTGAGTTTCTGTCCTAGATGAGTCCAAATGTGTTGCAGATGATGGACCATTGACAAAGATTGAGTTTCTGCCTCTGGCCCATTGACAAAAGGGGGGGGAGGCAGGAAAATGGGAGCTGCTTCATCTTTAAAACATGCTTCTCCATTTCTCATCCAGGAAAACATAATATTCTGCCTTTTTAATATTTCCTAAAATATTTCATTCTTCTAGGAAAGGGGTGGATGCTAACTTCCTACACCATTAATTTGGGCGTGCTGTGTGTTTTAAAATGATATTTTCCCTCTGCTCTTTCATTGAATATATATTTTTTCTTTTGATGAATTATTTCATTATTTCATAATTATCGAATATTGCTTTTCACGTTCTGATGATGCATTTTGTACCTTTTAAGTTGTCCCTTCTTGAGTGTAAAAAGTGAGTGGCTAATACATTAAACCAAAGGAAATGAAGTTGTCCGAGATTTTACATTAAAAGATGCTAGAATAAATAAGTGGAACTGAAACCTGAAACCTTTTTGTTGGGGGTTAGACCCACAAATATTGGATTGACTAAATAGTATCTGATGCTGCATATAATCACTGCAGGGAAACTGGCATTCGCATAAGAATGGAAGAATGAGGACTTACCAACAGACTCAAAAATAATTTACAAAATCATGGAATGTGCGGAGTCCGACAGAGTTACAAAACTGATCAAGGGTAAAAGAGACTCAGATTTTTATAGCAGTTGGAACATGTGGTATGATTGGGTCCAGAAACGATGGGATAGAGATAAAGGATAACGTTGGATTATAATTATAGATGATGGTATAATTATGGTAATCAATAAGTATTGGAAATGTAAATTTGTATATAAGAATCTGTAAATAGTTTCTATTTTTACTTTCTGATTATTGGTGTATATATACATGGATATTTTGGTGATGTTACACCATGATAGAAAAACTATTATACATTTTTTGTTGTTGTTTTTTGAACTATAATAAAAGTATATATATATTTATATATATGATGCTAGAATCATTTGTCAGTGCAATTACTTGTAACCCCGGCCTCCTGTTCCTGACCTTTATTATTTCCACTAACAGCTGTTGTCTTGCAGAAGTTATTATCAATTGTGGAAGATATTGAAGAGCAAAATCTTTCTGAAGGTTGAAAAATGAGATGGGACCATTCCTACTTCCAGAATTAAAGCTTTCGCCCAATAGACAAATCCTTGTGAATTAGACAGCCTCGAATAGCAAACGGCAGCCCTAAGGACACAAAAGCCAGCTCACTCTCTTGGTAACAAAAGCTTGCGACAGACCTAAAGAGCAGCTTTCAAGCTGCTATCACAATGGCATCTGCCAAGCAACCAGATGCTCCTACTAGACAATTCCTTTTGCAACCGGGGAGGGGGAAACCGTCAGCACTACTCAAATGTCACAGAAAGAGCAAAACAGAACAATGGTTCCAGGAAGGAATGAACCGTGGTGGCTCGGTTTCATTTGATATGTGTAGCCTTAGTTGCTGCAAGGGTGGGATTGGATAGGGGAAGGGGCAGGCTAGCAAAACCTTCCACCATATACTCAGTCCTTGAACTCCTTTCAGATATTAGGAGCCTGGGATATTTTTGCCCACAGGTCTAGTTTTGAATTGGATCTTGACTGGAGTGACCACCTATTTCTCCTCCCCCTCCTCCTCCTCCTCCTCCTCCTCCCTTCCATATCCATCATCAGATGTTGACAATCCTATTTTTATCAATAGCCGCATGAAACAGTGCTACTGAGTTTTGTCCAAACCAGTCCTTTTGAAGCCATGATGTTCTTCTTCTGCCTGGGTCTCGTTTGCCTTCAATTTTTCCCTGGAGGATTAAATGAAATATGCCGTATTTTTCTGGGTGTTGCATCACATGTCCAAAAATATTCTAACTTTTGCTTTTTAATTGTTTTGATGATTTTCCTTGGCTTTCCCAGGTGGCTTATCACCTCCTCATGTTAATAGTTCGATTCCTTGCATTATAAATCATACCCATTATGTGCAAAAGTTTCCCAGTTCTCCTTTGACAGTTTCTGTTAGGATTAAAAAAAAAAACCCTTTCTGAAGCTCTACTGAGATGTTACTAGACATTGTTGGCAATTACTGATCTAGAGTCAAAAGTTTAATAAAGTTTGTTGTTGTAAAGGTATAGCTAGTGATGAAGTTACTTCTTAATTTACTCTGATATGAGCACAGACTCGCAACGAGAGCCAAGGACAGAGATGTTTAGCCCTTCCCTCCTTGCAGTAACTTAGATCTAGATTAGGGCATTATGTATCAAATTCATCTTGTAAATCATTCTTAGGGATTTCGTGCCTCTGCAGTTAAAGAAGAGTGCAAGGATCCTGCCTTTGTGTAAAATTCTTATTGACCCAGAATGCTGTCAATCAGCACAAGTGGTGCTGTGATAAAATGGTATAGTAGTTGTTATGATCTCTACTTTGTAAACTCTTGAACATCTGGATCTGGCAAATACACTCAGGAATCAATGAGTCCTTGCCACCAACAACTCCCTTTAGAAGGAGAGGGTTAGATCTTCCCAATTTTAACTACATCAATCAGTCTTTCCACAACAGCACCTGAAACTAAAAGAATGGATCCTTAGAACATGATCATGATGATGATGGTAATGATGATGATGATGATGTCACCACACTATAAAAGAAGATGTTGAGACTCTAGAAAGAGTGCAAAGAAGAGCAACCAAGATGATTAGAGGACTAATCCTCTAATGAACGGTTGCAGATGAATGATTGCAGAAACTCAACATGGCTAGTCTAGTGAAGAGAAGGACCAGGGGAGATATGATAGCAGTGTTCCAATATTTGAGGGGCTGCCACAGAGAGGAGGGGTCAAGCTATTTTCCAAAGCACCTGAAGGCCAGACAAGGAATAATGGATGGAAACTGAACAAGGAGAGATTCAACCTGAAAATAAGGAGAGCATTTCTGAAAGTGAGAGCAACCAACCAATGGAATAGAAGTTGCCTTCAGAAGTTATGGAAACTTCATCACTGGAAGCTTTCAAGACGAGACTGGGCTGCCATTTGTCAGAAATGGTGTAGAGTCTGCTGCTTGGGTGAGGGATTGGACTAGATGACCTACAAGGTCCCTTCCAACTCTGTTAATCTGTAAATGTTATCCATTCAGTTGTGTCTGACTCTTGATGATTCTATGGAGCAGGTCTCTCCACATCTTTAGATCTTGCATTGCCTCTTTGAGTTGTTCTATGCTCTGACAGATGTCAGCTTTGATGGTGTCCAGTCATTGTGTTCTCTGATGACCTAAGAGCTTCTAAACGAGTGTAGGTATATGACGGTTATTTTACTTATAGAATAGATAATATCATTATCGTATTGTATCAGGGTTGAGTTGATGGTGAATCAATTTGAAAATATTATTGCTGCATTTCTGTTCTTCAAAGAGTTTGTTCTGCATTGCTTCCTGGTACTTAGTCACTGGATAAAAATTTTGACTTACTGTGTATGGGCTCCTAAGTTGTTATTCTGCAGTCCAGGAATAAAAAAACCCCCAAACCCTAGTTTTCTAAATTCCTGATTTGCTAAGGTCAATCTTGCATTCCACAGATAAGCTGCAATTATAGTTAACCCCGAGTTCACTTCAGGAAACAATGAATGGGGCGCATTGCTGCATGCTATCACAATAATGAAGATGGGCTATTACAGCAATCTAATAATTCCAGAATCAGTAAGGCACTGTAACACTTAAATATAGGCAACTTTTCATACACAAGTTTTCCTAATCTTCAGAAGGTTCTTCTGGAAGTTTTGTTCCAATTATGCCAATAACTTCTCCATAGAAATTACTTTTTAAAGTCTTTATAATGAGTGAAAGAGAACGGCTTGTGAAGTTTAAATTCTCCTGCCTTGCACTGCTCTCTAGAGACAGCAGGAAAGTGTAAATCTCATGAATCAATTAAACTGTTTAGCTGAATAGTTTTTGTCTTTCTACAGGGAAACCTCATGGAGAAAGGTTCGGTGGGACTGCCATATTTTATTCAAAGGTAAAGTTTTTTTGGGGAGGGGGGAAATGGTTTTGAGTGAGATATTCAAATCATTTATTTCAGCTTTCTTTTTGAAGATGGGGGTGGGGGTGGGAAGACAATCTTTATGAAAGTAGATTTATTAGACTGACATACGCACTCTACATGGGGCTACCCTTGAAAAGTGTTTGGAGACTACAGTTAGTCCAGAATGCAGCTGTGCAAGCTGTCGTGGGTGCCCCTAGCTACACCCACATTATACCAATTCTTCGTGAGCTGCACTAGCTCCCTATTGGTCTCCAGTCACAATTCAAGGTATTGGTTATTACCTTTAAAGCCCTACATGGCTCAGGGCCAGGTTATCTTTGAGACCGCCTTCTACCGCATAGCTCCCAGCGACCGATAAGATCCCACAGAGTTGGTTTCCTCCGGGTCCCGTCAGCTAAACAGTGCTGGCTGGCAGGCCTGCAGGAGAGGGCCTTCTCTGTGGCTGTCCCAGCTCTCTGGAACCAGTTACCTCCTGAGGTCCGGACCATCCCCACCCTATAGGCCTTCCAAAAAGCGGTGAAGACCTGGCTTTTCCGGCAGGCCTGGGGCTGTTGATCTCGCTCTTACGATCTGGTGAGATCTGGCCATGAATGGTATGAATGAGTTTTAATGCTTTAATGTTTTTAATTTTTAAATGTTTTTTATTAGGATTTTAAATGTATTGTGAGCCGCCCTGAGTCTTCGGAGAGGGGCGGCATATAAATTGAATTAAACTGAAATTGAAAATTGCAATGTAAAAAAACATACTTTGTCTGCCAGGTACTTTAGGATATATTTTATTAAAGACCATAAGCATGTGATGTTTGCACGTCGAGATCATCAAATGGTTGGGAAAGGCTGACACCTTCCTCCTTCTTTAATCACATAACATAAAAATGCCTTTTATAACTTTCCTTTTTACACAAGGGATAATAGCACTGATAGCCTCAGAATGAATATTAAAGGTCTGATATTGATATTTCACACCGTGCTGGTGGCTCTCAAGAGCGATATGGTAAGCATCCACCAGCTTCCAACAATGCAAGTAAGTAATAATTTGACAGAGCCAACCGAATTACAATTTTAACATTTCAGCAGACAAAGAACAAGTTACTAACAAAAAGCATTTAAGGAATCTATTTAGGCAAATGAATTTGTCACATTGGTAGCTTCATTGCAATATGCCCATAGGCAAGAACTGACAATTTAATATGGATGGATTCATATATTGTGCTAAATCGTAATGTGGTTTCTTTGGTTTTGCATTACTGGACTGTTTTAAACCAGGAGCTGATATTCAATGTATTGTACAAACATTGTATTGTATTGGAGTAATAATAGTCAAAACAAGGTCTACAGAGCAGGGGAGAGGTTTCTCACCGCTGTGCTTCATAATCTCTGGCTTTGCATTATGTGTGAACAAAATTGTAATAATGGTTGAAACAATGAATTATTGAAGTCAATGAATCCAATCGACATGAATGGTGTGAATGAGTTTTAATGTTTTTAATGTTTTTAATTCTTAAATGTTTTTGATAATGTTTTTAAATGCATTGTGAGCCACCCCGAGTCTTCGGAGATGGGCGGCATACAAATTGAATTCATTAAATTGAATTTTTTTCCATACCAGCCTGATGTATTGTACTTCCAAGATTCTGTTTGGCAAATAATGCAGTTGACTCCAAACAAACCTGCAAGCTTAGTTGGAAAGAGAGTTATTGCAATAACGGATATGTATTTAAATTAGCGCTGGGCAAAAACACTGTTCTTCCATCCACTATAGGCATTCTATCACTTTCACGGAAGAGAACTACATGCGTAAATTACTTTAAAAGAGAAAAGCATCGGGGGTCATAGGCAGAGCGTGGTGTCCTTGTACCACTTTGGCAATATGGTGGCCACCTGTTGTAGGTGCAAATTGAATTTTTCTTATTGAACAATTATCTGTTCAACAGCTGGCAGCCTCCATAGCTACTTAGTCAATCCAGTTGCAAAGGCATAATGATGTTAGGGTTGGAAACCGGTTGGATTTCTTCTTCCTGGAGAAACCATTGACACAGTTCCTCTGTTCGAAACTTTGATAGAGGATATCAAAAAGGCTGCAGGCATTTACTTTTAATAGAGACTCCAGTTCGCTTGTACTCAAGCCAGCTTTACTAGTAGCATGACTTTGTCTCTGGGAGGGAAGCAAAGAAGCTGCTGTAATCATCTTCACTGGCAACCATCCATTTGGCTGCCTCCAAGGAAAAAGGGAGACAATTAAGCCCCTCAGTTGGACTATAGATGAAGGCTTTAATCTTGAATGTAAATTTCAGAAGAGAGTAACCTTCTGGTTGCTTGCTCCAATGAACACAATATATTGGGATAATGATGCCTACATGTAATGGGCTGCTTGAGTCTGGGAGAAAGGATGGCTGTTTGTAAAATATGACAAGCAGAGAATATTTGCATTCTTCCTTTGCTAGGAAAAATGGGTAAGCATGGCTGCAAGTCCATCAACCGGCGGCTAGTAAGAAGATTTTAAAAAGTCTCACTGTAAAAAAAGAAACAAGTGATAAATTGGAGAATAAACTATATATCGAGTGGCTAATATTTCTGTAATTTAATTCTCTTTCCCTTTCAATAAGTTTTCTCTGGTTGCAAGGAATTCAACAATTTTTACTACCAGTTCTGTGGGTGTGGCTTGGTGGATGTGGCTTGGAGGGCGTGGCAGGGGAAGGATACTGCAAAATCCCCATTCCTTCCCCACTCCAGGAGAAGGTTACTCCAAAATCCCCATTTACTCCCGATCAGCTGGGACTCTGGAAGCAGAGAATAGATGGGGGTGGGGCCAGTCAGAGGTGGCATTCACCAGTTCTCCGAACTACTCAAAATTTCCACTACCGGTTCTCCAGAACTGGTCAGAACCAGAGGTGAGTTTTAGCAGTTTCTGACCAGTTCTGGAGAACTGGTAGCGGAAATTTTGAGTAGTTCGGAGAACCGGTAAATATCACCTCTGACTGGCCCCACCCCCATCTATTCTCTGTCTCCCAAGTCCCAGCTGATCGGGAGGAAATGGGGATTTTGCAGTATCCTTCCCCTGCCATGCCCACCAAGCCACACCCATCAAGCCATGCCATGCCCACTAAGCCACACCCACAGAACCGGTAGTAAAAAATGTTTGAAAACCACCACTGGTCAGAACCTGCTGAATTTCACCCCTGTGCTATGGACTGGACATTGCATTTCATCTATACCAAAAATTTAGACTTCAGAAAGAATCTCTAAGCTGTTGAAATTCATCCTTGACAGCGTTGTTGAATCTTGCAGGAATTTGCTTCTTCAGCATTTCTCTACCTTTGAATTCAACACAGGATCCCAACAGTTATACAAGGCCATAGTATTTCCTTACAGTTGTTCTTCAACTTGCAACTATTTGTTTAAGTGATCATTCAAAGTTACAATGGCATTAAAAAAAAAAACCCGACTTCCACCAGTCCTCACCATTGTGGCATCCTCGTGGTCATGTGGTCAGAATTCAAGTATTTGGCAACCAGCATGCATCCTGGGGTCATGTTGGCAATCTTCCCAGTTGGCTCCCAACAACAAAATCAATCAGAGAAGCCAGATTTAGAGCCTTGGTGGTGCAACGGACTAAGTGCTGTTATGTAGCACATAGCTGCCAGCTGTCTGCAATTAGTGCGAGTTCAAATCCCACCAGGCTCAAGGTTGACTCAGCCTTCCATCCTTCCAAGGTAGGTAAATTGAGGACCTGGATTGTGGGGGCAATAAGCTGACTTCATAGAAACACCGCTTATTGGGTGGGGCCCAAAAATCCCTAATAAGCAGGTATATACAAAAGAATGAAGGCTATTGCTATAAGTGCATTGTAAGCCGCCCTGAGTCTTCGGAGAAGGGCAGCATATAAATTGAACTAATAAATAAATAAATTTGCTTAACAATTGCATGATTCACTTAAATGATGCCCTTGCTTAACAATGGAAATTGTGGTCTCAGTTGTGGTTGTAGGTTGTGGACTTTACTGATGTATTCATTGGATGTTGCTCCAAGCTAAGAGAGGTTCTGGAAGCTATTTGTATGCAGATATAATGAATTTATTTTGAATTGAACAAGTAAACTTGACCACAGCATAATACGATGCATTCCTGAAGGATCTGAAACCGTCCTGTTAAAAATAGCGACTATGGCTCTCCTTTCTTTATTGTTACACGAATGTGTGCAATTCACTGATTAATACAAGGTCCTTATTTTGCCCTTCTAGAAGCAGCAAACGCAAATGATATATCAAACGAGAGAGGGTGGGAATGGAAAGAAACGTATTACACATCTGGCAATTTTGTCTTTTATTTATAACCTTTATGATCATGCCATAATTGATTCCAATGTGTAATTCAAACATGCAATTTTCTGCCTGTCTGTATATTTTAAATTTCTGTCACTTTGACATCTATCAGGAGGTTGTTTTTTTTTTTTTAAAGGTAAAGTGGAGATAATCATTGCACGGATTTTTATTATAACTTTATGTGTTTGCATAAACCTTTAAAATTATTTCTTGCTCATTCATTTACCAAACAGATAATATTTATGACAGTTGTATTTCTTTTGCTCCACAACGGCTGATTAACAACCGTAAATTTAAAATAACGATGATCAACAAGCAAGGAATAATTATACACATATGAATACTTCCCACTTGCTCTCTTTTTTAAAAAAGTAATTTTATGACTATTCCTTCTGGAAGAGGAAGGAGATGCAAATGAATGACATTAACTATTTTATTTAGGATGTTTACTTAGGAGATCCTTTTCTGAAATAATAATTCTTTAGCGTCAAGGTAAATGCCAGTTTTCAAATGTTAGAGGTTTCTGTGCGGCTAGAAATGAAATATTTTATATGATTTTAAGAAACAAAGTGAGGTTGAGAGCAAGAATAAATAAAAATGAAATGCAGACAGCTGTGAGGAAAGCAGAAATATTTATTCCCAAAAGCAAAGAGGTTTGCTTTAGGGACAGCTGCAGAGAAATGGGGTACAAAGACATAGTTTTATAGGGAATCTTGTCCTGGTTGTGGAAGTGTCTACATTCTGATTCTAGGATGATACTCGTGGGTGTGTGTAGGCATGTGTCATCTATGATGTTTATTCTTGTGAGCATGCAGCTCCTCTGGGAGACGAATTTAATTAACTCTATTGTGATTACAGACCTTATCCTTTGATATGTGGATTAGGTCTGGGTAACTTATTTGAGGGAAGCCTGAGTAAACGATTTCCCCACATTTGCTATTTTTACTTGATTAACTTAGTTTCAGCCTGACTGTCAATTATCTAGTGGAAATTCTGATTCTCAGTCCACTGTGGATTCTATTAATGTTTTAAGGGAAGATGAAAACACTATAAAGAATAAAATACATTTTGATACAAAACTTCCCACAGTAAGTAGAAAAATGTCGCTGTCTTTCTTCCTGCTATAAGGAGGAATAGACAAAGTTTGTGATGAATAATGACTGTATTGGAAGTTATTTTTCTGTTAAGATAACCATGCCAACCATGACAAAAGCTTGGGCACCACTTTTGGTCATTATCATGGGCAATTTTCCAAAGCATTAAGGGAGGAACATGGCAAGCATCATTGCCCCCAATGGTAGACAATATTTAGGGCATCAAACGAACCTATTTTTTTAGCACTGTAGAAAGGTGAGAACATACACAAATTCTTTTATCATTCAGATGAATATTTTGGTTTTAGTTTGATCTCCATAATAATCACTTGGAACAGGCTGGGCAGAGAGAGAGAGAGAGAGAGAGAGAGAGAGAGAGAGAGAGAGAGAGAGAGAGAGAGAGAGTGTCTGGCACAAATTATTCAGCGACTTTCTAAAACTAAGAAGCTTCAACCAGGATCTTCTCAGTCCTAATCCAACAAGATCATCTTAGTTCTTAATTAGAGAAGACCAGCACATTTTGCAAATAGTAATGGGCATGTTTAACATTTTGAGAGTATACAAAGGATGCTATTCCAGAAATCTCACCACTGTGGGCCAGTGGTGGGTTTCAAATTTTTTTACTACCGGTTCTGTGGACGTTGCTTGGTGGGCGTGGCATGGCTTGGTGAGCATGGCAGGGGAAGGATACTGTAAAATCTCCATTCCCTCCCCACTCCAGGGGAAGGATACTAAGTAGCTCAGTAAACTAAGGCAGTTATTAACATCCACTTACATCTGCTGCCTGCAATTACTGGAAGTTCAAATCCCACCAGGCTCAAGGTTGACTCAGCCTTCCATCCTTTCTAAGGTAGGTAAAATGAGGACCCAGATTATGGGGGCAATAAGCTGACTTTGTATAAATATACAAAAGTATGAAGGCTATTTCTTAACACATTGTAAGCCGCCCTGAGTCTCCAGAGAAGGGCGGCATATAAATCAAAATTTAAAAAAAATATCCCAATTTCCTCCTGATCAGCTGGAACTTGGGAGGCAGAGAATAGATGGGGGCGGGGCCAGTCAGAATTTTTACTACCGGTTCTCTGAACTACTCAAAATTTCCGCTACCGGTTCTCTAGAACTGGTCAGAACCAGAGGTGGGTTTTAGCAGGTTCTGACCAGTTCTGGAGAACCGGTAGTGGAAATTTTGAGTAGTTCGGAGAACCGGTAAATACCACCTCTGACTGTGGGCAGTATAAATATTGTCTGTTTAAAAGAAAGAAAATTAGTGATGTAACTCACTTACTACACTTATCTTTAAGGATGCTTTTTCCCAGACTATCTTGTATGGTTCTTTAAAAAAAAAAATAGCCCATATTTTTAACCAGAGCACTAGTCTGCAGCCTTTTGGGGTTTCTTTTTATTTACTAAAGATACCTACATTGGGCACAGAAGTCGAGATGATCCTTCAGGCTCATGGTTTGCTTTGTAACCATGAATGCATTTATTTCAGATGGAATAAGAAGCAACCCGGGGACTCCCTGAGTCTTTGGATAAATTGGCCAATTTTGGTCTGGATAATGGGAGGGCCCAGGGCTGTATGCTGTCTCCAAAACTCCATGGTGCAGGACTGCAATCACCTCTGCTAATCAATGAACTCTTTACTGTGGTCATAGACCAGCATGAGAAAGGTGGGATACAGTCAATAAAAGCATGAGAATCCAACAACAACAAAATTACAAATAGCTGGGAGATATAAAACAGATAAGTATTGAAACAGAGAAATATATAAAAAAACAAGAGTCTAAAAAAAAATCCAAAAGGAGGAGGTAACAGAATAACAGAGTTGGAAGGGACCTTGGAGGTCTTCTAGTCCAACCCCCTGCTCAGGCAGGAAACCCTATATCATTTCAGACAAAGGGTTGTTCAATCTCTTCTTAAAATCTTGCAGTTTTGGGGAATTTCACTTTTAGTAAGATAGCATAGAGCCGTGATGGTGAACCTATGGCATGCGTGCCACAGGTGGCACACGGGGCCATATCTGTGGACATGTGACGTTGCCCTAGCTCAGCTCCAGCATGCATGCACATGCCGGCCAGCTGATTTTCAGGCCTTTCGGGCTCACTGGAAGTTGGGAAACGGGCCCTTTCCAGCCTCTGGGGTAGGGATGGGAGGCCGTTTTCACCCTCCCCAGGCTCCAAGAAAGCCTCTGGAACCTGGGGAGGGCAAAAAATGGGCCTACCAGGCCCACTGGTAACCTTTTTGCCGTCACATGCCAAAAGCGGGGGGAACACGGGGAGTTGCTTGCGCATCCATTGGGGCGCGGGGTGTGGGGGGCATTGAATTATGGGTGTGAGTGCGTGTGTGACCCCCCCCTGTGCTCCTCCCGCTTTTGGCACGCGATGGCAAAAAGGTTAGCTATCACTGGCATAGATGTTAATATGTGAAAGACTATATCTTTCACCAGGAGTCCTGGTGGCGCAGTGGACTAATTCACTGTTATTAAGATCAGCTGCTTGCAATTACTGCGAGTTCAAATCCCACCAGGCTCAAGGTTGACTCAGCCTTCCATCCTTTCTAAGGTAGGTGAAACGAGGACCCAGATTGTGGGGGCAATAAGCTGACTTTGTATAAAAAAATATACAAAAGTATGAAGGCTATTGCTTAGCGCACTGTAAGCCGCCCTGAGTCTCCAGAGAAGGGCGGCATATAAATCAAATTAAAAAAAAAAAATCTGTTAAATGACATGGCACTCTTTTTTATTATTATTATTTTATTATTATTATTTTTTTACATACCTATCAATGCGTGAACAGTGTGGCACCTGTGCTACCGGTGTGGCATTCTAATAAAAATAAAACTAGTAGAATTAATCATAGTTATTACATCCAATCAACTTATATATTTCTATTAATAATACACATTTATATTAAGCTGCAGTCTGTCATTATCCAATTATTCCTTGTTTTCTCATTATTGTTTTTATTTTATTATATAAAAGTGTATGCACTAATATTCCCCCTTCTCTTGTTTCTGTCTCTTATTTTAACTTTTAATCATGTCAACCCTTTATTAAAAATATTTTCTTTCTAGCCTACCTAACTTCTAGTCATGTCACCTACCTAAAAAAAAGAAAAGAAAGTGAGAGAAAAAGAAAAGCAAATCAGAACAACAACAAAAAGGAGAAATCATCTATCTATCATCTCTTGTCCACTTTAATACTTTAATTGCTATGCTTTTTTGGGGGGCTTGCCTCCCATATTCCTCTCTTGGATCTTTATCTCTGTCTGCATCTGCTTCTTGGCTGTTCAATCTAGATATGACACAGCACTCTAATATGGCAAACTAGGCATGGGACACCATCCCACAAACGTTGAGCATTTTTGAGCAGAACCTTACAGATACAGATTAACAGAGTTGGAAGGGACCTTGTAGGTCATCTAGTCCAATCCCCCAGCCAAGCAGATGACTCTACACCATTTCTGACAGATAGCAGTCCAGTCTGTTCTTGAAAGCTTCCGGTGATGAAGCACCCACAACCTTATTAGATTCCCTAATAATCCTCACAAAAAATGGCCAGAAAATTTTCAGTCCTAGTCCTTTCATCAGAATCAGTTCATCAACCTTATAGCCTTTGAAGACAGCTTCTTTTCCATGGGTTGATTGCTCTCACTGTCACCTGCTAACAATGCATGCTAGGGTTAGTATCTGAAAGCAGCAAAGAGATATAGAATTGTCCTCTGTGCTTTAGGTATTTAATAGTGAGATTAAACCAATAGCTCTGCAGTATCGGCACTGGAGTAGCACCTGCTATAATATTTATGTTTGGCCAGAATCACAGGGGTATTGCCTCTCTGGGTAAGGAATCTTCCTGTATCGGCCTTGATGGACAGCTGAGGAGAAGGTATGACATCATGCCAGAGTAAACACCTGCTGGTATTTTAGCTGTCAAAAATCAGTGGCAGAATTCCACACCATTTCTGGTACATTTTAAATACATGCCGCTTCCCAACTGTCCAAATTACAGTCGCATGACTACAGGGACGTTGCAACAGTTGTGTGAAAACCCATCACAAATGACTTTTTTGAGTGCCGTCATAAATTTGAACAGTCGCTGGATGAATGATCCTAAGCAGCCCTTGGTGGACTCTAAGCTTGGTTGTTTTCTTGCAGAGATTTGATTAGATTAGATTAGATTAGATTAGATTAGATTAGATTAGATTAAACAGAGTTGGAAGGGACCTTGTAGGTCATCTAGTCCAAATCCCCACCCAAGCAGGAGACTCTACACCATTTCTGACAAATGGCAGTCCAGTCTCTTATTTTTTATATTTTATTTATTTATTTATTTGTCGAGTACGTACTAGATAATATATATAAGTATAAGCATGAATTGAATACATAAAATGAATACAATTAAAGGGAACATTAGGATAGGGACGGTAGGCACGCTGGTGCTCTTATGCACGCCCCTTACAGACCTCTTAGGAATGGGGTGAGGTCAACAGTAGAGAGTCTTAGGTTAAAGTTTTGGGAGTTTTGGGATGAGACCACAGAGTTAGGTAGTGCATTCCAGGCATTGACCACTCTGTTGCTGAAATCGTATTTTCTGCAATTAAGTTTGGAGTGATTCACTTTAAGTTTGTATCTATTGTGTGCTTGTGTATTGTTGTGGTTGAAGATGAAGGAGTTATTGACAGGTAGGACATTGTAGCAGATGATTTTATGAGCTATGCTTTGATCATACGGCATAGTTCTAAATTTTCTAAGCCCAAAATTTTGAGTCTGGTGGCATAAGGTATTTTGTTCTCGTTGAAAGGTTCTCCTTGCAAGCCTCCAGTGATGGAGCTCCCACAACTCCCAAAGGCAACTTCTGTTCCATGGATTGATTGTTCTCACTGTCAGAAAATTTCTCCTTATTTCTAAGTTGAATCTCTCCTTGTTCAGTTTCCATCCATTATTCCTTGTCTGGCCTTCGGGTGCTTTGGAAAATAGCTTGACCCCATCCTCTCTGTGGCAGCCCCTCAAATATTGGAACATTGCTATCCTGTCTCCCCTGGTCCTTCTCTTCACTAGACTAGCCATGCCCAGTTCCTGTAACCGTTCTTTGTATGTTTTTGCCTCCAGTCCCTAATCATCTTGGTTGCTCTTCTCTGCACTTTTTCTAGAGTCTCAACATCTTTTTTATAGTGTGATGACCAAAACTGGATGCAGTACTGTAGGTGTGGTCTTACTAAGGCTTTATAGGGGGGTATTAGTACCTCACTTGATCTTGATTGTATCCAGAGGTTAGTGCAATTTAGGATTGCATTGGCTTTTTTGGCAGCCGCTGCACACTGCTGGCTCATATTTAGCTGGTTATCCACTAAGACTCCAAGATCCCTCTCACAGTCACTGCTATTAAGCCTGGTTTCCCCCAGTTTATATATGTGCTTTTGGTTTTTCTTGCCGAAGTGTAAGACTTTACTTTTCTCTACACTGAATTTCTTTTTGTTAGATAGGGCCCAGTGGTCAAGTCTGTCAAGATCCATCCGGATCTTGAGCCTATCTTCTAGGGTGTTAGCTATTCCTGCAAGCTTAGTTTTTACCCATTACCTAGACTAGGTAAAATGATCAGTGCTGGTAAGGGGTGGGATGGAAAACCCCTTACTAGCACTGATCATGTTACCTACTCTAGGCCCCTCATTTCAACTGTGAGCTACAAATATTATCCTTCATAAGTGAACGGTCCTAAGTTGAGGACTACTTTTTTTTTCCCCAAAGATTTTGGGTGCAATCCATTTTATCAAATTCTCTTCTTAATTGGATAGAAGCCTTTATTATTAAATCTAATCTCATTTGGAACTAATTATAATGGAAAAGGTCAGTCATAAGATTTTCTGCATAAATGTCAGAAGAATATTGGCAGTATCTTGTATAATCACGGTTCCTTTAAAACACATCAGTAACTAGATTTTTTAAAAGGGGGGAAACTGACAAGGGAGAACAAAATATACTTTTACGAGCAGGGAGGGAAAAAAAATAACCTGTTAAACATTTTATACCTGAGATGGTTGCTGTAAAGCCATATCTAAGGTGAAAGCTAAATTGATATCTAGTAAGAACAGGTCACAGCATTTAAGGCTCATGATGAGAGATACAGCATCACATAATGCTATGTTTGCTTTTTATATAGAAAATTGCAACTTCTTTCAATCTGTCCAAAACACACAACCCCTCTTGCCTTTAGCAGCATCTAATTTTCATTGTTCAACAGCAAACAAGCTGGTTATCACACAATATATCTGTCCTACATTGCCTGTATGTGCTTTGAATTGTAAACCATGCCTGAAGTTTATGTCTGTTGGGCAAAATGACCAATGATGGTTTGTTGAATAAGTAATGGCTATGTACTTTGAGTCCTCGTTTTCCAGAGCCCCTTGAAACCGCTGATCATATAATTATTTGGGGTTTGTATTTTTGAGGGAATAAAACTGAAAATGTGAATCTTCTACAAGGCTCAGTATATTTAATTCATTTATTCTTCCAAGATTCCCTAATAATCCTTGCAAAAAATGGCCAGAAAATTTTCAGTTCTAGTCCTTTCATCAGAATCAGTTCATCAATCTTATAGCCTTTTGGACTGTTGAAGAATAAGAATAGAATAGAATAGAATAGAATAGAATAGAATAGAATAGAATAGAATAGAATAGAATAGAATAGAATAGAATAGAATAGAATAGAATAGAATAGAATAGAATTCTTTATTGGCCAAGTGTGATTGGACACACAAGGAATTTATCTTTGGTGCATATGCCCTCAATGTACATAAAAAGAAAAGATACATTTGTCAAGAATCAAAAGGTACAACACTTAATGATAGTCATAGGGTACAAATAAGCAATCAAATCATATTAGGAAACAATCAATATAAATATAAATTGCAAGGATACAAGCAACAGTCATACAGTCGTAAGTGGGAGGAGATGGGTGATAGGAATGATGAGAAGATTAATAGTAGTGCAGACTTAATAAATAATTTGACAGTGTTGAGGGAATTATTTGTTTAGCAGATTGATGGCGTTCGGGAAAAAAAATGCCATTCTTGTGTCTAGTTGTTCTGGTGTGCAGTGCTCTATAGCATCGTTTTGAGGGTAGGAGTTCAAACAGTTTATGTCCAGGATGTGAGGGGTCTGTCAATATTTTCACAGCCCTCTTTTTTACTTGTGCAGTATACAGGTCCTCAATGGAAGGCAGGTTGGTAGCCATTGTTTTTTTCTGCAGCTCTAATTATCTTCTGAATTCTGTGTCTGTCTTGTTGGGTTGCAGAACCGAACCAGACAGTTATAGAGGTGCAGATGACAGACTCAAAAAGTATTATCAAAAATAAAAATATATCCCACTTTTTTAAAAAATGGTCACCTGCAATGAATCATGGTTTAAAAAAAAAAGAACGGTGTGATAAGTGATTCAAGTTAACTCAACTTAAAAGACAGTGAAATTTATTAGAGCATAACCTTTTATGGGCATTTGCTTCAGGAAGTATACATAGCATGGTACCAATGGTATTGAAAGAAATGGCACAGAACCAGGTGGGGAGAATTAAACAGATGATATGATTATGCCTTGATCCATGTTTATCCCCTTTTTGGAAATAATATGTGAATAAGTAGACTGTTTCCTACCACTTTAATGCAGGTTGTGCTGGCATGGCTACCAACTTTCATGGCTCATTGCTAAATATGCACTGTTTTCTCTGATAATGGTGTGAATTCATCCTAAAACGCTGACAAAATATTGAATTATATCGAAATAGCTATGTAAAAGTGATAAATTAAGGAGGTCTGCTTATTTATCATCATTGAAGTACTTTTCTTTCCCCCTTTCGCTCTCACGTTGATGTAATAGCTTGACTGGCATCCAGAATTCTTGTAAGAGCCATTCCTGTTGGCAATGCCACTGTGTAATTGGCAGGAAGATACCACCATTTTGTGTTTTCATTCAACTTTCTCACCCAGGGCCAGAACTGAGTGCTAGGTAAGGACTTTGTCAGAAGGGATTGTCAGAAGGAAGTGATTGTCAGAAGGAATGGAGATTAGAATGAATTAGAGCTGAAATTACTGGAAAGCCTTTTTCTGCCCTGATGTAATTTCAAAATTCATTGAGTTCTTTTCCTCAATCTTCTAGAAAAAAAATCAGAGATTCCCCTCCCCCCCAAATATGTATCAGAGTCAATATTCCTGTGCATGTATGTATGTGTGTGTGCACGCATGCACACTGCCATAACATAATGTTGGTTGGAAGCAGTGAGAAGAATAGAAAATAATAGTGGAACTGCTGTTCACAAAATGCCTAAAGCCATAAACCTGGGCTAACAAAATACAACCACTATGTTCAATATAATATGCAAATTTTACAATGGCTTAATGGTCTGCTACACACTATACGCTGCAATCCTACAATACCACCATAGCTAATCTCATTTTAGCTTTGTTTAGCATATGCTGTGAATCAGACAATGAGTTTAATTAGCCATACTGGCTAGGATGTGACAGTGTACTCTGACATAGGACGGTTTATTTGCATTTGGTAAACTGTAAACCATGATTTATAGCCATGTGTAAAGGATAATGCTGTCATTGATTCCCACATTTTACCAAGCCACAGTTCACTTAGCCAACTGGGTTTTCTAATAGTAAACTTGGTTCACAAGCCATACTGGTTGGATCCATGGAACTTCTGAACTATGGACAAACATAGGGTATTGAATGAATTTATGTATTAACCCAAAGCTGGGCTTACAATCATATATTCATAATCCATGATTTACATTATCTAATGGCTAGGTTTACAAAAGGGATGCGGTGGCTCAGTGGCTAAGATGCTGAGCTTATCGATCAAAAGGTCAGCAGTTCAGCAGTTCGAATCCCTAGTGCCGTGTAACGGGGTGAGCTCCCGTTACTTGTCCCAGCTTCTGCCAACCTAGCAGTTCGAAAGCACGTAAAAAATGCAAATAGAAAAATAAGGACCACCTTTGGTGGGAAGGTAACAGCGTTCAGTGCACCTTTGGCATTCAGTCATGCTGGCCACATGACCCCGGAGACGTCTTTGGATAGCGCTGGCTCTTCGGCTTTGAAACGGAGATGAGCACCGCCCCCTAGAGTCGGGAACGACTAGCACATATGTGCGAGGGGAACCTTCACCTTTACCTTAAACATTTCCTAAAACTCCTGCGAGTCCCTTGGACTGCAAGGCGTTCCAACCGGTCAGTCCTAGAGGAGATCAACCCTGACTGCTCTTTAGAAGGCCAGATCCTGAAGATAAAACTCAAAGACTTTGGCCACTTAACTGAAGGACTCACTGGAGAAGAGCCTAATGCTGGGAAAGATTGAGGGCAAAAGAAGAAGAGGACAGCAGAGAACAAGGCGGCTGGATGGAGTCACTGAAGCAGTAGGTGTGAGCTTAAATGGACTCCAGAGGATGGTAGAGGACAGGAAGGCCTGGAGGAACATTGTCCATGGGGTCGCGATCAGTGGTGGGTTGCCCCCAGTTCGCACTGGTTGTATAGAACCGATAGGAAAACCGGCGGGAGGCCCCGCCCACCGACCCCAACGTCATCAAAATGTTTTTGTGCAAGTGCGAGCAAAGCAAGTGTGTGCAGCCCCACTGCGAACCAGTAGTAAAGTTAAGTAGAATCCAACCCTGGTCATGATGTGTCGGACACAACTTCGCAACTAACAACAACAACAACAACAAGTCCTTCTTTTCACTAGACTAGATAAATCAACAGTTCCTGCAACAGTTCTTCATATATTTTATTTTAAACTTCATGCCCTAATCATCTTTAGCTTTATCCCCTAATCATCTTTGTTGCTCTTCTCTGTACTCTTTCCAAAGTGTCAACATTTAGACTTGTCTGCAACTGAACGTAGAAATTGATGCATACCTATGCTGCAAAGGGATTGATGGGCAAGCATAGGTTGCAGACGATTGAAGACAGGCCTACACATATACCTCCCAAATCTCAACTAGGCATTGTATGGAGATGGGTGTCCTGCATAGTGACTGGTTGATCCAACTTCTTGTTGGGAGGTAGGTGGAAGGCAAGGCACATTCAAATGACAAAGTGGAACAGTTAGATGCTTTAAAAGTATAAATGCAACCATGTCTAAATGACAGGCACATATGTTCATAAGTTCTTTGCCATGCCAGGACACAGAAATCTGCTTTGGTGGCACAGCAGATTAAAGTGCTGTTAAGTAACACCAGTTGCCTGCAATTATTGCAAGTTCGAATCTCACCAGGCTCAAGGTTGACTCAGCCTTCCATCCTTTTGAGGTAGGTAAAATGAGGACCCCGATTGTGGGGGCAATAAGCTGACTTTGTATAAAAAAGAAAACCGCTTGGGGGTGAGGGTGAAAGCCCTACTAAGCAGGTATATACAAAAGTATGAAGGCTATTGCTTAACGCATTATAAGCTGCCCTGAGTCTCCAGAGAAGGGCGGCATACAAATCAAACCAATAAATAAATAAATCTGCTCTTAAGGCAGCAGATTTCTCTTTATCCCTCATCAGCAAGCCCCTCCCTCCTGAAATGAGGATCTGATTTGGGAGGGAATCCTGCTGAAAAGTTGAATTGAAGTTTTTGTACTAAATGTAATTTATTCTCTCATTGATGTGTCTGTTTTTCCAATGGGAAATCTGTAATCAAAAATTCCCAAAATATTTGGGATGAGAAATGATTTGCATAACTACTTCTGGCTGTGTATATTGCATGCCTAGCGTTTTAGGATTTAAATTGGTAATTTTGGTTTAGATTCATGTTCACACGTGCAAATCTTAAAAACCACACTAGTATCCCCCCCTACCTTCATTTATTAAATGCTTGGCAACAATGTGCCTCAAATTGGTGACAAAATGCCCAGAACTTTAGTATGGTTAATTTAGCAAACTTCTTTCTCATTACAGGAGCTATTAGAAGAAAGAGATTTTAATTAACTTACTGGGTTTCTGGTCATACTTCATAGGGATAATCTATCATTTTTATAGGCCATCGAGAAGTGAGTTTTAAAGAAATAAATAAATATTTGATACTGGACCTCCCCTTGCAAATTATTTCTAATAATTGCTTGTTCATGGTTCAAATGTTAGGCACCACACCATGAAGTTTAATTACAGTTCTGTTATAATATTAGACTGGGAAAAACAAATAGTTCATATGAAGTCCATTACTCCATGTTTAAAATCTGCTCAAGTCATTTGACTTACGGCAATAGTGCTTTTATAAATGGATTATAAATGATCATTGAAGACTAC
The DNA here is from genome assembly GCA_012654045.1 of Ptyas mucosa. Classification (NCBI taxonomy): domain Eukaryota; kingdom Metazoa; phylum Chordata; class Lepidosauria; order Squamata; family Colubridae; genus Ptyas; species Ptyas mucosa. The sequence goes on from WNWU01000024.1 coordinate 11,309,099, forward strand.
GTGAAATAAATTCATTAGGTTTGAGAGCTGTGCAAACATTCAGAAGGATGCTGCAGAAGTAGTTTTGTGAAATTATGTGGCTCCCACTCCTAAAGAGTGGCAGGGCCGTCTTTGCGTTACTTCATTAGAGGAAATGAGATCCTCTGCATGCTTAGCACTCAAGCTTACTGGAGTTGATAAAAATGCCAAGCTGTGAACGAAGTGTGATGTGAAGCACCTTTGAAAGGCAGTATATTGATCATCTAGAGCCGTGATGGCGAACCTATGGCACGGGTGCCAAAGGTGGCACACACAGTCATATCAGTGGGCATGTGAGCTCAGCTCTGGCATGCATGCATGCGCCGGCCAGCTGATTTTCGAGCCTTCTGGGCCCACCAGAAGTCAGAAAAAATGTTGTTTCCAGCCTCCAGAGGGCCTCTGGGGATGAGGAAGGCTGTTTTCGTCCTCCCCAGGCTCCTAGAAAGGCTCTGGAGCCTGGGGAGAGCGAAAAACGGCTTTACTGGGCCCACCATGTCATTGTGTGCCAAAAGCGGGGGGAGTACAGGGGAGGCCCACGTGTGGGGGGACAGGGCGCATAGAATTATGGGTGTGGGCACACATGCACGTGACCCCCCTGTGCTCCCCCCGCTTTTGGCACACAACAGCAAAAAGGTTAGCCATCACTGATCTAGAGCCATTCAGGGTGACGCTAGAGTGGTTAGAGTACACAATTGCAGGCTAATTCTTCTAACTGCCAGCAGTTCGATCCTGACTGGCTCAAGGTTGACTCAGACTTCCCTCCTTCTGAGGTCAGTGAAAAGAGGACCCAGATTGTTGAGGTCAAATACACTGACTCTGTAAAACTTAAGAGAGGGCTGTAAATATGTAAAGTATACCGCTTCATAGATGTACCGCATCTATGAAGCGGTATATAAATCTAAGTGCTATTGCTAAGTGCTATCTACAGTACCTCAATGAGATGGGGCAAATCGCCATTAAGGCATCTCGTGGCTGCTTTATACAGATTTTCCAAGTAGACCAGTATGTGTGAGAAGAACAATGTCAATGCTTTGGCAAGTGCTTACAGTGAAAATGTTCTTTTCCAGTCATAATTCTCACATGAGTTCTTGTTATGAAAATTTACTGACATAGATGGGATGGGAATGCAAAAAGACTTCAGCAACTGAACTAATTTCAATTTAGCCTTGATATAAATCCATAGGTGGGGTTTCTACCATTTTTTTGGGGGGGGATTCAATTCTGACAATCACATGAGGATTGGTCAAGTGTATGCTAATATCCTCATATTCCTGATAGCCTCCTAAAATTGGCATAATACGTCACACTAATTTATGGCACTGAAAATTATTCTACCTGACTCAAAATAGGTTTGATTATGTTTGTCCATTGTGTTTGAAGTGGACCTTGACAACTAACAGGTTGTGGGCTGTCCACGATGTGTCCGCAGGTGGCTGGCAAGGCCTATATGGGCACGAAATGTCCTGCCACATGTTGGGCAGACGTGTGGGCACCATTGTTGCAACATTTGCAGCTCTGGCTTTGTGGAGTGCTTGTTTCTCTTGTGCTCTGGTTGTTCTTTGGTCCTCAGATGTCTGGCAACCTTGGTGGATCAACATGTGCCGTGTCGATTGATCTTGTGCCAGGGTTTCCCAGGAGGTGGTGTTGATATCCAGGGGCTTGAAGGAGGCTTTCAACATCTCTTTGTATCACTTCCTTTGTCCCCCATGCAATCTTTTTCCTTGAGACAGCTCACCATAGAGGAGCTGTTTGGAGATGCGATGGTCTGGCATCCTTGCAACATGGCCTGCCCAGCAGGTCTGGGCTTTCATCAGCAGGGTGTGAACCAATGGCAGGCCTACTCTAGAGAGGACTTCTGTGTCTGGCACCTCTTCCTGCCACGGATCCTCAGAATTTTACAGAGGCAGGTAGTGTGGAAGTGGTTCAATTGCCTAGCATGCCTACTGTATACAGTCCAAGTTTCACTGGCATACATCAGGGTAGTTAGCACTACTGCTCGGTAGACTTTGAGCTTTGTAGCAAGGCTTATTCCATGGCAGTCCCACACATTGGTCAGTAGTCTGCCAAATGCAGAGCTTGCCTTGGCAATTCTGCCATTGACCTCGATGGCAATTGTCACTGCACAGGAGACAGTGTTGCCAAGGTATGTAAACTGGTCCACTGCTTACAGCTTTTGTCCCTTCACTGTGATGATGGGTTCTTGGTGTTGGGCATTCATTTTTTTGTTGCAATATATGCTATTGTAATCCCCCTTAAATATGCTTTTGTGGTATCCCAGAGGTTTTGTAATGAGATGTGGTGTTTCTTATTGTCTTTAAAAAATAATTCCAATTCTTTTAAAATCTTTTGGATATATTCGTTTTCTTTTAAAATTTGTGGATTCAATGTCCATCTACTTTTCTTCCTTTTTTTGTCCTTTCCATACTATTTTGAGAGGATTGGGGTCGGCCCAAGTATTTGGCATATTCTCTATTGTTTCAATATCTTTAACTAAGTCTCCATTTATTCAAGCCATGTCAATTCTTGACCATGAAATGTGGGGATTAGAATAGAAGGTGAATTTTGTTTCTTCTGGGTTTCGGGTTCTTCATATATCTAATAGGTCTAATTCTTCTGCCATTTCAAAAAAAACCCCAACAACTTTTGGTAAGGTATTCCTTTTGATTTTTGTTTTTTGGTTATTTGCATAATCCCATTTAATATCCACTATTGCACTGTCGTCATCAATCAAACAAACATTGTCATTCCCTATTTCTATTACCGTATCATACACATTTTTATAAAAATCCCTTTGGTTCTTATTCGGTGCCTATATAACAACTAACAAAATATTTTTTGACCCATTAATATTTCAGTGATTAACATTCTTCCTCTTGTGTCTGTATATATATGTTTAGCTATTATCCCCTCTTTGATGTATATCGCCATCCCTCCTTTTTTTTTTCTAATGTTGAATAAAGTTTCTCCAATTTATTATATTGTAAATATTTTTCATCTTGTTTTTTAATGTGCATCTCCTGGAGGCACATAATATTTACCTTTTGTTTAACTAATTTTGAAAATATCTGTCTCCTTTTGGACGGTGAATTGAAGCCATTCACGTTTAGTGATATTAATTTCAGTTCCTCTTCCAGTCTTAATTTTGTATCACTCGCTGCCTTCTTTGAATCCTCGTTCTTACCCCCTTTTCTGCTCGGTGTTCCTTCTCCTCTTTACTTCTATCCTCTTGGTCTTTCTCTTGAGTCTCCTGTCGTTGTTCATCTTGGCTGGCCAATTCCAATTCCTCCCTGCTGCTATATTCTTCCTCTGAGCCTACCAGTGGTCATAAAGTTCTTGAGCTTTCCCCATACTGTTATTTTAATCTTTTTTTCATTCCAGGAGACTAACATTCCCTCCGGGGTAATCCATCAGAACCCTATATTCCTTTTGTTTAATTGGGTAACTAAGAAGTGATAATCCTTCCGTTGTTCACACACATCCTAAGGATTTGTTTCAAGGCGATAATTTCTTTCCTTTTATACGTCATCGGTTCCTCTCTTGTAATCTTGTATATAATGTCGCTCACTTCTTGTGGGCAAATCTTATGTGGACTTCCCTAGGGAGTTTGTGGCATCTAGGGAAGTTGTGGTGTTGGGCATTCAGAGCTGGCTGGTGCATCACTTTGGTCTTCTTTGTGTTGAAGAGGAGGCCAAAGTTGTCACATGCTGCTGTGAATTTGTCCACGCTGGCTTGCATTTCCTACTCTGATCCAGCATTCAGGGCAGAGTCATCAGCAAAGAGGAGGTCACAGTCTCCTTTAACTTGGTGACAGCTTGAAGTTTTCGCAGGTTAAAGAGTTCCCCATTGGTCCTGAAAATGTTCTTTTCCAGTCATAATTCTCACATGAATTCTTGTTATGAAAATTTATTGACGTAGATGGGATGGGAAAGCAAAAAGACTTCAGCAACTGAACTAATTTCAGTTTAGCTTTGATATAAATCCATGGGTGGGGTTTCTACCATTTTTGGGGGGGATTTCAATTCTGTCAATCACATGAGGATTGGTCAAGTGCATGCTAATGTCCTCATATTCAAGATAGCCTCCTAAAATTGGCATAATACGTCACACTAATTTATGGCGCTGAAAACTATTCTACCTGACTCAGAATATGTTTGGAAAGTGGAGGAGGAGAACAATCATCTGCAGAGAAATGGTTTCTTATTCTAGGACACAGATTGGAACATCTAATTAAATGAATTGGATCAAAAATCAACATTTTGGCAATAGGATCTCCAAAAAAGTTGCACAAGTTTTTGCATTAGAACTGTACTGGCAAAACCTCATGACATCACTAGTCATTCTTGTTGACCAAACAAGAAGTAAGTGGTGGCTTTGTCTCTGCAAATAATCATTATTTGAGAAGCATGTTCAATGTTGTTGGGTCTTCAAGAGAATTCTGTTATAGGAAGTTTAGTTTTTTTCCTCCACTTCCTCTTTCCAAAACTTTTTCTTGAAAGACTGGATATGCAGAGTTGATTAATGTAATGGGTTTGGGTGTTGCCAAAACACAATATCCTGGATGAAATTATTTGAAATGTGTTTGAGTCAGTGGTGAAATCCAATTTTTTTTACTACCGGTTCTGTGGGCATAATGTGGCTTGGTAGGTGTGGCAGGGGAAGGATACTGCAAAATCTCCATTCCCACCTCACTCCAGGGG
>WNWU01000024.1:11313823-11340813 GCA_012654045.1 Ptyas mucosa
AGGATACTGCAAAATCTCCATTCCTACCCCACTCCAGGGGAAGGATATTGCAAAATCTCCATTCCCACCCCACTCTGGGGCCAGCCAGAGGTGGTATTTGCCAGTTCTCCAAACTACTCAAAATTTCTGCTACTGGTTCTCCAGAACCTGTCAGAACCTGCTGGATTTCACCCCTGGTTTGAGTATTTCCCAGGGAGCTAATTGAGTGTGCAAGGTACCTTCACTTTTGATGTTGCCATAATACATTAACCCTTTCATAGATCTAGTGACATTTGTTAGAACAGGGACACAAAGAGTTGAAGAAGTGCCAACAGATCTGAACGATAGTAACACTACCTGAATCAGTATCTTTAATATCTCACCACAGAAGGCTGAAAGATGAATCTCAATAAGAGGACTTTAAAAAAAAAAGAATTAGCCTATGATCAACAAAAGGCTTAAGAAGGCTAGTAGATCCAAAGGATTTTTAAATTCCCACTCCCATTTGATTATTGTTGCTATACTGCACTTAAAAATCCTCTTATCTTAGAACAGAACAGAATAGAATTCTTTATTGGCCAAGTGTGATTGGACACACAAGGAATTTGTCTTTGGTGCATGTACGCTCTCAGTGTACATAAAAGAAAAGATACGTTCATCAAGAATCATAAGGTACAACACTTAATGATAGCCATAGGGTACAAATAAGCAATCAAATCATATTAGGAAACAGTCAATATAAATCGTAAGGATACCAGCAACAAGGTCACAGTCATACAGTCATAAGTGGAAGGAGATGGGTGATGGGAACGATGAGAAGATTAATAGTAGTGCAGATTTAGTAACTAGTTTGACAGTGTTGAGGGAATTATTTGCTTAGCAGAGTGATGGCGTTTGGGGAAAAACTGTTCTTGTGTCTAGTTGTTCTGTTGTGCAGTGCTCTATAGTGTTGTTTTGAGGGTAGGAGTTGAAACAGTTTCTATGTGTGTTAGAAATTTCTATGTGTGTTAGTAAACAAACATAAGAAATCCATGAAAGATCAGCCAATGAAAATCAGGAATTTCACATAAAGGACTTGACCACACCACATACCCAAGGAGGCACAGGAAGAGCGCACTCTTCCCATGTGAATTTCTCCAAAACTGCCTTCTCCTTTAAGACAAAAGAAAGCATGAGAGAAAATTTTCATTCATTGAATTCAATGAAAATTGGCTTATAAAAAAAATGGGAGAACATTTACTTGGATGATACTAATGGAAATGTAATGACCAACATGGGGTGGGACTGTTCTTTTGTTCCTGAGAAATGGTCCCAATACATCCAGACAATATAGACGGAAAATTATTTTAAAGTACATTTGAATCTGGTTTGTGAATATATCCATCCCCATCATCAAAAGGTAAATACATCTTGTAACATATTGGTAACTGATGTTAGATGGATTGGAAAGCAATGACAGCTCTATGGATGTTTGCCTCCCATATGGCTGATCTGATTTATAAATAGTGCATTAAAAAAAATATATAGAAGAATGGGGGTGGGGGGGTGGGAAGAAAATCCATTGTACATTTCTAATTATTTCTCTCCGGCTGACTCTGACTTTCTATTGCTTTAGAAAGATGGCAGCATTAAACAATATTATCTTGTCTGGCTTTTAAAATCCAAGCTATAATAAAACAGGCAAGTTCCCGAAAAAAAAAAGATCAAAATATAGCTGGAATACAGAATGAGAACAGGTGATTGATCTTGGAGTGGGCATCCAACAGGGCAGTGAAATCCTCAAGCAAGATTGCTTTTTTCTTTTCTGTCGAAAGAGTCTTGATTCAAAAGGATTTGAGGAAAAGCTAAATGGTGCAGTTGGCAGAATGTATCTGCTTCTTTTTTTTCAGAGAATTGTGCTCTGAAAGATGTCAAATTTGGCAGAAACAAAGGCAAGCTTTGTGACATTGTTGTTTCTCGCCAAATGTTGCCAAATAGATGTTGTATTTAGTGCTGGCAGGACATATAGTAACAATACAGTTTTGCCCAGTCTCCTGTGAACAGGGCCAAGGCTTAATCAACTACAACCCATTGGAAATAGAGACCGCCTGCTTGGAGCGTGGAAATGTAATTTTGTCTTCAAAGGGACCCAGAGATTCTTCCAATATGGAAGGATGAAAGTTCACATTCATCTGAAAACTTTCTACATGTCCCAATTCAGGAAAAAAAAATCATATTTTTTTTCTATTTCGAAAGTAGAAGATTGGTATTGGGGACAGGTGATCTTTAGCTTTCAGTAGCCAATCAAATAATGTATACAAAATTGTAAAGGTCCAAGTTATGGTTTGAATAAAATTATATCATTCAAGTGCACATTCATTTTATGCAATCTTTCTTTCCTGATGAATTTTCTACAAACAATAATTAAAAGTATAAATAAAATTATTATTTAATGGCTGAAATAATTCCTAAAGACATACATCTTGCCTACACTTCTAATGGTAAAAAGAATAGGAGCTACGTGGAAATTGCTAGGGATTGTACTGCCTAACTATTTTCTGTTCTCATAGTGATGAAAAAGTAACTTTAGCACCAATCCTTGCATTTATGACATTTGCAGGTCATTCTGTAAATCAAAATAAAGTTAAATAAGACTGTAAGCACAATTATAGTTTCAGTTAGGTACAGCTTTGTTTAATGACTAAGTTACCACTAGCATTCCAAAGCTTGGGAGTTACAAGGAAAAAGAACATTTATGACTGACCAATGGACTTTTTTTCTGAATGCTTTAGCTTGAAGATCTTAGGGGCTATGAAGATTCCTATTTGGAGAAGTGATTTCTTAAATACCATATTTTTAGGGGTATAAGATGCTCTGGACTATAAAACCTCATCAACCTTTTTTGGTGAGGAAAACAAGAAAAAGAAATCTGCCTCTGCCTCCCAGCAATTTTGCCTCGTTGCAGCAAACAGCAAATAGCCTGCTTTACTTTCATTTCCATTTTCAGCATAGCTTGATTAGCACAAGAAAAAAAAATCTGCTCCCAGCAATTTACCTCCTTGCAGCAAGCAGCAGAGGCCTGCACAAAACAGCTGAGAGCAAAACAGCTGAGAGCCGGGAGGCCGATCCAATCAACTTGTTCTAATTAGGCTGTGCTGAAGCTGAAATGAGCTATTTCTTCTTGCTGCAAGGAGGTAAACTGCTGGGAGGCAGAGGCCAAAGGGTGGGGGCCAGTGGGTGGGCGGGGTTACATTTGGTGTATAAGACGCACCTAAATTTTCACCCCCTTTTGGGGAGGGAAAGGTGCGTCTTATACTCTGAAAAATACAGTAGTCGATTTCCAAGCCATTTTGGATTTCAAACACTAATGCCTTAAATTATGTGTAGAAAAGGGATGGCAACCAGGAGCAGAACTTTTAGCGCATCCATTATACAGTTCTGAATCTTGTACCAATTAGCAACCTTAGTTTTTGACTAATTGCAATTTCTAAACTGGAAGGCCCCATAAGAGCACATAGCAACCAACAAGATTTGATGTGACTTATGTCAAACCTGGATGGACCAGAAATGATTGTACATGGCACATTAATAATAATTTTGCAAATGTGTCCCATCTTCATAGCTGACATCTGGGAATTCCACTTTGGAGATGCCAGCTCAGAATGCCGTAATCTTGAGAAGCGTAATTGACTTGCATTTTGCTAAGATTCTCTTGCGCTTGTGTTCTAAAACCTCTAGAGTTGTGACATTTCAGCCTCATAAAGACACGGTCTATCAATCTGAAAATAAATTTAAATTTTCTGACAAGCTACAGTTCTTGAGTCACCTTTTCTGTATTTTCATATAAAGTTATCCCAGCCTGTGAGGCAGGTGAGCAATAATATTGTCTGTGGCATTTTGCCAGTGCAATTTAATTCTTGATGCAATCAATTGCAGAAGCACATCAGGATAGTTTTCTGGCTGTGCTTTTTCACTGCTCATGTTCTTGTTGATAATTCAAAAGTGGAGAGAGAACTAGATGGCAAGGCCCCAAAACAGGCAAACTGTATAAATGCGGCAAACCTTTGGTTTTGAGGGGTCCTCGAAGACAACATACAAAATCTGCCCATACCCTGTATGTTACTGTGTGCATGTTTGCAAAAACCTGCTTGTCTTTTACACGCACATAACATTTAATTTAGATTAAAGGGACATCCACGCTTGCCTATTAGTTTATTAAATGTTTAGTGTAGAATAGTCTAAACAAAACCTAGCTTTTGTTGGCTGCTGGCCCCTCCAACAGCCGAATCAGAGGAGGAGGAGGAGGGGTGGGAGTCAAGGTCAGCATCAGGGCAACTGGAGAGCTCAGAGGAGGAAGAGGCAATGGAGCTGGCAGAGAGAGAGGGGGGGGGGAGAGAGAGAGGAGAGAGAGAGAGAGACGGCGCCTGGGCCATCCATCAGCACCCAGATAGAAAGTCCACAGCCCATAGGTCTGGAGGTGGCTGATGAGGAAGAGGAGGAACAGCTGGGTCCGATGCCTGATGCGCAGAAGGCAGAGGAGAGGAGAGCAGTGGAAATCCATGGGCCGATCCTTGGGAAGGAAGAGCCACCACTGCTAGCCCCACCCTAGCTCCAGGGGGGAAAGGCAGGGGGCGGAGATGAATAGGTGTAGCAGACAACTATTCATCTTCTGGACAGATGGATTTGTTAACCTGTGAGAGAAACTTTTTGCCAGGGCTGCCAGCACTCCTAATAAAGGAATTTTTTGAGTTCACATCAGAGGGTTTGTCGTGTTTGGGGAGCTGGGTCAGAACACTAGCTATGAAGAACTGTTCTGCCCCAGCTGCGGACCCCAAAGAACGCAGCAGACACAAAGTCTGTATAAACCTTAGTTTACTAAATTAAATCAGTCTTTTTCAAACAAAGGCTGTTAATTAACTTTCTTAACAGCCTACAAGAATCCAAAGAATAAATAATCGTAATCTTACTATGGTTGGCAGAAAGCCCAGAAGCAATTTGCAGGAAACTGATAAGAGAACTAAGATCCAGACGTGAAGGAGAGTGAACAAAGTTGTTCCCTGCAAATTGCCTCAGTTGTCATCCTTCCTTAAATAGGCTAAGGGAGTGGCCAATTAGCCCCAAGCCTTACTCTTGAGGAGACCTCCTCCTGAGGAGCCACTCCTGCCTTTTAGCAGCTCTGCGCGCCCATGAATCGCGAAGAGGTTCCTCCACTTCTTCCTCTTCACTTATAGGAGCTTCTGGAGGTTCTGAAGGCCCTGGCTGAATCCCTGCCTCTGGCACCACATCTTCTCCAGCCTCCTCATTGTCTGACTCGAGTGCCAGCTGTACAGGCTGCTGGCGCAGCCCCACACCAGGCTTCTCGCTGTTGGAATCAGCTACTAGCTGCACAGGCCGCTGACGGGCCACAACAAGAACAATACACCAGAAGGAGAGTCTAAATTTGGAGTAGAGGGTCTGAAAAGATGAAATTGGGGTGGATTGTGGGATGGGGTGAAAAGTGGGGTGACCGACTCTCCACTGTTCTCACTGCTAATTCACTCACTTCTTCTTTGATGCTCATTTTTACCATCTTCATGAAAGATTGCGAAGAAAAGAGGAAAGGACTAAGGGTCGGAAAGCTGATGCTTCTTGCTTTTCATTTTTGTGGTAGCTTGGAGAAAAATGGTGAAAGGCAGCAATAATAGAACAAGAGAAGAAGCCGGACCAGAAAGCCCTAGAGAACGTCAGTAAAGGTTCTAGGGTGATGCCCTTGTCAGTTACTCAACAATGGCTACTCCTGAGAATAATGGAAGATCCTTAATGCCTCTGTTACTGCCCAGAATGAGCTAAAATGAAACTGCAGAATTCAGGAGAAAATGTGGATGGGATGAAATTTGGAAGCATGTCTGTGTCAGGCTGGTTATTGGTCCTTATTAGAAAATCATTTGATGATAGACAAATGAATTGCCTGCTAGTAATTGTGAATGCTTCTGGGAAACTGGGAGAAACGTTTGTGAGAATCAAAAGGTTAAGTCAGTTGAAAATGGCAAAGCTGAAATGAAGACTCATCTAAACCCACAGTACAAGTGCACCGTGCTGCAGATTGCGAACTAGCAGAAAAGTTTTTTTAATTACGTTTTTTAAATTTTTTCCAATATAAACATACATGTTTTGTGGACAATACATTTCATTTCATTTATTTCATTTCATTTATTTAGATTTATATACCGCCCTACTCCCAAAGGACTCAGGGCAGTGAACAGGCACAGAATAAAATACATAGATACAAAAGTTAAAACATAAATAAAACCAAATTAAATAGTTTAGCCCGAGACAATTAAAAACCCAATAATTTAAAAGCAGATTAAAAATTTCAATTTAAAAGAATTTAAAAGAAAAGGGGAGAAGGTTAGGCCAGGCTGGCTTGCTGAAATAGGAGAGTCTTAAGCACACGGCGGAAAGTGTGCAGATCCGGGATCCTCCGTATCTCCGGGGGGAGCTCGTTCCAGATAGTGGGTGCCCCCACAGAGAAGGCCCTCCCCCTGGGGGCCGCCAGCTGACACTGTTTGGCCGACGGCACCCGAAGGAGCCCCTCTCTATGAGAGAGTATCGGTCGGTGGGAGGCTGTTTGTGGTAGTAGGCGGTCCCATAAATAACCAGTCCTAAGCGATGGAGCGCTCTAAAGGTGGTAACCAAAACCTTGAAGCGCACCCGGAAGACCACCGGGAGCCAGTGCAGCTCGCGCAGGAGAGGTGTCACATGGGAGCGCCATGTTGCTCCCATAACCACCCGCGTGGCCACACTCTGTGCCAGTTGGAGCCTCCGGGTGCTCCTCAAGGGGAGCCCCATGTAGAGAGTGTTACAGTAGTCCAGACGGGAAGTGACGAGGGCATGAGTGACTATGTGTAGGGAGTCCCGATCCAGAAAGGGACGCAACTGGTGAATCAGGCAGACCTGATGAAAAATCCTCCCGGTCACGGCTGTCAAATGCTCTTCTAAAGACAGCCGTGAATCCAGGAGGACGCCCACATTGATTGGGTCAGGTCTTTTTTATACAATGTTAACAATAATAATACAGACAGTACATAGAATTCTAATCTTCCAACTTCAGACAATATTAATCTCATTTCAAATTCCTTTTACATTTTCCCTTTAATTCATTTAAGCATAAATAACATTTCTTCGCACCCTGTGTTTATTATCCCTTAGTAAATGTTGTCATTCAATATTTTTAAAATCACTCATTATTCCACCATAACATCAATATTCCAAATCAGTGGTGGGTTGCTCCCGGTTCGGTCCGGTTCTATAGAACTGTTAGTAAAACTGGCGGGAGGCTCCGCCCACCCGCCATGATGACATCATGGGTGATCTGCACTCCTGCTGTGAATCGGTAGTAAAGGTAAATGGAACCCACCCCTGTTCCAAATGTATAGGATTACTAATAACACCAGTTATTAACAATATTCAATCCATCATGGGAGTATATCTCAAAGAAGACAATAATTGGAAGGGGGAAAAAAACCCCAGAAGAATAGAGATGAAATAAAGGGCTTGGTTGGACCTTGATATACTGTAGCAAAGAGACAACAGAAATTTAACTAGAAAGGCATATAGAAAAAGGGTCTGGTGAACTTCCTAATAACTTCCTTTGGCAATTTCATCAAAACTAATAAGGATGCCTATTAGACTGTTTTTCTGTTGCCCTAACATCTCTTGGCTTCATATGTGGGTTTCACTATTTAATCCAGATGAGATGGATTAGACATCCAGCACTGTCATGGAAAACAAGATTATCTGCTAATGTTATGTTGGTTGCTGGGGCAATTGAGCTGATGCTGAGCAAAGTTTAGGCTTCAAGTGCGAGATATGGCGCGGTTCAATCTCTGAGTTACCATGGATTCAGCTTGACAGTTATTTTCTAAGGCCCCAAGTGGGCTCAGGGATCATGATACGGCACTGACATGCTGTGGCTGAAGAAAGAAGATAAGAGGTTAGGCTAAGCAACACACGCTTAATATTTAGCTATAAAACACTGGGTCAGATTCAAGAAAGAAATAAAAGATCCAGGTAGTCAGTTAGACTCATTGTAAATCTTACAACATGACAGAGTTGGTGTCTAGAAAATATCAAATCCATATATGCAGCCCATTTTCTATTTTGGCCTTTGCACAACTTTTATTGTTGCTATTGTCATGGTGCGAAGGAGGGAAGAGTGTCATTCAGCCTTTCAAAGTGCTCTGGAGAAAAAGAAGAAGAAAAAAAAAGCCCAGGGAGTCTTGGAAAATGCAAAAAGATGGCAAGTCTGACATTTATTGAAAAAGACATTGTCAGCTGAGTTGTAATTATATATACTTAGTAAGAATTAAACCTATAGTACTGGCTATAGTACCCCTCCACTTACATTGCAAACTGGCATTCCCAAACATTGGAAGGATAGTTTACAATCATGTTCAAAGAACACTTGCTTTATCTGTGGTTTTTTTAAAAAAAAAAACGATTCTTGCCTGTGAAAATAAGACAGTAGAGCAACCGCAATGTTAAAATGAACCTTGGCGATATCCATGCCACACTGTTTATTGGTGTTGTTTATGGCAAACAAATTTCCTTCCAAAATGCATTTGCTCTGTAACAGCTAATTTATAATCTTTTCAGGTGGGTCTCCCTAAAGATTTTGCCCCTTGTCTGCACCTTTATCTACACAAGCCAGAAAAATGAACATTTGTCTTGGATGTTTGTTTCCAGTTTTAGATTTACCACTGTTCACGTTTTCACATATGCCCATATCTTCCACATACACTACAATGCACCACAAAGAATTGTTTAAGACTTACTCTTTATTGGTTGGCTATAGCGCCAAGTAGAAATAAAACCAGAATGCTAAAACTGAATGTTAAGGAAGACACCTTTTTGTCTTTTAAAAAGCATAATGCAGGGCATGTTTGTGACAGCTCATTTGCTCTTACCATTTTCCTGTTAACCTTCAGAGATCCTGCTTTTATTTTTCTACCACTCATTAGAGTGTAAAGTTTAATAGCAATCATTAAAAATCAAGAAGGGAGAAGGAATGCAAAATGAAAGGAATTTGGCATGTACATATTTTATCTGTCAGTGGCTTTGAATGCTGGAGGATTTATGAGAATTCATAAGAATTTATAAGGGAAACAGTACATTTCATTGGACTATCACAGTTAGCATCCTATGTTGCTGTCCAGGGTACTGGATAAAGAAATAAAACTTCAATTGACACAAATGAGCATCAAATATTACATTTCATTGGTCTACTTCTGTAACCACTATAACTCAATTTACCCTTGCTGAACTAGGAGGCAGTTATTTTCTTGAAGTATAAAGGTAAAGGTTCCCCTCGCACATATGTGCTAGTCATTCCCGACTCTAGAGGGCAGTGTTCATCTATGTTTCAAAGCTGAAGAGCCAGCGCTGTCCAAAGACGTCTCCATGGTCATATGGCTGGCATGACTAAATGCCAAAAGCACACAAAAGCTGTTCCCTTCCCACCAAAGGTGGTCCCTATTTTTCTACTTGCATTTTTTACGTGCTTTCGAACTGCTAGGTTGGCAGAAGCTGGGACAAGTTACGGGATCTCACCCTGTTATGTGGCACTAGGGATTCGAACCACTGAACTGCCAAACTTTTGATTGACAAGCTCAGCATCTTGGCCACTTTGCCGCCACATCAGTTGCTGAACTAGGAGGCAGTTATTTTCTTGAAATATACATTGCCCTGAAATACTACTTTCAACTCAAAATCTGCGTCTCCCTCCACCCTCAGAAATCACTTATTTGGAAATAGTGCTTAAAAGCAAGTGGATTTTTGTTCTGCCTGCAGAGTTGTGGCTTGGTATCACTGCCCACTGCTGACTCCAAAATGTAACTTTTTGAAAATTATTTTAGGAAAAAGTTACTCGTTAGCATTCAATGTTGCTCCAAGGAAGATCTAGTTTGCTTACGGCTATGTTTTATTCTTGAATCAGATAGAGCTGTATGTTTGGCTCTAAGGCATAGCTTCAGGGATCACCTATAGCATAGCTGTGGGGGGAAAAGTTTGGTAGAATACCTACTTTGCAGATACAAAACATTTCAGATTTAGTGCAAACTGAAACTAGTAGTTTTTTCCCCCTAACATCCTCAAAAGCTGCAGTCCGTCAACATTAGCAATGTTGAGATTTAAGGACCAAGGATAGGCTCATTTAAGGTAATTCCAGTGCAGTGGTGAAATCCAATTTTTTTTTACTACCGGTTCTGTGGGCATGTCTTGGTGGGTGTGGTATGACTTGGTGGGCGTGTCTTGGTGGGCGTGGCAGGGGAAGAATACTGCAAAATCCCTATTCCCTCCCCACTCCAGGGGAAGGATACTGCAAAATCCCCGTTCCCACTCCACTTCAGGGGGAAGGATATTGCAAAATTTCCATTCCCACCCCACTCTGGGACCAGCCAGAGGTAGTATTTGCCGATTCTCCAAACTATTCAAAATTTCCGTTACCGGTCCTCCAAACTACTCAAAATTTCTGCTACCGGTTCTCCAGAACCTGTCAGAACCTGCTGGATTTCACCACTGTTCCAATGTTCTAAATTCCTTCTGACCTATTGATTTATTGACTGAACCAAAATAGAGCAAAACGTTGCTTAAAGTGTGCAACGTTCAGACAACCATTCAAGATAGTTCAGACTAGAAATCCAATGTCACATGGATCAATACTACTTTTATGGTAAATCTATAGTAACATAACTTAACAAATCTAAATGCATGAGCCCCTGTCCCTTTATCTTTGTGAGAACTCGGGAAGGTCTTGTCTGACACATTGCCATGCACAAAAGATCAAGTCCATACATGAATTTCCAATTAAACTGATTTATTGCTACTCGTGGATAGTCAAAGGAATCTTCTCAGCTAACAGTTAGCTCTGCATCTACTTGGAGTAAGATAAGGTTCAACAGAATTCAAGGGAGGTTTAACTTAGTTCATTTGTGGCTACGTAGGAATTCTAGGCTGCTCCCTCTTTTAACTCCATTCCCAGATTCTGCCATTCCTTCTGCTACAGACATTTACTCACTGCCCCAGATTCAGTTTTCTTTTACCTGACCATTGTCTTGGTGGTGGTGTCTCCCTACTGTCTCCAAGGCCATTTGCCCTGTCCTCTACCTATTCAACCAGCCCCCCTTATTTATTCAATCTGATTATAAATAATTCAATTAAAAAGGAAAAGCCAGAGCTGAACAAAAAGTCTTCTTTTCTTTTGAAGAGGGACATTTTTGATTGGCATTCCTCTTTTATTTTTCTCAATTCTGCTTTTGGGAGGGGGGGAAGAGGATATTTTAAATGATGGTGTTCAGTTTTCTATTCTGTTAATTTTTCTCAATGCTCTACAATGGGATTAGAGAAAATAGTTTAATTTGGCTTAATGTGTAGTGTAAATCCAGCCTTTGTGATCTAGCAACCATGGCTTCTTGCTTTATGAATTCAGTCAATTCTGGCTTACCAAGTAAAATGGGAGTGAGTTGAAGGTCTCATTTCCCTGTGAAGAAAAGAGATTAGGGCACTTTTAAAGCTTTCCTTTATTATTTGACTTAGAATACCCAGTGACTAGTTTCTGGCTAAGGTCATTAGCCCAACAATTATTGTTGCTAATTTTGTCATCCCCTTGGATTCCTTTTCATCTCAATATCCTGAAGCACCTCAGCGCACTGGGGGATTATCTTTTCTTCTCCTGCACATTCTTAGATGCTTAATATGATACACATTAAAAAAAGATCAACCATAAGACCCTGGGCTACAACTTATGTAGGCACATTTTAAAAGCTGGTTTGGGTATAATATTTTTGCTTATTTCCCAAAATAAGCAAAGCTCTTTACCTTCGCTGCAAGGGTTAGATTATCCTCAATAACGTAGGGTATTCTGCATAAAGTATTTTCTTTCAGGATTGGGAATAAATAGGCTATTTCTACAGGAAGGAAAAAAAAAGTTACAAAGAAGTAAGGACTAACTGGGGGCTACCTAAAATAGCCTCTTCTTTGTGATATTGTTTCTCTGGAGTAATAGATTAGATGAATATTTCCTTTTCAAATACGGTTAATTGACATTATTTCTCCCAACTGTTGCTGTGACATTTTCTCTGGATCGTGCTGATACCTCCTATCTGAATTGGTTGCATCAGTGATTCCACCCAGTCAGGGGTCACGTAGAAACAGATAATCTTGAAGTGCAAAGTAGTCAAAACTCATAAATTTAGAGCCACTGTGGTGGGTAGAATGATAAGTACGACATAAGATAGGGAGTGGGAAAGAAGTGATCTTTTGTTATAGTAGGAGGGGAGAAAGATGTTCTCTGTAATATGGGTCAACTCTTAACAAGCTGTTGCATCAGACTAGGAATATATTAGGATTACATAAAAGTGTTTATTGCTATCTCTGTTGGACTCCTCACAGTTGATACAGTAGTCCATCCGTTTCAAGCGTTTCCTTCAAAGATCAGAATAATACAATCTGTTGCGGATGGTATAGAGATTTATTTCCAAAGTATGACATATTTCACAGGACAAGTAAATGAAACCTGTACACAAAGCATAGAAAAGCTTGGTGTTGCATTACGCTTTCTCCATATATTATCATTTTCTGCTAATGTTGTTGATCATAATGCCTACATATCTAGTGCACACATTATGGTTCTTTTCTGTGTTTTATACTTGCAGATGGATAATGATTGTTGAGTTGCAAATAATTGTCTTGACCTTTTGCTTTATTTCTCTGCGCTGCCCGCATAGAGAAAAGGCTATTACCCTCTGTAATAATGCCATGGATACTTCAAAGGTCATTTCATAAACCACACTTGTACAATAGATGTTCATCATATTTCTAATAAGGGCAACACATGGTCAGTTTTCAGCATAAATAGAACTGTCTTCTGAACTTTAGATGAATCTGCCCTTGGATTTATTAACAAAAAGTTTATTTGGATAAGCAAATCTATTTTGAGGAAGCCTGCTGGTTTCCTTTTATGAACTTCCAGATGAAACATATTTCTTCCTTTTTAAGCAGGCAAAAGAGCAAACCACACAGTTGTATTGTCAAAGCAATACTTAGTTTCTTCCTCAATTTGCTCCTGGGACAATGTAAAAGAATGCATCTGTCAGAAGATGGCACTCAAGGGCTTCAATCACACAAGAACCATTGGGGTAACCGTTTTTGTTTAGGGACATAAAGGGATAGTACTTTGGAGCTCGGAGGTAAAGGATATTTTTTTTAAAAAAAATCACAATACAAAAAAGGTAAATAAAGCCTGTTTCCCCGAAAATAAGACATCCCCTGATAATAAGCCCAATCAGGCTTTTGAGCGCATGTGGTAAAATAAGCCCTCCCCCCAATAAACCTTCCCTGAAAATAAACCTTCCCCGAAAATATTTAAACGTATATGCAGGCGGTCTTCGCCATTTCCTTTGGTTAGGGTTAGGGAAACAGAGCTGGAAATCAGGTAAGATGGCAAGAAGATCCCCGTCTTGCTCCATGCACCCCAAAATATTAAGACCTCCCTGAAAATAAGGCCAAGCACTTATTTCGGGGTTTGAAAAAAATATAAGACAGGGTCTTATTTTCGGGAAAACATGGTAAGAAATCAGGGCTTTGCTTGCATTTTAAAAATGGGACGATGGTCTAGCTCAGTGATGGCTAACCTTTTTGCCGTCGCGTGCCAAAAGCAGGGGGAATGCGGGGAAGTTGCCCACGTGCGTGCCCACACCCATAATTCAATGCGGCCCACACTTGCATGTGTTCTCCCCATGCTCCCCCCTGCTTTTAACACGTGATGGCATAGTGGGCCCGGTAGGCCTGTTTTTCACCCTCCCCAGGCTCCAGAGGATTTCTAGGAGCCTGGGGAGGGCGAAAACAGCCTCCCCCACTCCTGGAGGCCCTCCAGAGGCCAGAAACGGCCCATTTCCCAACTTCCGGTGGGAGCAGAAGGCCCAAAGGTCAGCTGGCTGGCGCATGCATGCATGCTGGAGGTGAGCTATGGCAAGGCTCGTGTGCCCACTGATATGGCTCCGTGTGCCACCTGTGGCACCCGTGCCATAGGTTCGCCATCACGGGTCTAGCTAAATATCAGAAAAATGAGTTTGCATAGCTGTTTATCAAATACATGTAACATTTTATGGTCTTTCTTTTCTGAATTCTGGATGATTAAATTGATCTGGCTTCAGTGACTATAAAATCTTCAGCCATACAAGAGGGAGATGAGGTTGATCTAATGTTCCTACTGTGTTTTTAAATGCAATAGCAGGCCTCTAAATAGTAGATCTGACAGTTCATTGTAATTTGTGTTCAAGACCTATCGTGAATCTACTTCGTATGGTGGTATTGTGTTGTGAAATGTCCGGGATTTTACCCTGGAGGTGAGTTTCACATAAAAATTGGAATTCAGCTGGTGAATAAAACTTAACACTGCCCAGGCTAAGGCTATGAGAAGCTCTGGTTAAATGAACTTGAAAAATCAAACTGAATAATCAAAATCACTTGTCACTGAATCGGGTTGAATTATTTGAACAGCTTTGTGCTTGAACAAACAAGGGTTTTCAAAGCAATTTGGAAATGATAATCACATTTGCCCAATACAATCATTCAGTTCAGCTCTCTAGATGAAATCAGACTGATTTGGTCAAACTGAATTGGCTCAATTTTTCAAATCAAATTGATGTCCTGAATTGGATTGGAGCTGATTTACACACCCTTGCCTGACAACGTTTTGTCCACATTAATAGAGAGATTTTCTTTCGACTGACTAAATTAGGAGGGAGGGGGGAATTTCAGTATTCAGTTTGTTCCCCTCTCCTTGTTAGAGGAGACATAGACCCATATCAACTAATATTTAGCTTTAAATGTTTAGAAAGTTATGCCGTTCATCTACTATTCCTAACAGAATGGCCGGGATCTTCAAATAGGTTATTTCAGACAGCTGTTGTTTTGCATTAATAAAAGCTGAGACTCTGAACATCGATAATGATGAGAAGATAACTGGATCTATAGTACCATGTTTTCCCCAAAATAAGACCCTGTCTCATATTTTTTGCACCCCAAAATAAGCGCTTGGCCTTATCTTTGGAGAGGTCTTATTATTTTGGGGTGCATGGAGCAAGATGGGGATCCTCTTGCCGTCTTACCTGATTTCCAGCTCTGTCTCCCTAACCCTAACCAGAGGAAATGGTGGGGACTGGCTGCAAATGCGCTTAAATATTTTGGGGAGGGCTTATTTTTGGGAGAGGGCTTATTTTCGGGGGAGGATTTATTATCCGGGGAGGTCTTATTTTCAAGGAAACATGATAGATAAGTCTAAGTAATCAGAATTGGTGATATGTTGAAATTATGTATAAATTGTAAACGGGGGAAATTACTGTGCTTTTCAGTATAACTATTTGTCCCAAACAGATCTGGCTACTAGGTTCTCTTGAGAACTTAAGATGAAACACTTTGTTTAGATGATTAGGAAGACTCAGGATGAATCTGTCAAATAATAAGTTAAAGTTTAAGTTAAAGCATTTTCTGGAGTGGTAAAAGAACGGTCAAGTTCTATCTGCCATTAAAACATTAGCACAGAGCTGCCCAGCAGAATTGTTTAATGCTGTAATGCAAGTGCTACATCCCACATTAGGAATTGATTGATTATATGCCATCAAGTCATTGTTGACTCTTAGCAACCACAAAGATAGATTCCCCCCCCCCCCCAGGAGGATCTGTCCCTACCTGGTCCTTAAGCTCTTTCAAGGGTGTGCTCATCACTACTATAACTCAGCCTATCCACTTTGCTGCTGGTTGTTCTTTCCTTTTTAGTTTTCTCAGCACCCAAGCCTTCTCCGGGAATTGTTTCCACTGGATAAAAATCATACATTCTTTTTCCAAGGGCAACTTTACAAAGCATTATTCTTGTATTATCTATGAGTTTTTCAAAGACCAAATGTTCATAGACCCAAAGAGACTTGTACACGTATTATTTGCAAATAGCATGAGGATAGGAGAAGGGGAAATTGTACGCATTTGTACAATTCCCTCTTTTCCTATCCTCATGTTATTTGCAAATAGTTCTGTTTAAAATATGCCTTAGGCATATTTTTCTTTGAAACTACTAATTTATACAGTATAGTACGGGTACTTATTTTAATTGGGAATATCCGATTCAACATTGGAATAAAGTGTTTGTAAACCTAGAGACAATTGCATGAGTTGGTTGTTTTCTTGCAGGCATATTGTTACTTTTGCTAGGCAATATCAACAGTGTATGTGAGAGTGGTGTCTACTGGTTGTTTATATATTGTAGTTAGCCGTGTCAGTCTTGGAAATGATTAGTTTATCTCCTTAAATGTTCCTCGATTGGGTGTTTATCCCCTCCTATTTTTGGTTTATCTATGTGTTAACACCAGGGGTGGGTTTTAAAATTTTTTACTACCGGTTCTGTGGGCATGATTTATTTTGTGGGAGTAGTTTGATGGTCATGTGACAATTCTTTAGGATTTAGCAGAGGTACTGGTCTACCAGGCTTTTAACTGCTTGTAGAGCTGTACAGGTCTACCCATTTGTTTTTCAAGCGCGTTGGTCTACCCATTTGTTTTTCGAGCATCCCAGTCTACCAATTTGTTTTTGGAGCGTCCTGGTCTACCCATTTCTTTTCGAGTGCACTGATCTACCACCACACTGCCTTTTAACATTGATCAGCTGTAGGGCGGCCCTTTGAAGCCGCGCGGCAAGAGTGTAAACAGTTTTTTTCCTTCCAGCCGATCAGCTGGGAGTTGGGAGGCAGTGAAAAATTGGGGGCAGGGCCAAATAAAAGGTAAGAATAACATGGGGGGGGGGGCAGGAGGGCCCAGCTCCCAAACAAAGAGAACCAGTTCGGTGACGTCATATCGTTCCCGCTACCGGCTCAGCCGAACCGGGCTGAACCCGGAGGAACCCACCACTGGTAACACCTGGAGAGGTGAGTGTACTGGGGTGTTTGTTTCATTCTTATGTTTTTGACTGGAACTTTTAAATGGTCCATAGATGGATGTGTTTATTAATGTCTGATTTATCAGAATACCAAGCTTAAAGAATTCTCTAGCATTTTTGATTTCATTTCAGAGAACACCAAGAACCCAACTATTCTACCCTCACCTACATATATTCTCTACTAATGGGACAATTATATTTTCCCTTAGGAGCTTCTTGGAAAGCTGCTAGGATGAAATTGTGAAGGAACTGGTTGACAAATCACTTCCATTATGGTATGGGCTTCATGTTAAGAATAGGCCTGGGGTTGCGATTGGCGCACTCAATTTTTTGATGGAGGAATTTTACTGTTGTTATTACTGTTGTACAAGCTGAAGGTACAGATAAGTTATTGAAAGATGTCTAGCCAAACATTTGTAAATTGGATTCTTGTCCAACCTGGTTGATGGAAAGATTGCTATAGGACGGAGGACGGAAAATTTTGGAGATAGTAAATGTTTTCTTTTTATCCTTGCATGTTTTTAGACTAACATTTCCTAACTTATTTTAACTTATGCTTCATTATGACTGATTTAGTTTGTTGTATCACACTGAATTTGTGGCTGTTTTGCATATTCATTATAAATCATCCTGGGAGCTGTTGGACCAAAGGCCATTACGCAACTTACTAAGCAAAACAAAAATTACAAACTAAGCTGAGGTTTGCCTACAGCTATGATTCAATACTTGTAGATTGTCCTTCTGCAGCGATGTTTTTGTGGGTTTTTTTTTTTTTTTGCTTTTCTCGAGGCTTCATTTAGGAGTTTGATTTGTTATGAGGTAAATTTAGATTTCTATATAAAACAACCCAGGATTTTCACTTTCATTTCATTTTATTATTTTTCTTGAATGAAAAATTTCATTTATTTATTTCTTTATTTTTGTTTAGAGAAAGGTCTAGAAACTTTTAATAAAATCAGCTAATTTTTCAAGGCAGTTTCAGTTTTACACACACACACACACACACATACACAGACTTTGCCTGAAATAATATACATACATACATACATACATACATACATACATACCAGGGGTGGGTTCTACTTACCTTTATTACTGGTTTGCAATGGGATTGCGCGCATGCGCAGATCGCTTCTGATGATGTCAGGGTCAGTGGGCGGAGCCTCCCGCCAGTTGTATTACCGGTTCTATAGAACCGGTCCAAACCAGGGGGCAAGCCACCACTGATACATACATACATACATACATACATACATACATACATACATACCCACACACACACACTTATAAATATATTAATACACACACACACAGAGAGAGAGTTTGGCAGTCCAATTCCTACCAGCTCAAAGTTGACTCAGTCTTCCATCCTTCCAAGGTGGGTAAAATGAGGACTCAGATTGTTGAGGGCAATATGCTGACTCTGTAAACCGCTTAGAGAGGGCTGTAAAGCACTGTGAAGCGGTATATAAGTCTAAGTGATATTGCTCTATGGATACCCTATATAGTAATTCAGCAATAGCTGGATGTCTAGTGTGTGAGAGACAGATACATGCATTTCTACTTACGTATCTATCTACCTACCTACCTACCTATATTTAAATTTACTCATCTCTTTTCAGGAGAGATAGTGGTCAATCTTCTATTTCTCTGCTTTCTTAGGTTTATGAGCTTCAGTATTATTTCAGGAATGGTCCAGATTCTTTTCTTGCCTCTGTATGGCATGTTTATTCCAGAGAGAGTGAGATTAGTTACAATCAGGAATATGTATCAGGAGCTAATAATCGGTCACCATCTTGGATGCCCTCAGCCACCTTCTGAGACTTGTAACAACCATTCGCACAATAGCTGTGAAATATCATCAACAGTATTACCCAGTATTACTCTAATCTAAAGTTCCAGAGAAGAACATTTTCTTCTTGTTAGGCTTACATTTGCATCACATTTTCCCCATCTCTTTCTTTCTTCTGCTTGACTTTCTGCCATATTTTAAGTTGTGTTTGGTGCAATAAACCCTTATCAGGTGCCTCTTATATCATGTCTCTTCTGACAAGGAAAGTTAATTGAAATAGCTGGATTTGCTTAACAACCACATAATTCACTTAACAACTGCAATGACTCATTGAAAGACTGTGGCAAAAAAGATCATAAAATCAGACGTGGCTGTCTTAACGACCACCTTGCTTAGTAACTAAAATTCTAGTCCCAACTGTGTGGTAAGTTTATTGGTTCGATTTATATTCCGCCCTTCTCCAGAGACTCAGGGCGGCTTACAATGCGTTAAGCAATAGCCTTCATATTTTTGTATATACCTGCTTAGTAGGGCCTTCGCCCCCCCCCCCCCCGCAAGCGGTGTTCTTTTTTATACAAAGTCAGCTTATTGCCCCCACAATCTGGGTCCTCATTTTACCCACCTCGAAAGGATAGAAGGCTGAGTCAACTTTGAGCCTGGTGAGATTCAAACTTGCAGTAATTGCAGCAGGTGCTAGTTAACAGCGCATTAGTCTGCTGCACCACCAAGGCTCTAAGCCACCAAGTTGAGGACAATCTATATAGTTGTATCAGTTATAATTTCTTTAGGAAATCCTCCAGCAAGCAATTGAAAAACCTGCATTCTAAAATCTCTACCCAGAGATTCTCCTCTTCAGACCAACGTTGAATCAAAAACAAAAGTAATGAGTTCATAAACTCTGACTTGACAAGTACCACAATACACAAAACTGAACAAAGTCTCAAGAGGTTATTTGTAAGAAATCTAAAACGATGCTCTTGAATTGTCATTTCCAAAGTTTCTGAAGCATGCCTTCACAGACTTAGAACAGTTTGTTTAATAACTGTTCAAAGTGACATGGCACTAATGGATTTATGAGCATTTTTCACACTTACGACCTTTCCAGCATTCCCATGAACATGTGATCAAAATTCAGATGTTTGGCAAGTGGTTCATGTTTATGACTTTCGCTGTGTCCAAAGTTCATATTATCACCTTTTGTGACTTTGCGACAAGCAAATTCAATGGAAAAGCTAGATTCACTTAAAAATTGGGTTACTAACTTATCAACTGCAGTGATTCACTTAACAATTGAGGCAAGAAAAGTCATAAAATGGGGTAAAACTCACTTAACAAATATCTTACTTAACAACAGAAGTTTGATCGTTAAGTTGAGAAATACTTGTATTGCATATGCAAACATCTGATAGCCTCATCTAAAATTAAAGTCTTTTTTTTAAAGAAAAATGAGTGGATGTGAATTCACAAGATGTTTACCCCCTTAATAGCTTCCCTTCCTTCATACGAGTATATTTCTTTTCTTTTCGCCTTTAAATATCTTGTCCATTTACCATGAGTTCTCTGTGGCAATTATGCAATCAAAAGACTTCGTGAAAGTATTTGTTACTGCAATTAATCATCTTTTCGGCATAATACTGCTGGGATTTCTCAGAACTAAATAGCTAGATATAATGAGATTTTGAAAATAAAACATCCATCTGTTTTTTTTTTAAAAAAACCCTAGAACCAGCTGCCAGAATGGCGAATAATTGACATATCAGCCCTTTTACTCCAGCATGGCAACAGGTGATCTAATAGGAAAATGGAATGTGAAATCTATCATATTGCTATAAACAGCCAGTGTAATAGATAAGTGCATCTGTGAGCTTATTTTAAACACTTAGCACACCCAGCTTTCTTCCTTGTCTGGCTCCTTTCATCCTAATAGGATTCCCAGTGGGGTAAAGTTGTATTTTTCATCACTAGCCTGCCTTTAAGGAGAAATGGAAAGTCATTGTTTATAAGTAAGAGCTGCCATATCTTTCAATTTTAAGTGCAGTGGATAGAATTGATAAATATCAAATGAAAATAAGGGCTTCCATCACCTTTCAGCTAAAGGCGGAGAGCAGATTTCGGGATGAAGTCAAAGAGTTTCAAAGATTTTTGCCTTCCCACAATTCCTATCACATGTCCCAAGGTTAAATGTTTTGCCCGAAGCCAGCTGCTTAGAATGATAAAGGCGCACTCTCCGAGAGTGGTCTCTTTGTAATGTTAATAAATCTAGATTTTGATATTGGAAGAAACCCAGGGAAAACCTGCCAGTTTTCGATTTTGAAAACTGCTAGCTTGTTTAGTGGAAGTTGAAAGGGAGAGGGGGAGGAAAATGGGAAAGAATTAGTTTGGGAGAGAGACAGAACCAGTCTGAACTGGCAATGTTAAAGAGATGCAGAGGTTTTGTGGCATTTCTTTTGTCATCTTACTTATGCTTGAAAAGGAAAAAGAAATGGTGTGATTATTTAATTAAGTGTCATATTAATGTGCACAATGGCATGTTCTATCAGAGAGTCATCTTAATGTAATGAATAACTTTCTGATAGTTTGGGGAAAAAAGCATTTCACTCTACAGCAGTCATCTGAAACTATCTGCTTTCTCCAAAATTATATTCCCTTCCAACTTTATGAATCGTAATCTGCCCTGGTGAACGGATCAAAGCAGTTGAACCTACAATTAGTCCATCCAAATGAATTATTTTGTTCACTACTACACATTGCATGTGGAACTGTCGTCTCCTTTGTGTGTGAAGCTGCTCAGGTGGTCGGTCCAGAAGCTACAGCTGGTGCTGAATGAGAATGAAGCAGAACGAAACAGACAGGTTATTGCTGTGAAACTGAACCTTGGCTAACCAGTTAAGTACCATGCAAGCTGCAAAGTTTTTCATATAGTGTACAAAATTTAAACTTAGAATAGAATAGAATAACAGAATTGGAAGGGACCTTGGAGGTCTTCTAGTCCAACCTCCTGCTTAGGCAGGAAACCCTACACCACTTCAGACAAATGGTTATCCAACATCTTCTTTAAAAACTTCCAGTGTTGGAGCATTCACAACTTCTGGAGGCAAGTTGTTCCACTGATTAATTGTTCTCACTATCAGGAAATTTCTCCTTAGTTCTAAGTTGCTTCTCTCCTTGATTAGTTTCCACCCATTGCTTCTTGTCCTGCCCTCAGGTGCTTTGGAGAATAGCTTGACTCCCTCTTCTTTGTGGCAGCCCCTGAGATATTGGACCACTGCTATCATGTCACCCCTAGTCCTTCTCTTCATTAAACTAGACATACCCAGTTCCTGCAACCGTTCTTCATATGTTTTAGCTTCCAGTCCCCTAATCATCTTGGTTACTCCTCTCTGCACTCTTTCTAGAGTCTCCACATCTTTTTTACATCGGGGTAACCAAAACTGAATGCAGTATTCCAAGTGTGGCCTTACCAAGGCATTTTAAAGTGGTATTAACACATCACGTGATCTTGATTCTATCCCTCTGTTTATGCAGCCTAGGACTGTGTTGGCTTTATTTGGCAGCTGCTGCACGCTGCAAGGATAAAAATCTTTTTATCGTTATGGATGTGGCCAAACACTGAGATCATTGGTGGAGGTCCTATAGCATTTGTCACCTAGTGGCCATTTGTGCATGTGTTTCCAACATGTTTCTGGGCACGATTAAAAGTCTTGGAGAAGATATTAAAGACCTCTTTTAAGAACCTGGCTATTTTGGGATTATTATTTTCCAAACCAGCCTACATATGCCCCATAGAATGATGGATATGCCATTTTCTATAACACAACAGTGGTAGAATGGGATTACTAGGACAAGAGCTACTGAAGATCATTATTCTACCTCTTCTACTGGAAATTTTTGCTTCAGAGAGCAGTTGGCAGGCTCTCTGGTTACCTTTTGCCAATTAGTTAAGATCATATATTAATTGTCTTTCATTCTTTCATTCTACTTGCATCTGATGACCTACATTAACTATATTATATGTCTGCTTCAATTGCATGATATTTTTTTCTATTTTTTTTTCAATTTTCTTCTGAATAACTTTAATTCTCCATTGGGGTTAGCTGTTGGTAACTTCCCTGAATAGAATCACATACTAGAATGGTGGGTTATACATTTTAATATAAAAATAAAGGAATAGCAAGCACTAGATCTCAAAGTGCCAGAATGGCAGTCTCTGTTGTAATGAGCTGTATAATTTTAAGTATACATGAGTAACACTGTAATCCAGAGGTGAAATCCAAAATTTTTCCCTACCGATTCTGTCGACGTGGCTTGGTGGGTGTGGCAGGGGAAGGATATTGCAAAATCTCCATTCCCACCCCACTCCAAGGGAAGGATAACCCTCCCTGCAAAATATCCATCCCCCCCATTCTGGGGCCAGCCAGAGGTGGTATTTGCCGGTTCTCCGAACTACTCAAAATTTCCACTCCCAGTTCTGCAGAACATGTTAGAACCTGCTGGATTTCACCCCTGCTGTAATCCCATTCTCTCTACGACACAACAGAACTATTTTCCAATGTTGAATATTCCAGAACTTCTTGTATAATTGTAACCTGTATAATTAACAGTTTCCTAAAATATGAACAGAAATTTATGAATGAAAAATAACAACTGCATATTAGCTCCTCCATGGTCCCAAATATTATTTTTTCATACAATATAATACATTATTTTAAAATCAGCAACGTCTACAATATGGTTCCATATCTGGAATCAACATTAGTGAGATGACTGTGTTCTGGATATTTTTTTAAAATTCTTGTTGGAACCATTTTCATGGAGAACTTAGAGATGTGTCCAATATTCCAAGCAAAATATAAGTTTGGAAAGTTGTACATGATACATTGTCTATGAAGGTTCTCAATCATTCAGGTCATGGTTGTCCCAAAGTTATTTTAGATATGAGAAGCAAACATTATGAAGGAGAAAAAAAATCAAGAAATTCCAGATGCCTCTAGTAAAGCATCTTTTGGATGTACATAATACATCCAAGCTTGCCACTGAAAGGTAATATCTTAGGATACTTTGGCCTTCTTCCCCATAATATGTTTCATAATGTATAGTGTACTATAATAATACTGCATAGTATGGTTCATTTCTCATACATCAGCAGCTAATGATCTGGAGACAGATGTAGGAACTCCAAATAAATATCGCAAAAGTCCAAAGACTATTGATATTACTCATGAGATGCATCAAGCAAAATACAAGTATGAAATTCTCAGTGGGATGCCAAATCATGTATAATGCATGTATAATCATGTATAAATCATGTGTTTTAAATCTAGAACATCTTCTGGTAAACACTTATTTTCAAAAACCTGAAAGTAGTAATCTGCAAAAATTCAAAATATTACGTCAAAATAAGAGATAGAGAAGTATGAAGAGGAATGATAATCAGATCTAAAGTTAATTATTACTATTTATTTTGGAAATTTGCATTTCAAATTTAAATATGTAATTATAAAGTAATTGTCCATGATTATTTTGTTTTCTTAAATAAGGAGATTAGTCATACTTCTATTAACCCAAACATAACTTGCCTCTTACAGCAAAGCAATGATTTCTTCCCTCTTGGGGAATTGGGGATATTTTTATTAAAATAAATGGCTATACTATCTGGAGATTATGGGAACAATTGTTCCACATATTTGAAGAAAGCTAGATTGGGAAAAATAAAGCTTGACCAGAGCACTAACATGAGGTATGAATATGGACTCAAGACTTTAGATACTGCAAGTGTTTAACTGTAAGAATTGAAATAGGGAATCAGTGAAATAAGAGGGAAAATAATGTTACTGTATGATCCTTGGTTGTTCCATTTTTAGGATAGGGCACAGGGAATTAAAATAATGTTTTACAGAATATGGACTTCCATTTCATTAGTTAAATTAATGAAATTACCATATTTTTTGCTCCGGATCATAAGATGCATCTAGCTTTTGGGGAGGAAAACAAGAAAAAAAAATCTGCCTCTGCCTCCCAGCAATTTGCCTCCTTGCAGCAAACAGCAAACAGCCTGATCAGCTTCATCAGAGCCTGAATTAGCATGAGAAGCTGATTGGCGGTTGGATTGGCCTCCCAGAATACCATCGATCAGCTGTTCAAGGCTGCGGGGATCACTGCCACCTATTGCCACCATCACTGCCCATTGCCACTGCTGCCTATTACCGTCTCTGCGCGCCCCATTTTTGTCCTCCATGTGCTCCATTTTTGGTGTCTGTGCGTCCTGTATTTGGCCTGTTCCAGATGGCAGGGATCACCGCTGCCGCCTATCATTTGATGGCAATAGGCAGCAGCAATAGGCAGGCATCCCCGCTACCAGGAATGGGCCAAAAATGGGACGAGTGGAGGCCAAAAATGGAGCATGTGGAGGCCAAAAATGGGGCACATGAAGGCAGTGATAGGCGGTGGCGATGGCATTGATGGATGGTGGCAATACCCACAGCCTGGAACAGCTGATTGGCAGTATTCCGGGACACTGATCCAACCGGCAATCAGCTGCTCATGCTAAATCAGGCTGTGTTGAAGCTGACCAGGCTGTTTGCTGTTTGCTGCAAGGAGGCAAATTGCTGGGAGGCAGAGACCGAAGGGTGAGAACTGGTGGGGCTTCAACAACATTTGCTCTATAAGATGCCCAAACATTTCCACCCACCTTTTGGGGGGGGAAAGTGCATCTTATAGACCGAAAAATACAGTAGTTGGTTCATTAACTAACTAACTAATATTAGTTAAAAATATCCATGGGTTTTTTTTTTAACCAGGGCAAGATTTTTACCAACTGTCCCTGCTTGGGTAGATTTTCAATCATGATTTCGTGATTGTAGTTCTACTGATAGATCAGTGAGATTCTGAACAAAAGGTATTCTACTGAGTGAAGTCAATGCTGTGAGAATTGAAAGTAGCTTGGTAAAAAACCACAAAGTGGAATTTAAAGGGTGCTTTCTACTTTGCCTATAAACATTTTTAAATTTCCCTTAAGTACTAAACTGCCAAAAGAACATCAAGAGTTGAGGATGCTTAATCAAAGAGGGTAGGGAGTAACAATTATCATTGCCTGTTGTCTTTTTGAAAGATTATTATCTGGTACATTAATAGAAAATGTTTCTCAGTAGGAAAAGTAAAAAAAGTTTTTAACAAAACACTCTTTCGAAGCATTCCTAAAACTTTAATGCCAAACTCTTCTAGGGTTGCATGACTATTGCATCAAACTAAATCTATTAGAAAGTTCTAAAGTGTTTTTACTATTAAAAAGTTTGCACTGCACAACAGAAACTCAATATCAATCACCTTAAAAGCCCAAAGTCCTTTTATATCCATAGGTTGCATTGACTTATTCTTATATACCCTTGACAATGGTGGATAATCTTCTAACCCAGATGTATTTTCCTTTTTCTTTTTTGTTACACATTAGTAATAAGCATGGATTAGAAAGGCAACAGAATATTGACAGCTAAATGTACAAATATTGTATGGTTATTTTCATCTGAATTTTCTTCTGGTATATAACACAGCAATTTATCCATATCTTTTTACTACATACTTTGTAAGTACGCTTCTCTGATATAGCCATTTTTATATGTAATTTTTGAGTAGATAATTTTTTTGCAAAATTTGGAAAACTATGAAATAAAAGACTGGTTTTCCCATACGTATAAACCAGAAGTGCATAAAAATGTAGCAGGACCTTGAACTTTTTCCATGATCTGGAAAAATATACATGGTGTTGTGCAATGCCCAGCCACATGCACCAAATGGCAGTTTATGTATAAATAGCATCAGCATAGAATCTGAGCAATCAGGAAATCTGGTTCAAATGTCTCTATCAAAAAGCAATGAAGATGAATATGTTCTGGGTTTCCACTTCTCCAGAATCATAAGGGTACAGCCCTCCCCCTTTTTTAAAAAATTGTATTTTAAAAAAATATTTGGTATCCAAAACTGTAAAGCTGAGAGCAGGACATTGGATGATGGAAGAAGAATGGAAACTTGAAAAGTCAGGTTACTGTAGAGAGAATGATGAAGTTGTTGATGATGATTTAAATTTATATGCTGCCTAATTCCCAATGATTCTGGGTGGTAATGGATAAAAACATTAAAAACAAGAAAACAAGATATGGCTATACCAGCCAGGGTTCTTCACTGAATTTTCACTGTCTACTTTTTATATATTTACTTAAGGCAAGAAAGAAAGGAAAGAAGGAAGGAAGGAAGGAAGGAAGGAAGGAAGGAAGGAAGGAAGGAA
>WNWU01000024.1:11340823-11388303 GCA_012654045.1 Ptyas mucosa
ATGCCAGCCACATGACCACAGAGACGTCTTCGGACAGCGCTGGCTCTTCTGTTTTGAAACGGAGATGAGCACTGCCCCCTAGAGTCGGGAACGACTAGCACATATGTGCTAGGGGAACCTTTACCTTTTAAGTATCAACTTCCTTCCTTCCTTCCTTCCTTCCTTCCTTCCTTCCTTCCTTCCTTCCTTCCTCCCTCTCTCCCTCCTTCCCTCCCTCCCTCCCTCCCTCCCATTTTAGTTCAATGTAGTCTGGCTAAATTACTTTTTTATTATCTTTATAAGTTTCCCACATTCATTTTGACTCTGGAAGTCATACAACATGATAACCAGAAAAAAAAGATTCATACAATCATTGAAGGCTCATTGAAAAAAACATCATGATGGAATTAATTACAAAACAATATTCATTGATTCCAACATTTCCTGGTAAATTTGAGTTTCAAAAGGGATTTTGTGGAGATGTGGAAAGTGATTGCATACACAGACAATCACTCAAACAGGCAGTTTGATATATTGCAAGTAGCAAATGCATATATCAAGCAAACTCAAGCAAGGAGAGAAGCAATATGGAATTAAAAAGAAATTTCCGGACAGTGAGAACAATTAACCAGTGGAACGGCTTGCCTCCAGAAGTTGTGAGTGCTCCATCACTGGAAGTTTTGAAGAAAAGATTGGACAGCCATTTGTCTGAAATGATATAGAGTCTCCTGCTTGAACAGGAGATTGGACTACAAGACATCCAAAGTCCCTTCCAATTCTGTTCTTGGGATGGAGAGATTTGATTCAGCAAGACTCCTTTGGATAGTTGAGATGGTGAAGCTGAAATAATGAAATACACCAGCAGGGTTGAGTTGAAGCAGAAAAACAGAAATTTGGGAGGGGGGGGGGCAATTTTGCTGAGCCAAGAAGCCTTGAGTTTTTAATGAGTAAAATTTATTTTATTTGTAACATCTATAGATAGCGATACATCTCATTCCAGTAAAATCTCCTCAAAATTATTTCTCTCAAAATTTATACTGCTCCCTTTAATGCATAATGTTGGGAATAAAGATATCTGCTTGTTTCAGTTTTTCTTGATTTCCCAACTTCTTACTTGGTTTCACATTACAATACTTTCACCTAGATATAAATTACACTTCCCAAAAACTGAAAATGAAAATTTTTGCTGCGTGAAAATTGGTGCCCATTTTTGTGCACCTTTAACTATGTACAATTCATTGCATACACTGCATTTCTTGTGTACACACACACATACACACACATTTGTACGCAATGAATTGTACATAGTTACATTATCTTCTTGCATGTTTTCTCCAACAGAGATATTTTCTATACAGAAAATTTTCTGTATATTATATAAACAGTATATTTCATGTACTGTTAAAAGGGAAAAAATCATACCGCAAAATTCAGAGAAGGCCAGTTTTTGAAAACTTCCCAAGCTTCAGTTGGGATTTTGGTTTGATGATGGAAAATTAGGCCTTAAAAGGCAATGCAATGCAACTGAATAGCTAGTCTCACTGTCTACCATTTTAAAAGCTGAATACCCAAACATTGGTCTCTGTCAGTTTTAATCAAATCCCTGAAGTCAACTTGAACAGGAAGAGATGGTGACATTTCCAAAAGATGTTCAGACTTTGGTGATTCTCCAAAGGGAGAGATAATTGCATCATCAGACACCGAAATCAGCCCCAGCATTTCTCGCTAATGAAAAAAAAATGCCTTATGGTCAGAGATGTCTCAGTGTGGATCCAATATGATTCAATCCCAGCTTCTGGAATATATTTATAATTTGCTTTGGCTCAGTTGTCCAGTTCAGCTGTCAATTGCCATCTGTTTGGCTATGTTAACTTCATTTAATTTCATCCAGTTGTCAGTAGGGTTCAAGATTTCAGTTCAAAATGTTCATCGCACCTGTGTCCGTACATGGGGGTGGGAGGGGGGTGGGGGGGGGAGAGAAATCAACAATATTTCAATGAAGCTTAAGCTTCTTGGAGCCCTAACAATTTTCAGAAAGGACAAATCTCCAGGAGGCTTTTCTATTATCAAAAGATTTCAAACCAAATTCAAGTGTATTTGTTTCCCAAAGCAGCTTGAAATGGGCTTCTTGGCAAGGCAGGTGGAGAAGAAAAACTATTTCTGATATTCGAGATGGGTGATTGCCTTCAAACACTGGGGAAAATGATCATGGCTTCAGAAGCTTTGGAGGAACCCAAGGATTCCAAAAGTAGACCAGATCTTTAAACACATTTCCTCCTCTCCAAAGAAGATATTCTTTAAAGAAAACATTCAGGGGTAACTACAGTATATGAAGGCTGAGCACCAAAGAATTGAGGCCTTTGAACTATGGTGCTGGAGAAGACTCCCACAAGTCCCTTGGATTGCAAGGTGATCAAACTGGTCAGTCCTAGAGGAGATCAACATTGACTGCTCTTTAGAAGGCCAGATCCTGAAGACTTCCCACCTAATGAGAAGGAAGGACTCACTGGTGAAGAGCCTAATGCTGGGAAAGATTGAGGGCAAAAGAAGAAGGGGACAGCAGAGAATGAGGTGGCTGGATGGAGTCACTGAAGCAGTTGGTGTGAGCGTAAATGGACTCCAGAGGATGGTAGAGGACAGGAAGGCTTGGAGGAACGCTGTCCATGGGGTTGCGATGGGTCAGACACGACTTCACAACTAACAACAACAGCAGTATATGATCCCCCCCCCAACATGGGGATATAATTAGCAAGTCTGTGAAAACTCATTGGGAGGTAGACTTTAATTAATTCAATTTAATTTAATTAATTCAATTTATATGCCGCCCCTCTCCGAAGACTCAGGGTGGCTCACAATACATTTTAAAAAATCATTATAAAAACATTTAAAAATTAAAAACATTAAAAACATTAAAAACTCATTCACACCATTCATGGCCGGATCTTACCAGATCACAACAGTGAGATCAACGACCCCAGGCCTGCCGGAAAAGCCAGGTCTTCACCGCTTTCTGGAAGGCCAATAGGGTGGGGATGGTCCGGTTCTCAGGAGGTAACTGGTTCCAGAGAGCTGGGGCAGCCACAGAGAAGGCCCTCCCCCACGGGCCCGCCAGACTTCACTAAACACAATGGAAATTTAAATAAATACATAACTTTATTGTCATTTCTTCTAGATATACACGCATAGGATTGTCTTACTTTTATTGCCTATTAAAATTGTTAAATTTAACAATAACATTCCACTGTTTACCGGACATGGTTCCTGAAATGTTGTTTCCTATCTTTGTCATTATCATCATTTTTTCTTTTATCCCCTTCCTCATTCAGACTTTGGTCAATATTCCACATTCAGATCTCTCCCCCCCTCTTCTCCTCTTTCTCCTCCTCACCTGGCAGTTCAAAAAGTGTGCAAATGCAAGTAGATAAATAGATGCTACTTTGATGGGTTCATTAATGGGGACATGAAAGGAGCTCCCAACTGGGTGTCCCCTGGGGCAACAGTGATGTCACTGGCTGATCCTTTCACCTCAGAAGTGCCTCACAACAACAGCATGATTGCAGATTGCTTTGAAGAGCATGGGGCCATTTATCTGTTTCTTTAAGATCTAATGATTTGGGATTATTTTGTCAGTTTATTA
This sequence comes from Ptyas mucosa, assembly GCA_012654045.1. NCBI lineage: Eukaryota > Metazoa > Chordata > Lepidosauria > Squamata > Colubridae > Ptyas > Ptyas mucosa. The sequence continues at coordinate 11,344,440 of WNWU01000024.1, forward strand.
TTACGTGTCATTGAGAACTTGGCCTTAACCCATGTGGCAACCTGACAAAAGAAGCAACAGTTTGGCAGTTTCCATATACAGCACAGCTGTTGGCCTCTCCATTCAACTCTCTCTCCTCCCCCTTCTAAGAAAGATCAATTCTGGCAAGAGAACATAAGCCAAAATCAAGCAGTCATGATGCATATCTTTTAGTGCAGCAATGGAAACATCATTTTGCCTATCACTTTGCTTTTGGTCTCTTTCTGGCAGGTCATTCTCACTGATGAGGAAATTGCATCCCAAACTCTTATGAATTTGACTTTTCTCCATCTTGATCCTTTGACTCAAAGCTTAAAGTACTTTGGCTCTATTGGGGAAGAGAGCAAAACTCTGCATCACGTTTAGAGGGACACGCATTGGCTGTTGGGAAAATATGCAACAGATGTTTCCTTGAACCTCTGGGTATTAGCTCACTGAAAAGGAATTCAGATTAGTTTCTATGTTATGACAGCCTACTCTTCTCATTTTATTTTAGACTAGCTGTACCTGGCCACGCGTTGCTGTGGCCCAGCCTTGTGGGTATACAATATTGTTTAAGCGAGTGCCAATAATTTCCCTCTGTAGCTCAGGTCACACCTACTTTGGCTCCGTCCCAGTTTGCCGCAGGTGTAAGAGCTGGGTTCCTGGTTTGCCGGTTTAACCGCCTTCACCTTCGCCTTCGCAGCTCTCCGAACCACAGGATACCACACCAGGTACAGCATACTCCGTTAATGAGGAGGATGCTTCGCGGCGGTTGACATTTCCCGCCATTTTGCTTGTGGGTTTTGTGGTGGGTTTGGTGGCTGAGGGGAAAAGACCCGGCTCACGCCTGCCATTGTGGTGTCCAAAAAGATAGTATAGCGTGTGTTGTTGCTTTTACGTCCAACAGATGGAGCTGTTTTTCCAAAAATCATGTTTTTATCTGTCACAGGTGTGACATCTATATAATATAGGTGTATAAAAACACATGTGTATTCGAATGCAACGTTGTGTCAAAATTTCAAAGCAATCGGTGCAGAACTTTCGGAGATTTACGATTTTGAACAAACAAACATTTACATTTTTATTCATATAGATTAGGCATGTGCCAGTGGTGAGATTCAAATTTTTTTACTACTGGTTCTGTGGGTGTGGCTTGGTGAGTGTAGTATAGCTCAGTGGGCGTGGCTTGATGGGCGTGGCAGAGGAAGGATACTGTAAAATCTCCATTCCCTCCCTAGTCCAGGGAAGGTTACTGCAAAATCCCCATTTCCTTTCGATCAGCTGAGACTTGGAAGGCAGAGAATAGATGAGGGCAGAGCCAGTCAGAGGTGGTATTTACCGGTTCTCCGAACTACTCAAAATTTCCACTACCGGTTCTCCAGAACTGGTCAGAACCTGATGAATACCACCTCTGGCATGTGCAATAGTATTTGAACCAAAGGCCATACTGGGGTTGGAGTCATTTGGTCAGTCTGTACTTCAAGGCCAAAGGATGAAGATATGTTTGGGACTGGTAGATTCGATTTATATCGGCATTTAATTTTGTTCTACCTCAGTGCAACAAAACGCAAGGCAGGGTTGGGAATCCGTGAATCCAAAACCCTCTCCTTATTCTGTGATCCATTATTTGTCAACGGTAGTTAGCTGTATGTGAGGGAAAGACAAAAGGAGTTCCTATTGATCAAGGCCAAAGCCTGTATTAGGCCCTGCTTGTAGTCAACTCCCTTTAAAACCATCCAAGCGGTGGCCATTATCACATCCTCTAATAATCAATTCTGCAGGTTAATTGCAATCTTTTTCTTTCAGTTTCATTGGCTGATGCCTGATCTTAGTGTTTGGTAAGAGAGGAAAATTCTTCTGCCTGTCCACTTTTCCTGTGACATGCATGCATTTGTACTCCTCAATTGCACCATCCCCTTGAACTCTTTTTTTGTAAGCTAAAATGCTGAATCGGTTTGACTTTTTCTTCTAGAAAAGACACTTGAACCACCTAATTTGTTTGCCAGTTTGGAGTAGTGGTAAAAATGGCTGGCTTAGAAATCAAGAGACGGTGCGTTGTAGTCCTGCCTTAGGCATGAAACCCACCTCAATGACCATGGCCTAGTCCTCTCTCAGCCCAATTCACATGACTTGGTTGTTGTTGTGGGGAAAATAAGAGAAGAAAGAAGTATTATCCTGTTTTCCCCCAAATAAGACATCCCCTGATAATAAGACCAATCGGGCTTTTAAGCACATGGCAATAAGGCCAAGCGCTTATTTCAGGGTTCAAAAAAATATAAGACAGGGTCTTATTTTCAAGGAAACATGGTAGGAATGTTCAGTACCTTGACTTACTGTATTTTTCAGAGTATAAGACCAGTGATGGAATTCAGCCAGTTCGCACCACTTTGGGAGAACCGATTGTTAACTTTCTGAGCAGTTTGGCAAACTGGTTGTTGGAAGAAATCATTAGGGCAGAGAACCGGTTGTTAAATTACTTGAATCCCACCACCGCACAAGACACACCTTAGTTTTTGGGGAGGAAATTAGGGGAGAGGGGATTTTGCCTACCAGGTATTCATCTGGCTAGTCCCAGCACATTAGTTCGCTCACTGGTTTTGAGGTTGGGGCTGATTGGGGCTGTGCTTCTAAAGCAAGCTGATTGTCGGAGAGAGCAGCAATTAGAAAAGCAGGCAAAGCACGGAAGATCGCTTCGCTTGCGTTGGGCTGAAAAACAGCTTCAAAAGCACAGCTGATCCTCGGAGAGGGCTCCAGTGACTAAAGCAGGCGAAGCACGGAAGGGGTAAGAGACACAGCACCTGTTCCGGATAGTCATTTTGGGCACTGAGTGGGGTTACATTCAGAGTATAAGACACACCCAAATTTTCAACCTCTTTTGGGAGGGAAAAATGTGTGTCTTACACTCTGAAAAATACGGTACTTATAATATAATAAAGGCAAGATAAAAATCTAATAAATAGACAAGCAAACATCTTAGTTTCTCTTTTCTGCACTTTGCCCTTCCTTTCTCAAGCTTGTGTGACAAGCCAATTGGTCAATTCTTGTCACAACTAATGGATCAATACTCTGTTGATCTGAAAAAAGCAGACAGTATACTTGCAAAAAAATTCTATGAAGAATACACACACATGATATTTATTGCTATATCTCTTTATCTCCCTCTCTATCTCTCTGTGTCTATTCTATATATCCTATGTATCTATTGTTTGTCAGTCTGTCTATTTATTTGCTTTTCAAGTGGGGTGGCCAGAATTTTCTTTGAATGAAGAAATAAAGATAGACGAGCCTTCTTTTTAGAATTCCCACATTTAAGATTTAAAAACCCATCAAAAAAAAATCCCCACAAGAAACCACAAAAACAGAGTTTGTACAATAGGGACCATGTCATATAGCATGGATTATCCATATGGTAAGGGAAATCCATAATACTTTGTGAATCCAGAGAGATTTGAGAAAAAAAGCATTTTTCTTCACAAGCGCTTCAGAGAATATCTGATGTAAAGCATCACCTTACAATAAACCTTCATGTTAACTGTTTCAGAAGAAAATTAACAAGATGCAGAGTGTGAAAGGAAATGATATCCAATGATTTTTTTTAAGGGAGAGGGAAGAATGACCCAACAGAATAAGAACAATTTTGGGGAAAGAAAAATACTATATTTTTTGGAGTATAAGACGCATCTTTTTCCTCTCAAAAAGAGGGTGAAAATCTGGGTGTGTCTTATTCTCCGAATGTAGCCCCGACCAGCCTCGCAAACGGAGATTTCAGAGGGTGAAAGAAGCTTCAGGAAAAAAGCCTCAGAAACGAAGCTTCAGAAAAAAAAGCCTCTGAAAGGCTTTTTTTCTAAAATAATATGGCAAACAACAAAAGAAGAATCAGTAAAAGTTCTAACCAAACTATGCTAACAAATCTGGAGAATGACACAATAACCAACAGATTGGAAGAGGTTAATCTATATACCAATACCAAAGAAAGGAGATTGAACAGAGTACAAATAGTCTTTCAGAATAAAAGCCTCTGAAAGAAGCTTCAGAAAAAAAGCCTCCAAATAGAGTTTCTGAAAAAAAGGCTTTTTTTCCCTGAAGCTCTGTTTCGGAGGTTTTCAGAGGGAGAAAAGAAAAGTTTTTTCTGAAACAGAGTTTCAGAAGTTTCAGAGGCAGAAAAAAAAAAGCAAGGCACAGAGCTCACAACCAATGGACCTGTTGCTAAAATTCACCTCTGGGAACAGCTGATTGGGGGTATTCTGGGAGGCTGATCCACCCACCAATCAGCTTTTTTCTTATTTTGCTCCCCAAAAACTAAGGTGCATCTTATACTCCGAAAAATACAGTAGCTTTGAATTGAACACAGTAACACATTTAATTATTGGATAGTGTTATGTTTGCCTGAGAGATAATTTTTTTACATTGAAGTTTGCAGTTTGTATACTGATCTATCGATCTCCCTTGAGCTTGTTTGGAAGTTTGAGCATGGAAGCCTAGCCATCATTTAACCTTGATTAAAGATTGGTACACCTGTTCTTTTGGAATGGTTTTCCTCTTTCAACAAGCACACAGCTGTTGAAAGAATGCCTACGGAGTGGTGAAGGAGGGAGGGAATATCCATGTAGCCAGACAGATCACATCTGGCTGTGAAGTCCATTACCTCATTTATCACCGCCATTGATTTTGCTGACTTGGAATCTACCAAACTTTGCACAAGGGCGTACAATGGCTGTAGTCAGTAGTGGGTTTCAAATTTTTTTACTACTGGTTCTGTGGGCGTGGCTTGGTGGGCATGGCATGGCTTGGTGGGCGTGGCAGGGGAAAGATACTGTAAAATCTCCATTCCCTCCCCACTCCAGGGAAAGGATACTGCAAAATCCCCATTTCCTCCTGATCAGCTGGGACTCAGGAGGCAGAGAATAGATGGGGGCGGGGCCACTCAGAGGTGGTATTTACCGGTTCTCTGAACTACTCAAAATTTTCGCTAGCAGTTCTCCAGAACTGGTCAGAATCTGCTGAAACCCACCTATAGTCCTCAAAACAAGGTCAATCTATATCTATCTATGTAACATCTGTCTGTCTGCCTGACTGACTATCTCCATTCATCCATCCATCCATCCATCCATCCATCCATCCATCCATCCATCCGAAGTTTACATGGAAGAATTACAACAAAATCCTGTAATTTTTAATTGTGTATTGAGGTTACGATAGCTGCTATAGTGTTGACCTTGGGCCAATGACTTTCTATTAAAAACCCTTAGGAAGAAAACAATGTCAAACAACTTCTGAAATCTTGCCAAGATAACTGCAGAGACTTGGTCAGGCAGTTTCCAGGAGTCATAAACTGACTTGAAGGCACCCCTTCCTCTCCCCCAAAGCAGGGGTGAAATCCAGTAGATTCTGACAGGTTCTGGAGAACCGGTAGCAGAAAGTTTGAGCAGTTCGGAGAACCGGTAGCAGAAATTGTGAGTAGTTTGGAGAACTGGCAAATACCACCTCTGGCTGGCCCCAGAGTGTGGTGGGAATGGAGATTTTGTAATATCCTTTCCCCAGGAGTGGGATGGGAATGGAGATTTTGCAGTATCTTTCCTCTGGAGTGGGGTGGGAATGGAGATTTTGCAGTATCCTTCCCCTGCCATGCCCACCAAGCGACGCCCACCAAGCGACGCCCACAAAACTGGTAGTATTATTTTTTTTTTGGATTTCACCACTGCCCCAAAGGGTTACAGACTGTTAATGGATCTTTCTCTGAATTCCCTTCCAATATAAGTAGGATTTCTGTGTTCATAAAACAATAAAATATTTAACTTGTATTACATTAATTTTATGCTGCATTGAACCAATTACTTAGATGTCGAAAATCGCTGCTCCGTCATTTTGATAACTCTTAAAATTGGTATTTTATTATACCACTTAATTAACTTTTGAAGTGAGATCATCAGGTAATGCTTTGACAAAGTTTCTGTGTATATGTGGGCGTGCTGCATTAATAACTGAAGAGGAACTCAAGCTACATACTCAGTTTTGCATTTCATTATGTGATAAGCATTAGATGATGTTGCCTATTAAATTTTAGTAGCAAACTCAGACCTCTCGTGCTGCAAAAAAAATGGCTACTGTTCTTTTTTTTACTCTTATTTGTGTCCGATATTTATATGTTTCCTCAATCATACTGGGCTTTGGGTGAGTTAATGAGAAGATAAAACTATCAAAGTAAAAATAAAGCGGAAAATAAAACCCATAATATAACGAAGTGTGAAAGAAGAATTAAGGGCCAAAAGCATACTTGAATATGATGGGTCATTTGTATTTCTGGAGGTCGGATGGAGGAGGCTATTTCAAAGAATTTCCTTGGAGGCATAATCGTAATTTTTCAGCAGGGAGCAGACTTTGTGGTTCAAAGTTCCTAATCCAAGCTATTTCCAGAATATCCTGGTGAAAGGTTTCCATGAAAATCATAACAAGCTTCTGTTAGTCAGATGAAAGAGTTACGTTATCCGACCTAATCCCAAAATGTTGTTAAAATTCATCCCCAAAAGTGTTTGACTTTCCTTTTTATACAGTTTTTGGTTGGGCTGGGTCACAAGGTATATAGCGTACTCAAAGAAGCCTATGAAATATTTATATTGCTGAGCATTTTGGATGCTGGCTGTACAAGTCCCCCAATGCTTTGAACATGGAAGATTGTATTCCTGTAATGAAATTGCTTCAGTTTGCCCTTACTTTCAGACTATTTTCCCAGGTAATGCTTGTAGCCGTATATCTGAACAATTCCTTTATCTAGTTGACAGAAAAAGCATTAGATACATGCTGCTTGTTAGGGTTTTTTTTTTCCCAGTGTCTTCTGCTGGTGCACTGATGTCTTTAAAGTTTATCTATGCTTCTTTCACTCATTCCTTTGTGTTTCCTCCTCCTTCTTTCCCACTTTTTATCTGAACTTGGCTCAGCATTGTGTGTTCTGACCTAGGTTTCTTGAGTAGTCCCAAAAACCTGTTTTATTTTAAAAGCTGTGAATTCTGTTCATTCACAGATGAGTCCCAAATAGTTGTAAAGAATCCTTCGGGATAAGGCTGATAATCACCCACATTTATCTCCCCTGACACGCTGCCAAAGACCTAATTGGCAAAGCCACATGGAGTCCAGAATCAAACAGAGCTTCAGACTTTAAACTGCACAGAATTAACAATGTTGCTTCCTACAAAGGCCCATGTGCCTTTGCTCCTCTTTTAAGTCTTATGAGTGGGGCCAATCTTCTCCAAGCCCTTCTCCTGAGTCATCCCTTTTGTTTTAATTGTTCTTGCCTTCTGGCAGCTCTGTGCATGCGCGCACTGGGAACAGGCTTCCCCTGTTCCTCTGCCTCGCTGATGTCCAACTCTGGAGGCTCTGGAGGCAGCACATAACTCCCAGATGGCCCTGGCCCCCACTCTGCCTCCGATGCAGAGCCCTCGTCTGAGCCTTCCCCAGGTTCTAGGACTGGCCCATGTTCCTCCCAAACCTCCTCACTGTCTGACTCTGCTGCCAGCTCCACAGGCTGCTGTTGTGGCAGACCACAACATTGTGAAAATAAAGCTGGAGAAGGCAAACCTTCACTCATCTAAGGAATAAATGCTGGTTTACAAAGACAGGCTAAGAGATTTACACACAATCCGGTAGAATGCAGAGATTTTGTCTCTCTCCTTGGCAATAATAATAATAATAATAATAATAATAATAATAATAATATTCAACTAGTGATTTGGGATACAAAATCCAGCATGGTCATCTCGTTTGCTGTGTATACTGTTGAATAACAACAACAACAACAACAACAACAACAACAACAATAATAATAATATCATCTACATTTTGATGTCTCCCTCCTATCCTTCCACCCCATTTGATGGATTCTATTTAAAGCTTACATTTCCTCCAGAAACTCAAGGCAACCTTCCAGGACTATGCAAGGATTTTATTTCGCAAAACAATTTGAAGATAATCTGATCAAATCTCCAGATCAAAATGTCTGAACTACACTGATTTATCAAATTTTGTATCAGTCATACCAACTAAGTATTTCTGTATTAAGTTTTTTAAGGATTTGATTTGAACCAGGATGGTATATGGTTACATGATCCTTTGATTGTGTGTGATCAAACCTGAAGGAAAGTTTAGGTTGAGACAATGAATTCTCCAAATCACCAGTGAACTTGCCATGTGACTCATCAATCTTAAACTAATAGCCTAAACACTTATTTTATGAAATAAATGGCTTTACCACATTTAAAAAAAAAATTATAAGAACTTAGGAAACCGAACATGAGGCAGGGCTATTCTAAGACTTATTACTACTTTAAAGATCAATATTTCTTTTGTTTTGGCTTAGTAAGATGCATGAATCCTATTATTATATTTAGAACCCATCTGTTTGCTGTCATGTAGATTGTTATTTTTATATTTCTTGATATTGTGAGCTGCTCAGAGTCAATCTGGAGTCAGGTGGTATTTAAAATGAACGCGTAAATAAATAAACACCTGGATCCAGGGCTCCTGGATTGGAGCTGAAAGGCAAAAGGGAAGCAGTATGCTCCTCTCACATGCTGGGAACCCTCAAGCAGTCACATTCACAACAAACCATTTTATACCAAATTTATATTTTTCTGATAAAGAAATAAATGGAGACTAGTATAGACCTATTTCAAGCTTTTTAGCTTTCATCAGCTAGCCATACCCTTACTTGGATTCGAACTTGGATTCGAACTTGGGCTAGTATATATATGTATATATGTGTGTGTGTGCATATATATATAAATTGTCTGTGCATATATATGTGTGTGCGCATGTATGCGTATGTATGTATATATGTATGTATGTATATACGAAAGACCTACATATATATATGAAGTCTCATTCGTCATCTTCAGGTTGGTGTTTTCGGCTTCGGGCTTCTAGGAGCAATGTGTGATCACAGCTGTTTCTTCCTTTTAACTGCCAGTGGGGGTGTGAACTGATTGGGTGGGAGCTTGGCTGTGTTCTGATTGGGTGGAGGTGTGTTCTGAATGCGAAGCCAAACAACAACAACACAGCTCACCAGCTCAAATCCCCCTGCAACTCAGACTAACCAAGCCCCCACCCAAACAGAACACACCCCCATCCAATCAGAGCACAGCCAACCCCCATCCAATCAGAGCATAGCCAAGCTCCCAACCAATCAGAACACACCTCCACCCAATCAGAACACAGCCAAGCTCCCACCGAATCAGTTCAGAAGCACAAAGCCGAAAACACCAGCCTGAAGATGACGAATGAGACTTCGTCGAAACGTTGCCAAGACACTTCCAATTTTACGCGGGAGAAAACCCGAATAACCAAAGACCTACATACAAACACCCACGAAAACCTCAGAAAACATATATATACACACACACATATACATACATACATACATACATACATATGGTCCTCTGTGAGGGAGATGGATGATTTTTAAAATTTGATAAATAAAACAAAATAAATATACAAAATGTAGATAGGATTACAAGGTAATGGTCAGAAAATAGTCCTACATATTCACATTTTTCTATATTTATATTATTTCTCTAGATTTTTCACTTTCTCTCTCCCCCCCCCCAAAGTCTGGCAAATGAAAGATTTTAGTGCTTTGGTAAAATGTAGCAAAGAAACTATGTCACAGAAAGCTTAGATCTAAAATCAAACAGGAAAATAATTTAAGGAGCATCTTTGACTCTCTCAAGGCTGAGTCGATCTCCTTACCTACTTAATTCTCAGAATCAGTCTGCCCCATGATAGCTTACTTATTTCAGTGAAACGTGTACAATTGGAAGACTTTGAAGCTGGTGCAGGGAGACCCTGAAGAGCAGTGCTCTAATGTAGGCATCATTTCAGCTTCTGGAACTTCAAAGATACCCCAGAGCAAATTTTTCCAATTTCTAGGTAGGAAGGAATCTCTTTTTAATCTTCTTTGATGGCAGTCAGACTACCTTCATTCTGCCTTTATAGAATCCTGGTCTGTCCCAGCTGTGAGTAACAAGGTCATGTAAGAGCTCCAAGGGATGCAAAGGGTTTTTGCCTTCCTTTCTCAAAACAGATTATTTGGGGAGAAGCTGCACTGTACAAGTGACCTTTCTCTAGGGCCGGGATGGCGAACCTATGGCACCCGTGCCACAGGTGGCACACGTAGCCATATCTGTGGGCATGTGAGCGTTGCCCTAGGTCAGCTCCAGCACACTAGCCAGCTGATTTTTGAGCCTTCTGGGCCCACCAGAAGTCAGGGAATTGGCTGTTTCTGGCCTCCAGAGGGCCTCCAGGGCGGTGGGGAAGACTGTTTTTACCCTCCCCAGGCTCCAAAAAAGCCTCTTGAGCCTGGGGAGGGCAAAAAATGGGCCTACTGGGCCTACCAGTAACCTTTTTGCCATCATGTGCCAAAAGTGTGAGAAGCCCGGGGGAGGGGGGGTTGCGTGCACATGTACAGGGGTGTGTGGCTTGGGGGACATTGAATTATGGATGTGGGCGCACACATGCACAACCCCCTTGCACTCCCCCTGGTGTTGGCACACGACGGCGAAAAGGTTAACCATCACTGCTCTAGGGGATCTCTAGTTTTTGGGTCCTGCATTTCAGAAGTTTCAGGTTAAAAAAACAAACAAACAATCATCCCTTCTCAATGTTCTTCTGGAGTTGTTGCCCAGCTATCTTAAGCAGTGTTTCTCAACCTTTCTTCAATCTCCAATCTTCGCTTCCTCGGCTTCCTTGAAATATCCTATGGCATCTAAGGTTCACTGCTTGAAAGCAGCACCAACCACACAATGTCAAAACATTCACCATCCTGGCACAGTGCAAACATGTTTAATTGCATGGAATATGCTGAAATACCCACAAATTGATCACATGTGATAACCAGATACCTTTGCTCAGGGCTGAGTAGGAGCATCGGAAGGATCCTAACTGTTCTTAACCCTCTAGAACTCAAATTCATATAATGAGGGAGCCATATATTGTGTGGCCATGGAACTATCCTAGTCCAAAAACAGTAATCAGTAATCAGCTCAGATATGGTGCAAATATATAAGACAATCACCTGTAGTATAATCCTTCATCACAGGCAGCAGAATGCCTATGCCTTGTGATCTTGTTGAAAACAATGGCCGTGTGATTAATTTTTTTGGCAAGGTTGAGACAGATCACAGAGCAAAGAGGAACTTACCTAGATGAACACGGGTTGTTTAATGTCACACTTTCAGCTTTTTAAGTTTAGAAAACTGCACTATTGATGACAGTGGGTAAACTAGCATTTACTTGGGTGGACCTTCCTTCCTTCCTTCCTTCCTTCCTTCCTTCCTTCCTTCCTTCCTTCCTTCCTTCCGTCTGTCCTTCCTTCCTTCCTTCCTCCCTCCCTCCCTCCCTCCCTTTCCTCCTTCAACAATAAAAAATCCCCCAGCAAAATTCTCCCCCGATGTAAGTAGAAAGACAAGCAGAAACTGAGATTATTATTTTTTTAAAAAAACAAACCAATATACATACAATGCAAATATTTAAACAAAAACTAATTCAAAGAATCCAACAGCAAACTTGTGGAAATACAATCAGGTCTTCAGGACTTTCCAAAAGGTATAGTCTTGCTTTTAGGCTTTTATTTAGATCTTGGTTACTGAACAATAAAGAGTTTGTTTTTAGCTGCTGTAGACAGTTGTTAGCAAATGATTGGATCAAAGACACAAAAATAACTTGACAGCCTTATTCAGCTTTATTTGACAGTTTTCAAGAGTGAAATCTGTTGTCTTCTATTAATTAGCTTTCTTAATGGAGGAAAATCTTAAAAAGATAACTTATTTACTCTCCACAGCCTTACCTATTTGGAAGCCTGACAACTGAAATAAATGAGCAGCATAACCAAAAACCATTTGGCAAGTGTTTATGCTGTAGACCACCTGTGCATTCTTAGGTTTAGATAACTTGTTATAATTAATCAATTTACTCTGTAGCATCTTCTCTGTTACTGCAATGATTTGAATTTGGGAGGCTTAAAAGAAATGAACGATTTTTTTTTCATTTTGAGTGTGGAAAAAGACACATCCCAAAACAGTCTTTTGATTTCCTTTTAAGCGAGGTGAGTAGATCTACATGTTTCGATCTTTTGTTGCAGAGGGGCAATCTTTTTGTGGCTAGTTTTCAGTTGATCTATGTATCTATCTCAGCTTCTTAAATTACCTGGGGGTTTGGTTAGCATATGATGAAATGAAGATAGATTCCTTCCTTATTTCTTTCCTTCCTTTTCTTCCACATCATTTCAGTGGCATGCATTTGGTGTTTTCCAGCAGTCATAAAAAGAGCTGATGGAATATGGATTGCTTACTTTGTTTTACTATCACTTTGTCCCTGTGTTCTTTTCCTCGTTTCTGATTTAATGAGGAAAATATCAAATTCAGTTCTTTCATTTGTTTTGGCCTCCTTTGTGAACAGGTGGTGGGAAATTATTTCTTTTGGTATTAAGTGTCTCGGATTCAATTTCTACAGTGGAAGAGGAAAGGTTCCTGCTTGAGAGTTGCTGATAGTAATTTTCCAACTTCTGTTCAAGTAGATTTGTCTGTCAGGACTGCATTTGAATGGTGGGGTTGGCCAAGTCCTAAGGGAGAGTGAAATGTGAATCTTCAGCCATAATTTATATATATTTTTAATTGTTTTTATTGTTTGTATTACATGTTTTTAGTCTTGGTTGGCCATCGCCCTGAGTCCTCAGGGAGAAGGGCGGTATATAAATTAGAAATAAAATAAAATAAAATAATAAAATAAAATAAAATAAAATAAAATAAAATAAAATAAAATAAAATAAAATAAAATAAAATAAAATAAAATAAAATAAAATAAAATAAAATAAAATAAAATAAATAAAATAAAATAAAATAAAATAATAAAATAGGATTTAAGGCACCCATATTATCCCTGTCAAACAATCTCTCAGAAAAGTGGGGTTGAAAGTCAAAATATTTTGCTCTACCCACTGTTGTTGAGGTGGTTTGAGAGCAGAAAAAGGGGTACCTCAAGGCCATATATTGATCTACTAAAGTAGACTATACAATTCCATGGTCAAAAGTTCTGGTTTGATAAAAAGCGTTTCCTTGTATTGTTTCCATTCAGTGTTTAAATTATTGTAATAGAAGATCTCAGATATGTTTGGGATAGGATTCTCAATTGACCAGTATGTATAGAAAGCAATGTAGAGAAAAATGGTTAAGAGAAATAAGCTATTAAACATTACTTCTGCAAGCCTCCAAATTTTCAAGCCGCGCACATTATCTTGAGTTTGGTGGAATATGCTAGCGTATTTACTCTATAATAATTTCTTCTCTGTCAGTTTTGTAATGATTATGTTCCCCTTGTTGATAGTTGACAATATATAAGCACCTTTGAGGAAGCCCTATGATGTAATTGTGTCTAAAGGAAAAGAATTAACTGGTTCATAAACTACCATCTATATTAACCTTATTCAACTCTTTCGAGGTTCTAATCCCTACAGATGATATCAAAGCAACCTGAATTCCTCAGGGTGAATTATTCATGCCTATTAATTGCTGTAGTGCAACAAATGGTACGGTCTACCCTGGATGCCATTTTTTATATATATTTGAAAAGGCACTTCTTAGCAGACCGTGGAGGACACTACTGGGACTGATTTGACTCTGACTTTCACATTAATTTTGCTATGCTTGTGAAGAACACGGGTGGTACTGGGAAATCAATATCCATCAGTAATTACTCTGGGTAAAAGATTTGGGAATCATGAATATCAACGGCAGTGAATATCATTAAGATTCAAAAAGATGGCGCGCGCACACACACACGTGTGTGTGTGTGTGTGTAAAAAAAATTAAAATCTCGGGTGTTTTCCCGCATCATTAAAAGTCTGTTAGTTGAAATGCTTAAAACCCTGGCTAAAATCCCAGCTTAAGATCCTCCAAAATCCCAACAAAACATTTTGTAAGGTCTTTCGAAACTTTGGCTAAAATCCTAACCAACACTTTAAAAGTTTTCTTTTTGGCAACGTTTCGACAAGCTCTCTAACTTGTCATCATTGGGCCCCTACTTTCAGTTTAGAAGCTGTGGGTAATATATATATGTGGTGTATGTATACGTCATACATGTATGCCTTTAAGCAGCTAGTTTAAAATCATAATTATCAAAATTGGAAGGGACCTTTGAGATCTTCTACTCCAAATCACTGCTTAATCACAGCAGATCCTATATCATTAGCAATAGCAATAGCACTTAGACTTATATACCACTTCATAGTGCTTTTCAGCCCTCTCTAAGTGGTTTACAGAGTTATCATATTGCCCCCAACAATCTGGGTCCTCATTTTACCTGTCTCAGAAGGATGGAAGGCTGAGTCAACCTTGAGCCAGTGAGATTCGATCTGCTGAACTGCAGCTAGCAGTCAGCTGAAGTAGCCTGAAGTACTGCACTCTAACCACTGTGCCACCTCGGCTCTTTAGAGACAAAATGATGTCCAGTCTCTTCTTAAAAGTCTCCAGTGATGGAGTACCTACAACTTCTGAAGGCAAGCCATTCCACTGGTCAAGTGGAATAACTTGCCTTCCACGTGACCAATGGAACTTTGTGGAGTCAAGTTGAATTTCACATAGTTAAGGAACAGAATGTCTTTCTGAGACATTTTCTCACTGCACCCTTCAAAAAGATGTTGCATTTTTCAACTACAATCTGAAGTTGTTCAGAGAGTAAGATAGTTCCTATGCTTTGGTGAGCACATTCATGTCTCTGTGTGTATCCCTGCCTTCTTCTACTTATTTATGACACAAATATTCCTATTTTTCTTCTTTGCACATCATCTTGAAAGGTTGAGAAAAATGTGAAGTTTGAATGTACTACAGTACATTGTTACTTAATTGGAAATCATTCCCATTGTGTTTAAGGAACTTACTCCCTGGGAAGTCCATTTAGGAATGTAGTTTCAACTAATTAAAAGATATCTCTTGTTCGGAGCAGCAGAAAATTTACCACTGCCAATTTATTTTCACCATTTATATTATCTTACCAGACTGCTGCTAATACGGACTGCTGTTTGTACAGCTAGCTAAGCTCCAAGTATTGATGATTTAGGGTTTCAGATCAATAACCGGCAAAAAGCATTATCCGCCGATATCAAAAAGTCATTTTACAAAGGGATTCTGTCTGCATTAGCATATTTCTGACATTTCATTTCACTTTCAGTATATTGAACTAATTCCTTTAACCAGGATAGCCAGAGTTCCAGCACAGCTGAAATCAGTTTTCCAGTTCAGTTGAACAGTTTTATTTTATTTCCATTACCGTTACCTATCCAGCTCACGTTCCTTCTATTCTGTTCATACTTTCCATAGGTTTATAATGCTTGGTTGATTTGCCTGAGTGTGTATGTGGGTTTTCCAAATGAGGAAACCCTCCCTCTTTCCATCCTGCTGAAATTAATCATCATAATCCAAGGTTCTTGTCATTTACCAGAACCACAGCTCACAGGGCTTTTTCAAGGTTTTATTATTATTTATGAACCATCTACTATTGTCTGCTTTACAATTAGAACTGTGGAATTTAACGTGGTTTTCCTCCCTAATCTCAGGTCCTAGAGGGCACTTTTATTGAATTTTCTTTTACCAAATGCCCCTTATTATTTCAAAAATGTATTTCAATATAAATGCAGGAAATCTTGTTTGGAGCTTTGATAGATTACTCAGTGCTAACCAGACAAACTTCGATATTAGAATGCTAATATGATTTTTACAGGTATTGCTAGTATTTGAAATAGACCTTAATAATTACATAGGGACTTTGAGTAGAATACTTTTTTTTTTAAAGGAAATTGATTGGCACATTTAGATTGCAATGAATGGGAATGGGAGATTCTCCTTATTCTGTTTCTTTTTCGTTCTGTCTTTTTCTCTACCATTGTGAGTTTTAGTTTAGTTGAGGACATACAGTTTTAGTTCCAGAATGAACAGGTTCCCCTTTTCCCAACTATTTTGTTAGAGAAGCACACATGTGTACTTAAACATTTTAACATCAACTTTCATATCATGGGTAGGTTTATTGCATTATTATTGGATTATTTTGCATAGTGCAATAAGGATAGAAGCAATAGAAACTAAAAAAAAACCCTTATAAATTCATAAATGAACACTCTCATAAAAGCATGCTGGTAGATTCCTAAAGCATTATTTCCATTCTGTTTTGAAAGAAAAGCCACATTTCATTTTGGACTTTTATGTGGAGACTTTTGCAACTATCTTTGTTTGGAACAGTCAAGAGTAGTAATCAATGGTACAATTATATCACTCTAGTGCAAGCATTTCTGAATTTGTGTCATCTTTGCTATGTTCAAGCTGTGCTATCTCAGCTATATGGAAAAGAAATAGACAAACTCAGTACAAAATAAATAAATAAATCCTATTTATATTCCTGAAATGAAAGAACAAGACATGTATTGAAAGGACCAATTTAAAAATAGGCATATGTAGCCTTTGTGACAGGCATAGTCTTATTTCAAGAGCCTTCTTTAGTTAAGGAAATGGCAACTAAAGAGCCAGATGGAGAATTGCTAAATGGCTGACCCCTATCTGCTGCGGTGGTGCTGTCGAGCCTGACATCAGCTCGACATATTTGTCAGAGGAAGAGGCATCCAAGGCCAACTAAAGAATCCACAGAAAAGCAGTGGGAATGGTTATTAGATACTCAGGGTAGTAGTGGTGACGGGTTCGTTAGATTCTGGTAGTGGTGGTTACTAATACCTGCGCATAGGCTGCGAGTCAGGATCATCTGTGAAGAATCGGCATCTGCAACGTTTGAATGTGGAAGTGCTGTCGGCTTGGGAAGAAGGAACAGCTGGAAAGATGATTGCGTATGGGTGGGGCACGGGCGCGGTCGGCACACTGCTTTAAAAAACACTGACGACACCAAACACTCAGTGCTGACTTTATTACATTCGTACCTGGTTTTTCCTCGATACCCGACTGTTGCGGATTAAAGATTGCTTGACTAAACTCTGTTTTCCCTGTTTGGGATTCATCTGAAGAACCGCCCAGCGGCAGATCAGAAGAGCCGAGAGGCGCAGTGCTTAGAGTGCTGTACTGCAGGCTACTTCTGCTGATCACCGGCTGCCAGCATTTCGGCAGATCGAATCTCACCAGGCTCAAGGTTGACTCAGCCTTCCATCCTTCCGAGGTCAGTAAAAAGAGGACCCAGATTGTTGTGGGAAATAGGCTGACTCTGTAAAACCGCTTAGAGAGGGTTGCAAAGCAGTATGAAGCGGTATATAAGTCGAAGTGCTATTGCTATTGCTATCTTGGAACCGGCTGACGAAGCCAGGAGCTATCCATATCCAGCAGAAAGTCAGAAATGGAACTGGGTATAACTGCTGAACTATATCAGAAGATGAGTGAATTAGGAAGAGGTCCTTAGGAGTAATTTGATGAGAAAAACAAGCAATTCTTGATCAGAGCCAACTTGTTATTGGGTCAGAAGTTTCTGGTATAAGGAAAGTGATCTGGGCTTGTTGAAACTGGTGGAATGGAATGGGATTGTGAAGGTTTAAGGCAACAGACTTCATCCTCATAATTCAATTCCTTTCATTTGGCTTTGGCTTGTCTCTTGTTTTCTACATTTGATTGTACCTTTGTGTTAAGTTTGCCTTTGTATTCTGAAGTCGGACTGGATTTATACCTAGAGATTAGTTTGATGGATTTGGAGGTGTTTGTGGTAATAGATCAGATAACAAGCTGCCATTCATGAGATCAAGACAATGAGTTTTCTGAAAGGGTTGTATGTGGCCTTTCTCACCCCCTTCACAGTTGCTGTGGAATTGTAATACTGAATGTGATATAAAGGGGAAATGATTAAATATAATTCATTTAATTGTGGTTAGAAGGTTATCTCCTGGTGTGCTAGTCAAATACCATGTGCCCTTTTATAAACATGCAACTTTGGGGACTAAATGTTCAAGGACAAGTGAAACTCTTTTCTCACATTCTCCTGAGTAAGTTGGCAATGAAAGATAGTTTAATGTGGGTACAATTTACTCTCTGTGTACTTTAGTGTGCTGAACGGTATAGTTTTATCCTTACTTTCCTTTCTGCCTGGGCTCCTGGTTGTACCAGAGCATAGCAAACCCCTAAACCCCTAATATTTATTGAATAATTATATACCTGAATTGCAGAGGTGGGTTTCAGCAGGTTCTGACCAGTTCTGGAGAACCGGTAGGGGAAATTTTGAGTAGTTCAGAGAACCAGTAGTAAAAATTCTGACTGGCCCCACCCCCATCTATTCTCTGCCTCCCAAGTCTCAGCTGATCAGGAGGAAAATGGGAATTTTGCAGTATCCTTCCCCTTGATTTGGGAGGAAATGGGGATTTTACAGTATCCTTCCCCTGCCCTGCCCACCAAGTAACGTCCACAGAACCGGTAGTAAAAAATTTTGAAACCCACCACTGCTACACATTTCCATTGTATCTGGGACCCACCACTATAGGTCAAATGTCCGATGTCAGAAAACACTTACTGATCAGAAAGTATGTCTTTCAATAAAGATGCAGTCAAGAATAACTCCATACATTAAGATGTTCTTTCAGTCAGATGAGGCACAATGAGTTTGAGTAGAGGGCTAATAGAGGGCTTTTGGAGTAATCTCATGAGTTAAATTTTTTGCTCCTCACATCTCATCTGGTTTTATGGAGTGCTGCAGATTGAGTTGGGTTTGACATTAGACTGACTGATTTTTCTAACTGTGAGTAGTGCTCTTAAGAATTAGGTCATAGGCTGTATAACTATGCTTCTATCTGTCCCAATTTTTAACCTCACCTAGTTTTCTTAATGAATAAAAGAAAAGCTGACATGCTGCAAAGCAAACCGCGAGTCCCTAACTATTATATTTCTTTCAAAGAATACTTCTGACTGACTGTGAATCCCATAAGCATTCTTAGAACATGAAAAAGATAGTAATAAATGAAATGAAGTAATTGTAGCCAAAGCTTTATTTGCCCTGTCTTGGAAAAAAAAAAGGGAGAACTAGATTGATGGCAGCATGTTTTCTAATAATGGCACAGTGTGATGTTTGAATGTAATACAGTGGAAAGGTAGAACTTCAGGATGATATACATCAAGTGGTAATAAGGTAGAACACATCCAATATGGACAAATAGAGTTCTTAATAAACAGTTTTAGTTTATAACACTCCTGCTTATTATGTACTTATCACATTTTTGAACCAGCCATCTTGCTCAGAGAGGAATTCTGGGTGGTGTTCAATGGAGTAACGTACTACTTAGTTAGTTAGAAGCACACTTGCAAGACCACTTACTCATTCTAGCATCCTTTTTAACATCTAAGCACACTTTGCTTCTCATTGAGAAAGGTGTTTGCAAGAAAGGAAAATGGTTGTATCAAATTATTGACCTATTGTAGAGCTTGCATATGTTTTCAGGAAAAAGGCAGAAATGTAGGTATTCCTCTGAGTTTGGAACTTTTCCACTGACATTCTGTGCTCACAGCTTGAATCTCAGCTTGCCTACTTAACACTTGGAGATTTGCCATCCGATGCGCTCTTGGGGTACTTCTAGAGAACCACTGGTTTCATTCCTCAAATTCTTGGCAACAGTTTCGGGTCATGGAGTTACCCTCTTCTCGTGTGTGTTTTGTTTCTTCATGGAGCTCAGTAGATCACACTTCCTCCAGCTGCCCAATTGGAGTGAATAAAAATCCGTATGTAGTTAGTACGCAACAACCCGCTTGATTTTTCCTTTGCTGCATGTACTTTTCTTTACAAGAAAAAAGGAATGCCAGCTGGCTACTTGGCGAGATGAAAAGATGAGGTCACTTCTTGGAATGACTAGACACATGGTGGCAAGATGCTGTGAAAGTTGGAGCTGTATGTAAGCATCTCAAAAAAAAAAACCAAACCAGGAAATGGGATGAGGTGAAGTTACCACCCCTGGGAAGCTGTCCATTATGTTTCTCTAGAGCAAATTATCTGCTCAGCATGTTCCTCAGAGGAAGAACTGAACAGAAACTTAATTGGCTCATATTTCTTTTTTAATTATATGAACTCAATGAAGAAAATAATGCGGAAAATCACAGAAGAAGAAAAGATAGCCATCATACCAACATAGCTTTACAGACGTATAGCTATCAATAAAATGAGATATCTCTGATTGATCTATATTAATAAATTCTGTGAATCACAGAATAGATATAGCCATATCTTTATGCTTTGGATGCTCTTTTGATTGTAAGGCCCCTTTTTAATTCAGAAATCAACTCCCACATGATTGAGATAGTATATAAACGTCTGAAAATATTAAATCTCAAGGTTGAATTAATATATGCAATTGCTTCTTATCTAAATGGAACACTATACATATGAATAAAATGCTAATTTCATTGCATTTAATTGGCTCATCTTTCCATGTCTTGTTGTACCCTAGCGATACATCATGGAAGGCAGTGTTGATCTCGGGCCCAGTATTTTGCCTTTGAAGGAGACGCTATGTGGTTTTCAAGAACTGAGTTGTGATAAAATGTACAGTGTATCTAGCCTTAGGAGCGGGAAGGATGAATGAAGTGCTAAGGGAGGAGGAAGATTAATCAAGCCTGAGAAGAAAGCAAGCATGAGAAAGAAACTCAAAATAACTTCACCTTGATTTTGTTGAGTGTAAGATATAGAAGAAAGTCAGTCTGAATGGCTTTCATAATTCTCTCTCTCTTTTTAAAAAAATTATTTATATGCCGCCCTTCTCTGGAGACTCAGGGCGGCTTACAATGCGCTAAGCAAT
This sequence comes from Ptyas mucosa, assembly GCA_012654045.1. Lineage (NCBI taxonomy): Eukaryota > Metazoa > Chordata > Lepidosauria > Squamata > Colubridae > Ptyas > Ptyas mucosa. Next base: position 11,365,234 of record WNWU01000024.1, read on the forward strand.
AGCCTTCATACTTTTGTATATTTATACAAAGTCAGCTTATTGCCCCCACAAACTGGGTCCTCAATTTACCTACCTTAGAAAGGATGGAAGGCTCACCACTTGAGCCTGGTGAGATTTGAACTTGCAGTAATTGCAGGCAGCTGGTGTTAATAACAGGGTGCTTTAGTCCACTGTACTACCAAGGCTCCTATTATACCTATAGCAATAAAGCACATTTATAATCTTACCCCCTATTATCCTGTTTTCTAATCTTACTTATCAGGAATGTCTTGACATCTATTTTAAACCAAAGTCCCTAAAAGCGTATTACCGTATTTTTCAGAGTATAAGATGCTCTGGACTATAAAACACACCCAGTGATGGGAGTCAGCCAGTTTGCACCAGTTCGGGAGAACCGGTTGTTAACTTTCTGAATAGATTGGTGGAAGAAATCATTAGGGCAAAGAACCGGTTGTTAAATTATTTGAATCCACCACTGGATGCACCTACCTTTTTTTGGTGAGGAAAACAAGAAAAAGAAATCAGCCTCTGCCTCCCAAACAGCAAATAGCCTGCTTTACTTTCTTTTTTTTTTCAGCATAGCTTGATTAGCACAAGGAAAAAAAAACTGCTCCCAGCAATTTACCTCCTTGCAGCAAGCAGCAGAGGCCTGCGCAGCAATAGGTAATGGCAATCCCTGCAGCCTGAAACAGCTGAGAGTCGGGAGGCCGATCCAACCTATGATCAACTTGTGCTAATTAGGCTGTGCTGAAGCTGAAATGGTGTTGTTTCTTCTTGCTGCTTGCTGCAAGGAGGTAAATTGCTGGGAGGCAAAGGCCAAAGGGTGGGGGCCAGTGGGTGGACAGGGCTACATTTGGTGTATAAGACGCACCCATATTTTCACCCCCTTTTAGGGGGAAAAAAGGTGTGTCTTATACTCCGAAAAATACGGTAACTAATTGGCTCTAGCAGGGTTTCCTTTTTAAATTACTTAACACTGAAAGTTCCAGATTGTGCCAATCAAAAACATTGTCCTGCCTTTTTAACACTTCCTGTTATTAAATCGGAGGAATGCAAACTTTCTTTTCCAATTGCATATAGTGTGGGATACTTATACTTATGAAGTTCCCAGATGATCAAAAGATATATGTGAATGTGCTATCATGTCTCCAGTGATCTGTAGCCTCCCTGTCTCCCTATACTTACATTTAATCCAAAGGAAATAAATAATGACAGAATATGGGTAAACGGGAAAGCTGCAAAATGTCATCATCAGGAATAGCATCTCAAACAATAAAGAGGCTTAAAGACTTCCTCAAGATAGATTCCTTTCCTAGCGACCTGACATAGCCATAGTAGTTTTCTTAGCAAGAACATGGAGTGTGATATTGTGGGTCTTTAAGTGTGTGGAACTTTTATTTAAAAGCTTAAACTTTCCAGTCTGGGAACTACAGTCTTGCTGAGATAAACCCAAGTAATAACCAGGATCAATAATTCCTGTTTGTTTCTCAAGACCAGTAGGGATAGCTAGCTGCTGCACATATTTTCATCTCATAATAAAAATAAACTTACACATATTAAGCAAAGGTACATATGTGCTAGTCGTTCCTGACTCTAGGGGGTGGTGCTCATCTCCGTTTCAAAGCCGAAGAGCCAGCGCTGTCCGAAGACGTCTCCATGGTCATGTGGCCGGCGTGACTCAACACCAAAGGCGCATGGAGCGCTGTTACCTTCCCACCAAAGGTGGTCTCTATTTTTTTAGTTGCATTTTTTTAAGTGCTTTCGAACTGCTAGGTTGGCAGAAGCTGGGACAAGTCACGGGAGCTCACCCCGTTACACGGCACTAGGGATTCGAACTGCTGAATTGCCGACCTTTCAATCGACAAGCTCAGTGTCTTAGCTATTGAACCACCACATCCCATATTACCAGTATATATTTGAAAGACTTTCTCAATCACTGTAAGTTTAAGACAGAGAAACTGAAAATATGTTCGGTTGGGGAAGATTTTTTTTCTCCCCCCAAGAAATTGTAAGGCAGCTTTTGGAATAACATTATTGTCAAGATGATTGGAGATGTATTCATTAAGAGAAAAGTGACTTAGTTCACGACGTGAGACAGTCACTTTGTCCCTTGTTCACTTAAGTCTTTTAGCAACTGCAGCATCTTGATACAGTGTATGAAGTCACTCCTATAACTGTGAGTGACTTATCTTGCCTTCCTGTCATTGACACTATACCAATCAGTACAAGGAAGGTGACTTTCATTACAAGCCAAGTAAGGTACAGAAGCGCCAAATTATGTAGAAGATGGATTTCAGTAGAAAGGGTGCCTTGGCTTGTTATTAATTATGGGTTCATTCAAAGTTCCCAAGCTATCTGATTATATTAATTTGTCAAAATCTCTGTACTGCATAATTAAAGCATAAACGTGAAGTGGGCATCAGTCAATTAAAAAAAACAAAAACAACGACCATGCCTTTTATAGTGAAGCTTTTGCTTACTATTATAATCACTTGTGCAAGTACAAAAGCAGACTTTTTAAGCCAAGCCTAAATGCCTAAAGGTACTATTCGACTTATGGATAAATTCATGTATTGAAATATCCTTAAAAGAAAGAAAAATAGGTCAGCTGAAAGGAAAAAGATATCAGACGCTGTGATTAAGATAATTTAGTCTGCATGTGGTGTATTATCTGGAATGAGAGCCTATAATGTCTGTGTATTACTGATCATTATTATTTAAATGCATGATCCTGCAACAATCTATTTCCTTCTCAGTTTCCTCTCTGGGCATGTATTTATTTCACATGGATGAACCCATAGGAAAGAATACACTAAGGAGGGGGAGGAAGTCGTAGTCTTTGAATAGACATAGCTATATGTTTATTATAAAGCCTTGTGCTGTAGCTCTGAAATGATCTAAAATGTGAACGTTAAGAGTGCCAAACAAAGCCAGTAAAGAAGATCCAGCATTTCAGAACAAGCCCACCAAAGAAGAGATCTTTGTATCTAGTGATAACGTTTAAACCTTAACATTGTATCTGGCCCAGCTTTGGACTTGTCTTTGGAAGACACAAGGTGCAAAAAAAGGTAACAGCTACCACAGATATATTGACATGGAAGGATACTTTTCCATCCTATTCCTATTCAGGGTGAGGGTGTGTAACCAGAAGTCTCTGGAGCATGTAGTATGACTCAGTGGGGGAATTCAATTTTTTTTACTACCAGTTCTGTGGGCGTGGCTTGGTGGGTATGGTGTGGCTTGGTGGGCATGGCTTGGTGGGTGTGGCAGGGGAAGGATACTGCAAAATCTCCATTCCCACCAAACTCCAGGGGAAGGATACGGGGTGAAAAGCTCCCAGTTCGGACCAGATTGGACGATCCAGTAGTGATTGTAGCAGGCGGTTTGGAGAACCGGTAGTGATGGCAGTGGGAGGCTCCGCCCACCCGCCCGGGTGTCGTTACTTCCTGCTTTTAAAAGTTAAAAAAATGGCTCTGACAATCGCGCACCATAGTTGTGATCGTCAGAACCTTTTTTTTTACCTTTTAAAAGCATCTTTTTACAAACTATTGGCCATGACCACTCAGTCACATTACCCACCCACCCCCCACCAAGCCACACCCACAGAACCGGAAGTAACAAATTTTACATTTCACCACTGGAAGGAAACTGCAAAATCCCCATTCCCTCCCAACTCCTGGGGGAAGGATATTGCAAAATCTCCATTCCCTCCCCACTCTGGGGCCAACCAGAGGTAGTATTTGCCGGTTCTCCGAACTACTCAAAATTTCCACTACCGGTTCTCCATAACCTGTCAGAACCTGCTGGATTTCACCCCTGGTATGACTCCAGCCATCAAAGCTGATCAAAAGGAGCCTGGTTTAGCTCAGTAGATTAAAAGCATAATGATCAACACCAGCTGTCTGCAATTACTGTAAGTTCGAATCTCACCAGGCTCAAGGTTGACTCAGCCTTCCATCCTTTCTAAGGTAGGTTAAATGAGGACCCAATTTGTGGGGGCAATAAGCTGACTCTGTATAAATATACAAAAGTATGAAGGCTATTGCTTAACGCATTGTAAGCCGCCCTGAGTCTCCGGAGAAAGGCGGCATATAAATCAAATTAAAAAAAACAACAAGAAGTATGGCTGCTTTGTACCCTTGCTCTTCAGCTTCATAGATTATTCACCAAAACCTGAAAACAAAAGGTTAGCTTGACTGAAAACTAAAATGATAGAGAGATATGCTCACTCCCATTTGAGATTAGTGGGTTGTTTGAATGGCCATCTTGTAATTTATTGTTTACAACATTTGATTGTTATTTACTTGTATGCCTTTTTTAATATTTATTTTGTGAGTTGCTTGGACTCAAGTGGCCTTGAATGAATGAATAAATGAATGAATGAATGAATGAATGAATGAATGAATGAATTTAGACTGCCAAAATATGCTCATTTCTCAAACACTTTTTAAGTGCAGCAATTTGCAAGCTACAGTGCAGATATTTCATTTGGATTTGGCCAAGTGGGACTAAATCAGGATGTTTTAACTGGGAGAAGATGCAGAGCTACACCAAGCATTCCTGTATAAGGTTTTTACCTGATCATCCCACATCAAATTAAATCACTTATTGTCTTAAGTCAGGATTCCCCAGAATGGTCAATGGGACCATCCATTGTTCTTTATATTATGGCTATTTGTAATCCTGAGAATTAAAGCAGTATTTGTCAAATTATTTTCATATAAGAAAAGTGTGGAAATCTATGAACAATCTGAAACTTCATGAAGGGGTTCATGAACTGAAGAGTTTGGTGAACCTTGTCTTAAATTTTGCTTTTCAAGGGTTGCTGTCATGAAATGGAATGCAAGTCAGAATAGATTATCTTTAAATCTAGCTTTGCTCCTAATTTCCTATCGACTAACACAATTTCTGCTTGATATTTTTTATTGTCTGTACTTTTTTTTTTAATTTATATTTATATGCCGCCCTTCTCCGGAGACTCAAGGCGGCTTACAATGCGTTAAGCAATAGCCTTCATACTTTTGTATATTTATACAAAGTCAGCTTATTGCCCCCACAAACCGGGTCCTCATTTTACCCACCTTAGAAAGGATGGAAGGCTGAGTCAACCTTGAGCCTGGTGAGATTAGAACTCGCAGTAATTGCAGGCAGCTGGATGTTAAATGCTGCCTCAGTAGGAGGCATTAGCCTGCTACGCCACTCAGGCTCCTTGTCAATCTACTTGCTATCTCACAATCCACTGCAGTGACCTGGCACCAGTTGAACAGCTTCTTCCACTGATATCATAAAGGGTGTGAGATGTTCTCTCTCTCTCTCTCTCTCGCTCTCTCGCTCTCTCGCTCTCTCTCCCTCCCCCCTCTCTCTCCCTCCCTCCCTCCCTCTCTCCCTCCCTCCCTCCCTCCCTCTCTCTCTCTCTCTGTGTGTGTTTGCAAGAAGCAGACAGTATATGTACAAAAAGGTTAATAATAATAGAGTGAAGATTTTTCACAAGCAGGAATTTTTTTAAAAAGCATAGAAATTACTTATTACTTTTCCCTCAGATAGTGAGCAATCTTGATTTAGTTCTAAACTGTGAGGAACATAGATCTGGCAAAAGCCACAGTTGACAAACACAGTCCAAATACTGAATGCTGGTAGGGAAGCAAGTATCAACAATAACTGCATGTTGCATGCTGGATTAAATTGTCTCAGGTGTGTAGGTTTGGACTAAGCAAACCTTGCTCCTGAAAGGCAGCAGAGGATCAGGAGCGCTTTTTCAGCTCAGTGAGCTGCCTCGGCTGTCTCTTTCTCTCTCTGTGTCTCCCCTATCCCCACCCCCAGTGCACAATTCCCCTTCAAAGCAAAGCCTTAATCCCAGGTTCAGCAGTGTATCATCATGTGTAAGCTTTCTGCATGTCTAAGCGGAGCCTGAGTGAAAATTCACACTGAATAATTTCAGACAAACTCAGTTTTTCCTCCATTTATCTCCTTCCTTCCTTCCTTCCTTCCCTCTTTCCTTCCTTCCTTCCTTCCTTCCTTCCTTCCTTCCGTCCGTCCGTCCGTCCCTCCTTCCTCCCTCCATCTTGAAACTTGTATTCCAATGTTATCTTGGCAACTAATATTTTAACTCAGGGAGTTAGCAATTAAAGAAGGCTCCCAAAAGTTCTGCTTATTTGTTAGGAATATGTTACTAATCATCTCTTCTTATAAAACAGTACCTGTGGACTGTTATAACCAGAGATACCTTGTGACAAAATAACCAGAGATATCTTGTTCAAACTTACAAACTTTACTTTGTTTTACATATTTATTTGTACAAAAACTGGGAGGCTGAAAACAAAGAGCCACATTATTTGAATATCTAAAAATGCTTCAGGGCCACACACTGATCTTAATAAACATCCTTCAATTTTTTTAAAAAAATGAATTAATGTCACCTAAAAATTAATACATATTAATACTGGGGTTTGTCTATTTTTTTGTTCCTCTATAGCACATTTTCAATACAACCAGATCCACTGAGAAATCCAACATACTTGCTAAATTTTGATAGTGCACTTTCTGCAAGGAATAACTATTACTGCAAATGCTGTGCTTATTGTACATGTTATATATTAAGTTGAATCATTTGCTTCATCATTAATTGTCAGGATTAATTTATTATATGAAGCCATATAATACAGCAGAAACCATAATGACTGGGTCAGTAAAAAATTACCCAAGTACCAGGAATCTGTCACAGAGTATAGAGCAATAGCAATAGCACTTAGATTTATATACCGCTTCATAGTGCCTTACAGCCCTCTCTAAGCAGTTTACAGAATCAGCATATTGCCCCCAACAATTTGGGTCCTCATTTTATCCACCTTGGAAGGATGGAAGGCTGAGTCAACCTTAATCCTGGTAAGATTTGAACTGCTAAATTGCGACAGCAGTCAGCTGGCAGTCAGCAAAAGTAGCCTACAGTACTGCATTCTAACCACCATGGCTCATATGCCTTAAATTCATATTATGCTCAAGATGTATCCATGCATAAGCCACACAATTTGTGTAAGTCTTAGATAGTTCCTCTTTGAAGGAACTGCATCTTGGAGAAATTAAGGTTTGTAAATCTTCAGATATTTTATTCTCATCTGAAAGAGATTTCCATTTTGTTATTCTAAAGGTGATTGAGAATTTCTTGTCACGTTTTTACCGGTGATATCTTTATTTAGTTATTTGTCAAATCTATAGAACTGCCCATCTCACAAAATGTGAATAATACTTAATATAAAATAATCTTTCAAAAAAAAAAGATAAACAAGCATAAGGCACAGGAGAGAATAAATTTTTGAGCTTAGTTTATTGTTCGAAGGTAGCTTTTGTCAATTAATGTAAAAATCCTCTAGGTGGAGTTTCTTCATAATTTCTTTAATGGAGTTTTGGAAGCTAGGAGTCTGTAGAATGGGGGAGAAAGGATTGTACAGTTGAATAAGGGACATTCAGCCCCTTACCGTTTATCTTGTCTTTGAATAAGAAAGTATCCCCCCTCTGTGAGTGATTAAGTTTCAGGATCCAGCCAGAACATATTCCAGCATGCAAGCTCAGTTTCTGAGTTCTCCCTTCCCTTTATTTGTAACACAGATGCGGATTTTAGCTTCATTTGCAGCCATGCAAAATTAATTACCGAGCAATCAGCTAGTATAGAGAAGCAAACAGACCCTCCTTCTCAACTTCCTCTTTCAGTTTTGGCTATAAAAGGATTTGGCATGCAATAAAAACAGTAAATTATTTTATGATGTTAATTGTTCTATATTCAGAGATTAACTCATGAGGCTTGTGCCTGTTGTGCCAGATTGTCTAACTTACATTATCATGCATGTGTAAGTATTTAAAAATCTCCCTCCTGCCTTAGGGTTAATTAAGGGCTTTATTTATGCTTAATTGGTAACTGCTTATGTTTAGTAGACCATTAGTCTTCTGATTCTTCTTTGTTTGGCCATTTGTAGAGAGGAGGCTCAGTCACAAGCTCTATCTTCCTGTGTGTTCAGTGATCTTTCTCCTCACCTTAAAATTTTCTGTTGGTTTTCAGACTAGCAAGGCGTTACTTTTCAAAGCAGGAGATGAAGATGTCACTGAAAGATCTCAGATCAAAACTTGGATTTTCGTGGTTTGTTTCATTCAGAGAAGAGCGAGAAAGATTTTATTTATTTATTTATTTATTTTTATTTGATTTATATGCCGCCCTTCTCCGGAGACTCAAGGCGGCTTACAGTGCGTTAAGCAATAGATGATAAGCAATAAGATGATTAGGGGACTGGTGGACTGGTGGATAAACTGTAGATGAACATTTGCAGGAACTGGGAATGTCTAGTACAGTGTTGGCGAACCTTTTCGGCACCGAGTGCCGAAATAGAAGCACGCACACATGTGGGGGAGCACCAGGAACCAGAAGAGAGCTTCTGGTTTCCAGCCTGTGCATGCGCACCAGTCACCTGGTCTTTTGGTTTCTGGCACGTATATGCCAATGGTGGGATTCAAATAATTTAACAACTGATTCTATACCCTAATGATTTCTTCCAACAATCAGGTCATCAAACTGCTCAGAAAGTTAACAACTGGTTCTCCCGAAGTGGTGCGAACTGGCTGAATCCCACCACTGGTATACACATGCAAAGACCAGCTCGCCAGTGCACATACGCACACTGGAAACCAGAAGGCCAGCTTCTCAGCACGTGCATGCGTGCCAGGGAGCTGCTCTTCCAGTTTCCAGTGCTCCCCTGCATGCGAAAACCAGATGGCTGAAGCCCGGAAGAGCAACGGACGACGGCTGGTGTGCCTGGAAAGATGGCTCTGCGTGCCACTTCCAGCATTCGTGCCATATGTTCACCATCACTGGTCTAATCTAATGAAGAGAAGGAGTAGGAGTGACATGATAGCAGTCTTTGAGTACTTGAAGACTAGTTGGCCTATTCTCCAAAGGATCTGAGGTAATGGATGGAAGCTTCTCAAAGACAGATCCATCCTAGAATTAAGGAGAAATTTCCTGCCAGTGAGAACAATCAATGAAATGGCTTTGCCTCCAAAAGCTGTGGATGTTCCATCACTGGAGGTTTTTAAGAAGAGATTGGACAGTTTCAGCAGGGAGTTGGACTAGAAGACCTTCAAGATCACTTCCAACTCTCTTATTTTGTATTCTGCATTCGGATCTTTCTGCACTAGACATCAAAAAAGCAAATGACAAAAGTGGTGTTGCACTGTTATTATGCAAGCTCCTTGCACCGTCATATCTCGTACAAAGATAAAACAAGTGCAGGGATATCCCAATATTTTTATTTTTAACTAGTATCTAATAAGATTTAGGTAATGTTGTACTCCAAGTTTCCAAATTTGTGATATATACTTCTCAGGGGAAAGGGGAACCACTAAAAGTTCAGAAATTAACATTTTCCCTATTTGTCTAATGGACAGTCTATGTACATTCCTATAAAAACTAAGTTGAGGAACTGGTATAATCTTTTCTTTCCCACCTTTCATTGCAACTTGATTGCCATCTTTTTACCTGTGAGAGGTACCATCCGTTCTTAGAGAGACATTTACCTAAGCTGGCAGATATTGGTTGGTGGCATGAAGCATTGTAGGAATGCTGAAGGAGAATCATGGTAGTTGATGGAAGCAAAAAAATCAAAGAGCACCAAATTTGTTAATTGGAAAAAGTGCTACCTGATGATCTCATCTGCTATGCAATAAAAGCAGATGTGCAAAAAAAAAAAAGCAAAAAAGAAGATTCTAGCTATTACGTGTCTCTTTCTATACATACCTACATTGCAATATATACTCTTTTTTTTAAAAAAATCCCTACCTTATTCATACATGGAAACTATGGTTAATGGAGAGGGAAGGGAGAGAGGAGTAGAGGGACAGGTAGGAAGGAGGGAGGAGAAGGGAGGAAAAGAGAGAGAGAAGAAAGGGAAAAGGAGAGGAAGAAAGGGAGGGGAAATAAGAGTACGAGAGGATTAGAAAGGGAGGAAGAGCGGAGGAGTGCGGGAAAGGAAGGGGAAGTAGATATGGGGAAGGAGGGGAGGAAAGAAAAAAGTTGAAAAGAATAGAAGGGAGGGAAGGGTAAGAGGGGAGAAGGAGAGGAATGGTGGTTGTGGAAGAAGGGAGATATGGAATGGTAGAAGAGCAACTCCGAATATATATTAAAGTTTTAGGATGAAGAATGAACCAATATGGAAATCAAAGATAATATGTGTGATAAGAATGGTTAAAGAGATTGTACATTTATATATCTTTTATGAGAAATAAAAAACTTTTATATATATAACAAAGAAACTATGGTTAGTTTGCCTGATATTTCATAGATGCCATAGCTCCAGGAAAGGAAAGATTTATGTCTCAAAGACACAAGGATGTAAAATAATTTTATGGCACCTGAAGTTTTATTTCCCATTTTATGCATTGCAACATTTTATGCAGAGAGCACCCAGTTTAATTAAAACACCTTTCTTAACTTTCTGCACAAATGGTGTTTGTAGCCTGTTGGAAGAAGCATTTAGTCAATTAACAATTTTATTAGCTGATTGATTTTCCCCCACCTCTGCAGTTTGCAGATTTTTTCCCCCCTCACTTTCTCGCACCTGATAGGAATAGTTATGAAAGCTAAATAATATTACTTCCTTTATCTCTTGAAGGCAACACTATATAACGAAGGAGTTTTTAATCTGAACAAGGTTTCAGTGGGAAGCCTAAATACACATAAACAAATTCTCGCCCTGTATAATGGAATGTAAAATACTCGCTGCTCGGAGCAGCAGACTCTTTCAATAAATCACATTGTCGCACTGACCTTTATTGATAGACTTTGCCTCCACTGAAAGCTTTGGTCCTGCTGTTTTAAAAGATCTTTCTGTTATGAAAAACCTGCAGACTCATCAGGTAGCGAGATAATGATTTTCTATTTGTAAGGTTCTCTAAATCAATGTTTTAAGAAGAAGTGTGAGAAGGTGCAGGAAGAAAAGGGATTCTGATATTTAAAGTTGCTGGCATCCAACAGACTTGTACGCTTTGCAGAATAATGTCTTATTCATATTTCTACAAAGTTGGGGAGGGGGGGAAATCTAAAATTCTATTTGTCCTCACCTTGCCATGCAGGGTTTTTTTTTTTTAATGTTCTATTTCTTCATTACAGATTGAGGACTGTTTTGTTTTTGTTTTTTTGGGGAAATATTAAATTAGGAAATATTAACATCTGAAATAAATACCGATCGATAAATTTTATGGTTCTAAACATAAGAAATAGATTTAGTTCTGGGTTGCATAAACAGAAGGATAGAATCAAGATCACGTGAAGTGTTAATACCATTTTATAAGGCCTTGGTAAGGCCACACTTGGAATACGGCATTCAGTTTTGGTCGCCATCTTTTGTAAAAAAGATGTTGAGATTCTAGAAAGAGTGCAGAGAAGAGCAACAAAGATGATTAGGGGACTGGAGGCTAAAACGTATGAAGAACGGTTGCAGGAATTGGTTATGTCTTGTTTAATGAACAGAAGGACTAGGGGAGACATGATAGCAGTCTACCAATATCTCGGGCTGCCAAAAGAAGAGGGAGTCAACCTATTCTCCAAAGCACCTGAGGGCAGGACAAGAAGCAATGGGTGGAAACTAATCAAGGAGAGAAGCAACTTAGAACTAAGGAGAAGTTTTCTGACAGTGAGAACAATTAATCAGTGGAACAACTTGCCTCCAGAAGTTGTGAATGGAAGTTTTTAAGAAGATATTGGATAACCATTTGTCTGAAGTGGTGTAGGGTTTCCTGCCTGGGCAGGGGGTTGGACTAGAAGACCTCCAAGGTCCCTTCCAACTCTGTTATTCTATTTCTATTTTCTATCCTATTTCTATTTCTAGTCATCCCAAATTTTGAGCATGTGAATCATTCTTGCACAGATTTTAATCTGGGAATGAATTCAGAAAATTGACTTAATTTTGATTTGCAGTGCTACTTCAGTGCTACTATCCCTCTCCCCTCTCTCTAACCACCGATCTCAAAAGAGTTGTATTCTTAGAGCTAATCATCCTATGTGCAAAACTATTTCAGTACCTGCTAGTTTGCCAGACCAATCAGGTATAAAACTATTTCAGTATATGCTATTTTTCCAGACCAGTCAGGTATAAGAACAGCTTGTGTGTTCTGAGTTCATTTTACAAGATGGCAGAAAGTTCTTAGCTGTATAATGCTGTCTCAGACCATTGGTCCACCTAAATTAATAGCATCACTCCAGGAATTCAAGTATCTCTGTGTATCCTACCCTCCTATGAAGTGTCTCCATAAAAATTGGTCCTCCCTCATTAAGATTTATTTAACAAATTTATAAAGCTGCCCAAGGAAGTCTGGGTGGTAAATAGAAATCAAAACAAGCCAACTGCCAGCGTTCCAGAAGAAACCTCCCCCCCTTCCAAGTAAAAACTCTGAAGCAAGCATTTTTCAAAGTTCTATTTACTAGAATAGGTAAACTGGCACATCTGGGAAAATCCAAATCTGAGAGGTTTGGGTTTTCCCTCAGTAAATCAAAACCCCCCAAACCATCCCCTCACTCCTCCGTTGATCACATGCTCCAATCAACTGCCGTTCCATCTCGAGACAGCCCTCTGACCACTCCTTCTCCAGATGCAGGATCGCCCTGACCTTGACCGACAGGAAGAATGCTATTATGTCTAAAGGCAATCCCTCTACTAACCCGCCCCCCTACTTTTCCACACATGAGAAGGTGGCAGCATGGAAGCTTCCGGCCTAATATGGCTTCCAAAGCTGACACCAACTGTTTGATGGTCCGTGGCCGAAATAAACCAATGGATTGACTGAAGCCAACCAACCATACAAATCTATTCAAATGAACCTAGGTTGGGCTCCTAAAAATCAAACACCAATGTAACCACATTCTCATCAGAGCTTCATTAACATCCCAGTCCTTGGGTTTGAAGGAAGAGCCACATCTTCACAGTCTTCTAGAGAAGATTGACAGGATTGGGACTGTCTATATCTCAGGGGAAACGAAACTGAAGTTGTCACTGCCGAGAAAGCACATTTCTAATTCACTGCTGGGATCTGGAGCATGCCATTCTGTCAAATCTAGATTATGATTATGCTCCTTCATGCATTATAGATTTGTTCAGATACAGGAATACATGATGTAGCAGAATCTACTTCCCTGCGTGAGCTGTAATGCTTGAGTGTTTTAATAGCTTTCCTTGTGTCTTCTCATGTTAATTTTAAACCCTGGGCTGCTGGGGGGGGGAAAACATAATTCCTTTTAGTTTTACATAGGATCATTTTGTGATAGATAGATAGATAGATAGATAGATAGATAGATAGATAGATAGATAGATAGATAGATAGATAGACAGACAGACAGACAGACAGGATAGATAGATAATGGATGGAGAGAAAGATGATAGATAGATAGTAGATAGATAGATAGATAGATAGATAGATAGATAGATAGATAGATAGATAGATAGATGATGGATGGATAGATAGATAAGATAGTTAGACAGATAGACAGACAGACAGACACAGACAGACAGACAGACAGACAGAATTCTTTATTGGCCAAGTGTGATTGGACACACAAGGAATTTGTCTTTGGTGCATATGCTCTCAGTATGCATAAAAAGAAAAGATACATTCGTTAAGAATCATAAGATACAACACTTAATGATAGTCATAGGGTACAAATAAGCAATCAAATCATACTAGGAAACCATATAAATCATAAGGGTACAAGCAACAAAGTTACAGTCATACAGTTATAAGTCGGAGGAGATGGCTGATAGGAACAAGGAGAAGATTAATAGCAATAGTAATGGAGAATAGTGAATAGTTTGACAGTGTTGAGGAATATTTGTTTAGCAGAGTGATGGCATTTGGGAAAAAAACTGTCCTTGTGTCTAGTTGTTCTGGTGTGCAGTGCTCTATAGCATCGTTTTGAGGGTAGGAGTTGAAACAATTTATATCCAGCATGCGAGGGGTCTATAAATATTTTCACAGCCCTCTTTTTGACTCGCGCAGTATACAGGTCCTCAATGGAAGGCAGGTTGGTATCCATTGTTTTTTCTGCAGTTCTAATTATCCTCTGAAGTCTGTGTCTGTTTTGTTGGGTTGCAGAACCGAACCAGACAGTTATAGGGGTGCAGATGACAGACTCAATAATTCCTCTGTAGAACTGGATCAGCAGCTCTTTGGGCAGTTTGAGTTTCCTGAGTTGGCGCAGAAAGAACATTCTTTGTTGTGCTTTTCTGAAGATGTTTTTGATGTTAGGTGTCCATTTTAGGTCTTGAGATGTGATAGAACCTAGAAATTTGAAGGTCTCTACTATTGATACTGTGTTGTCTAGTATTGTAAGAGGTGATAGTACTGGAGGGTTTCTCCTAAAGTCTACCACCATTTCTACGGTTTCGAGTATGTTTAATTTTACTGTTTGAGGACTCTGTCTCAATGTTCACTTTGAGTTTAGAGACTCCTTGTTCCCCTGTTCTATGGGTTTTCAAAACAATATCTCTATTAAGGGTCACCCAAGACACATTAGAAATTGCCATAGCTTCTGTTTTAGAACAGTTCATATTTTGATGAGAATGATAGAAGCCAGGAAAAATGTTTTTATTTGTGAACTTTCCCAAAGAGCATCTTTGTATATAATTGATATCAAGGTGGTGGTGGGGGAAAAATCTTTCACGACGGAAGCATACAGTTTTCAAGGTTTAATTGACCAATTATGAATATACATCACAAGCTGTGATGTGGTAAAGATTTAATTAGGCTGTTTTTGGAATTAAAAGTCTGTAGAAATTATTTAACACAAGATGTGGAAGTGATCAAAGCTACCAAAAACAAATGTTAAAGATGCTGTTAATGAATCTAATGACCAACAAGGCATGTTGTTCACCGAAGGGCATCTAGCCTTTCATTATAACTTATGAATTATTAAAACCACACAGATCAAAATTATTAAATAGATGAGTCTAGACTACAGAAGTATATGGGAATTATTTTTTTAAAAAAGAGAGAAATCACCATTCCCATTGGAGCTTTCCTTCTTTGCCAGTCTGGTTTAAATCCAAATAGATTCATATGGACTGTGCATTTCAGCAGTAACTGGAATGTACAGTTTGATTCTATTCACAGGATAAGTTGGTATATCACTCCTAAATCACTCATTGGCTTATTTACAAAATCCATAGTTTGCTCTTTTGCTAAGTGATGCTCGTTTTAGCTATGTTTTCTGGAGTAGCCACATCATGCTAAATGCTAATAAGAGGCAGATGATCTTTCTGCAGCAAGAGAAGGCCTTCAGACAACTATTTATTTGACTTCTCTGCCTCCCATCTTGCCTAAAGGCAACTCTGGGTGATTTGCGAACATTAAAAGCTGATAAAATATTGAACAATGAAAGCTCATAATAGAAATGGAATGCCTGTGGCAAAAGAAAGCAAAGGTGGTACCAATGGTAATAGGAGCCTTGGGTGCAACTCAAAACAACTGGATCACCCCTTGAACACCGTTTGGCATTACAAATTCACCATCAGTCAATTGCAAAAGTCAACTGCAATCACTTGGAATAGCTTACATCCTGCAAAGATCACTCTGACACCACAAAACATCAACATCTTCCTATCTCAGGTCCTTGGGAAGGACTTGTTAGGTGGATAAAAATGCCAAATCCAGGCTGAACATCTGGCTGATTGTGCAACAAACCATAATTTACAATTAGCAAGATGATGGAGGAAAGGAGCATCGGGGAAGGTGGGGCCTTGTCTTAATTTGTCAGCCACTCCCATGTGATGCTCCCCTGTTGGGGCACCAGGCCTTATGTTAGGGGACAGGATTTTTCAAATGGTAGGAACCATGATAGAAAAGTTTCTTCCCCTTCACATGGTTGTTCTTTAAGGGAATAATAGTAATAGAGGAATATAATCTTAGTTTGGGGTTGAATTGTGGAGTCCTTAGTGCTCTTTGAACTTGGTGGTTTTCTTACAGACATTTCATTACCCAACTAGAGTAACATCAGTTGCAACTTTTTGTAACCACCGTTTTAATATTTTGACTTACTACCGTGTTTTCCCGAAAATAAGACCCTGTCTTATATTTTTTTGAACTCTGAAATAAGTGCTTGGCCTTATTGCCATGCGCTCAAAAGCTTATTATCAGGGGATGTCTTATTTTGGGGGAAACAGGGTATATCTACTGCACCTTACTTTTTTTTAAAAAAAGAAAAACCATTTATCGTTATGAGCTTGTTGCTAGATAAATAGGGTGAATTTTTTTCTCTATGTATCCAGGGAAGCTTCTATCAACAATCAGTGGATCTATACAAAGCATAATGTTTCATTAACATGGCATAATGACTTGATTTTTCCAACCCTTTAAGCCACAACCGACAAATCACGTTAGAGCTTAATAAGGTGATTCAATCTAGCCCTTGGTGTTTAAAAAAAAAAAATATCAGTGTTTTAGGGAAGATATTAGGGAATAGAGCTGGATAAGTTTCAGCCCCCGGACTACATGCAGCCCTCCGAACTCCGGAGCATAGTCACAAGCAGAGGTGGGTTCTACTTACCTTTACTACCAGTTCGCATCACGCCCCACACTCTTCTGAGCATGCGCAGATCACCTATGATGACGTCTGGGTCAGTGGATGGAGCCTCCCACCAGTTTTACTACCGGTTCTTGCGAACCGGTCTGAACCAAGAAGCATAAGCACTAACCTATTTAATGTAATTAATATTAAACATGTTTGTGCTACATCTTGCCTGGAATGAAACTGAAAAATCAGAATTGTCCTTGGTTATAAAAATATTGTGTACTTTTGGAGTAAATAGAAAAGCTGAGTTTCAATCAGGCCTAGCCCCAGGAATGAAAGATCCCTCAAAAGAACACCGTATAGAAGCAGGAAGAATTTCTCTGAGTAAGCCAAGACTTTGAGGATCTTCAACATTCAAAGCACTTTTCTGCCCATGAACTTCAGCATTCTCTCTATTATGTCTTCAAAATAATAGTTAGTCAACCCTTTGACCCCCATTGCAGGAAAAGGCACACCTTTTGTGCAAACTGAGTGCTTCATGGTTCTTTTTTTTTTTTTTTGGAGCCTGAATCTTGGTTGCCAGATGCATCTGTCATACGGTATGACAGATAACAATTGGATGTGACATCTTGTACAATGGGCTGTCAGTCAGCACAATTTAAGAAGGTAGTTTCACAAACACACAAAAATTGCAAGAGTTCTGAGAAGCCATCTCTTCAGATGAGAACTGCCATGAGCTCTTGATCAGTGAATCATACTAGTCAAGCCATTTTTCTGGGATTTCATATTGCCTTTTTTCCCCTCCCTTGCGCAGTCACTGGACCTAAGAACAGAGGAAGTTTTCTATTGTTCATTTTGGATGGAAATAGACTTCAAATAACATCAGAGAGATCGATACTGTTTCAAAATCAATACACTCCGAAATGGATGGAGGTTCCAGATAGAACCCAAGCTGAGATGATTCCATGCTGGTATTATATGCAGCTGCACTAAATATTGCCCAGTTCTGCTGACTGGCGAGAGATGGGAAATGTATATTTGAATTCCCCATTACCACCACTGAGGCAATTTGAATATTACCGTATTTTTTGGAGCATAAGACGCTCCGGACTATAAGACGCATCTACCTTTTTTGGTGAGGAAAACAAGAAAAAGAAATCTGCCTCCCAGCAATTTTGCCTCATTGCATCAAAGAGCAAATAGCCTGATTTACTTTCATTTTTGTTTTCAGCATAGCTTGATTAGCACAAGAAAAAAAAAATCTGCTCCCAGCAATTTACCTCCTTGCAGCAAGCAGCAGAAGCTCGTGCAAACAGCTGAGAGTAAAACAGCTGAGAGTCGGGAAGCCAATCCAATCAACTTGTGCTAATTAGGCTGTGCTAAAGCTGAAATGAGCTGTTTCTTCTTGCTGTGAAAATATTTACAGACCCCTTGCATGCTGGACATAAATTGTTTCAATCCCTACCCTCATAATGATGCTATAGAACACTGCACACCAGAACAACTAGACACAAGGACAGTTTTTTCCCGAACACCATCACTCTGCTAAACAAATATTCCTCAACCCTGTTAAACTATTCACTATTCTCCATTACTATTACTATTAATCTTCTCAGCGTTCCTATCACCCATCTCCTCCCACTTATGACTGTATGGCTGTAACCTTGTTGCTGGTATCCTTAAGATTTATATTGACTGTTATCTAATAGGATTTGATTGCTTTTTTGTTCCCTATGACATCATTAAGTGTTGTACCCTATGATTCTTGACGAATGTATCTTTTCTTTTATGTACACCGAGATAGTATGCACCAAGACAAATTCTTTGTGTGTCCAATCACACTTGGCCAATAAAGAATTCTATTCTATTCTATATTTCTGTTGATACCAGCCCAATATTACACTGGCTTTTTGGCAGCAGCCATAGCAACTTTTTTTTGCTACCATTTTTTGCTACTATTCATCTGTTTTTTCCTACCTGGTTGCGGAACCCTTTATTTCTCACAGTTGAACTGAACCTTGAGACTGTCTTCAGTCACATCACTTTCTTTATTTTGCCAGTTTACCGAGCATCCTTTCTATCTTCTCATCTAAGTTATTTATAAAAATGCATTGGTCCCAGGACAGATCCCTGAGAGAAGTGGCTTTAAGTTGTTAGATCTAAATTTGATTTGATTGGGGATTGTAAATGAGAGAGAATAATATATTTAGCTGGTATCACTAAAATATGGATAATGTAGCGAGATCGATACCCCTAAACATTGGAAACTAAATTGTATTCAACATAGAGGAGCTGCAATTAAATTTGCTGTGATACTCTGTAGGCATTCAGATCAATAGGTATAAAATAGGCATTCATTTCCATAGGGTTCTTATCCCCTCAGCCAAACATATATTTGGACTTCCTTTATGACCAAATTCCCTCTCATTTCTCCATGTGTTACCTTTGTTTGACAAGAATATGCCATTAACAAACGCTGGATGGAGCTATTAAATTGCATTTAAATTGCAAAGAGCTGTAGTGCAGTCATACATTCACAAACACAACTGATGTTAACACTTTATACTAGTTTTTAGACCCATTTCCTTTTCCCATTTCATGCTTTTCATTTACTTGGCTTCTTAACTCTTAATTCTTTCCTGTGCTCTGCACAAGGTTGCTTATCTTGAAAGGAAATAGTATGATAGATATGTATGCATAATCAGTTTTTTTTTTGTTCAGTTTAATAAGGTAGGTCTGAGATGTTAAATGGTCCCTTCAATTTAGACTGGTAAGTGGGTACATCGAGTACAGTGGTGGGTTTCAAAAATTGTTACTACCGGTTCTGTGGGTGTGGCTTGGTATGTGTGGCAGTGGAAGGATACTGTAAAATCTCCATTTCCTCCCGATCAGCTGGGACTTAGGAGGCAGAGAATAGATGGGGGCGGGGTGAGTCTGAATTTTTGTTACCGGTTCTCCGAACTACTCAAAATTTCCACTACCGGTTCTCCAGAACTGGTCAGAACCTGCTGAAACCCACCTCTGATCCAGTACATCCAGTAATTACCCACAAGATTAAAAAATAATGTAGAACTAACTATTGCACTTGGCATTTCTGCATCTTTAATGATTCTCAGATTTCTAGCCATTATGAATCATGGGACCAATCCTTTCTAAAACCTTCAGAATCAGAGCATCATAACAAGAACTTGGTGGCATCTAAAATAATTGATTTAATATTAGGCACACAAGAGAGAGAGTTTCTAAGTTCCCCAGAAGTTTGCTGCCAAACCAGTTTGCCATTAATGCTACTCTCTCTAATCTAATCAGCACATTTATTGTGCACATGATTTTCCAAGTGTTCTCCTATATTAACAAAATATGCCTCTCCCTGCAAATTTTCCATCAAGATGTAGGTGGATTTATTTTAAATAATGCTGTGTCAAAGATCTGTCCTGCAATTTCTTACAACTTTATAGTATTTGTGTTTAAATTTATACCCTGCCTTTCTGCTTATATAAATTCTTTTTTTTTCCTGGAAAAAAGAGGCTTTCATTTTTCTGGGATAATTTCAGGAGATGAAAAATTTATCAAAGAGACATCCAAGGAGAAATTTCCTGACCATGAAAATAATTAATCAGTGGAATAGCTTGCTTCCAGAAGTTCCTGGTGCAGCATCATTCTTCTTTTTAAGAAAGAATTGGACAACCATCTGTCTGAAATGGTATA
Organism: Ptyas mucosa; assembly: GCA_012654045.1. NCBI lineage: Eukaryota > Metazoa > Chordata > Lepidosauria > Squamata > Colubridae > Ptyas > Ptyas mucosa. Next base: position 11,385,479 of record WNWU01000024.1, read on the forward strand.
TGGTTTCCTGAGCAGGCAGTTAGACTAGAACAGGGCTGTCAAACTCCAGACTTGGGGCTGGATGTGTCACATGGCCACGACCGGTTTAGTGAAGGGAAAAAAAGTCCTGATACATCACATGAGGCTGCCATGACGACATGAGTTTGACATCCCTGGATGCAGTGGTGGGATTCAAATAATTTAACAACCGGTTCTCTGCCCTAATGATTTCTTCCAACAGCCAATTCACCAAACTGTCAGAAAGTTAACAACCGGTTCTCCCGAAGTGGTGCGAACTGGCTGAATCCCACCACTGCCTGGATGAGAAGATCTCCAATGTCCCTTCCAACTCTGTTATTGTGTATTTGATGCTAACACACATGATTCTCATACTTAAACTTAAAGTGAACCGCTCCAAACTCGATTGCAGAAAATATGACTTCAGCAGCAGAGTGGTCAATGCCTGGAATGCACTACCTGACTCTGTTTTTTTTTTAAAAAAAATTCTTTTTAAATTTTTGATTTATATGCCGCCGCCCTTCTCTGGAGATTCAGGGCAGCTTACAATGTGTTAAGCAATAGCCTTCATACTTTTGTATATTTATACAAAGTCAGTTTATTGCTCCCATAATCTGGGTCCTCATTTTACCTACCTTAGAAAGGATGGAAGGCTGAGTCAACCTTGAGCCTGGTGGGATTTGAACTTGCAGTAATTGCAGGCAGCAGATGTAAGTAGTTGTTAGTAACTGCCTTAGTCTACTGAGCCACCAGAGCCACCAGAGCTCCTATATCATATATTTGGGTTTCATCCCCAACCCCAACCCCCAAATTTTAACCTAAGACGGTCTACTGTTGACCTCACCCCATTCCTAAGAGGTCTGTAAGGGGTGTGCATAAGAGCACCAGGGTTCCTATCATCCTTGTCCTAATGTTCCTCTATTTGTATCTATTTTATGTATTCAGTTCATGCTTATGCTTATACAATTAACAAGACAATTTTAATCTTAAAAAATAAAATAAAAAATAAATCTAAAGATACAAACTAAAAAGAAGAAAACCCTATTTTATACTTATCAATGTCCAGGTTTATTAATAAATTCACTACTATAATAATAAAAATTCACTACATTTTAATCTGTTGAACTCCAAAGTCCCTTAATGTTATTCTCACTTGAGATTTAAATGAAATAGAAGCAAGGTTGACTCAGCCTTCCATCCTTCCGAAGTGGGTAAAATGAGGACCCAGATTGTTGGGGGCAATATGCTCAATCTGTAAACCACTTAGAGAGGGCTGTAAAACACTGTGAAGTGGTATATAAGTCTTAAGTGCTATTGCTATCTTTCACAGGGAGGTTGCCAAACCGCTAAACAGGCAATTATATGTTAGAAGACAGTGCACATATCCTTGACTCTTATTGCAAAAATAAGTACAAGGACATTGCAAACCACAATTGAACCTTTCAGCCAATTTCGCTGCTTTGTGGAAAGTCATTTTGTCTTTCCTCAAAGTGAATAAGGGGGGGGGGGGAGCAAGAGGTGGGGAAATAGATGGGGGGGGGAACCAGAATGAAAGGTTGAAAATTTTGGCTGTAATAAGCAGCCTTTTCTACTGCTTCTTCTGCTCTACTCAGTATTTCGACCTGAGCATTTCAACTGCATTTACGAGACTCCAGTAGTTTCCCATTAGTGTTTCACCCAGAATTCTGAGATTTAGTTAGTAAAATTGTAGATACCCCGTAAAGCAGCACCAGGTTTATTTGTTCTTCTTTTCGTCCCTGAGCTGAAATAGAAGCTTTCTTTTCCATATACTGTATGTAGGTTGTGCCACAAAGTAAGAATGACATATTGATCTGATGCTATTTCTTCCATTCTTAGCCGAGTGATCAGGGATTGAAGCATAATTTTAGAGTAAAACTAGGAATTCATTGTATTGTATGGAATGAATGTATTCCTTTGTAGGAAGATCTTAAACTGATTTTCTGAGAAAGGGAGTCCCACAGTTTAGGTAAGTGTTTTCCAGTAGTCCCACCTATGATCCAAAGCATTCTCTGAACATCACCATCATTTAATGACCCCATAATCCCTTGCGGGGTAGAGTTGGGCAACTGGAATGGAGCTAGCAGAGCGTTTAATGGCCAGATGCCCTTCCTGTTGCCAATGCAGAGCTTTGTTCAGCTGATATATTCTCTGTGTGCCGAGAGAGAGAAATATCTACCTCTACCTAGGATCGAACTCACAGCCTCTGATTGTGAGGTGAGAGCTCCACCTCTAGGCCAGTGCATCACTCAGAGCATTCTCCGAACATGATTGCTGAAAATTGGTGGTGAATTTCTGTCAGGCCCAAGAATGACAAGAAGAGTTACTTCAGAGGAGTGTTTATTTACTGTTGCTCGCCAAGACAGAAACTTATCAAATTTAAACCACTATCTGTATGGTTGTTAGATATACTAAAGATTCTAAGATCCATTCTCTCTTTGCTCCCTGGGAAATATTCCTCTCTCAACTATTTACTAAGTCTGCACTACTATTAATCTTCTCATCATTCCTATCACCCATCTCTTCCCACTTATGACTGTATGACTGTAACCTTGTTGCTGGTATCCTTACAATTTATATTGACTGTTTCCTAATAGGATTTGATTGCTTATTTGTACTCTATGACTATCATTAAGTGTTGTACCTTATGATTCTTGACAAATGTATCCTGTCTTTTATGTACACTCAGAGCATATGCACCAAGACAAGTTCCTTGTTTGTCCAATCATACTTGGCCAATAAAGAATTCTGTTCTGCTCTGCTCTGCTCTGCTCTGCTCTGCTCTGCTCTGCTCTGCTCTGCTCTGCTCT
>WNWU01000024.1:11388313-11403388 GCA_012654045.1 Ptyas mucosa
CTGCTCTGCTCTGCTCTGCTCTGCTCTGCTCTGCTCTGCTCTGCTCTATTCTGACCTAGTTTCTATCCATTTAGACCGAGGAAGTATGCTGTAATCCTTTTGTAAACCCAAAGAAAATAGAACAATAGGGTTGCAAGGGACCTTGGATGTCTTTTAGTCTAACCCCCTGCACAAGGAGAAGACTCTATATCATTTCAGACAAATGGCTATCTAGTCTCTTCTTGAAAAACTCCAGTAATGGAGCACCCATAACTTCAGGAAGCAACCTGTTCCACGGATTAATTGTTCTCCCTGTCAGGATATTTCTCCTTAGTTCTAGGTTGGATCTCTCTATTAAAGAGAGATACTTTGGAGAATAGGTTGAACATTTTATTTTTAAGAAAGAAAAATGGAAGAACACCAAGGGGGTAAATAAAATAGAACCCGGTTCATTCCTCACCCACTAAAATATTACCTGTTCTGCTTTATCTCAGAGAGTTGCCTGAACTTACTTAATTATTTTTTATTCACTGATTAGCTGAACATATACATATTAATTTGCTTGGCTTGTGTGACTGTTGAAACAATTGGAGTTGCATTTTATCAGATTTATCAATGAAATGCTAATCACCAGTAAATGTGGACCACGGGTTTATTGTACCTCTTTAATAGACCTTTTTAACTTTACATCTGTATGTAGACAATCTCCTGACTGTATGTTTTAATGAGAGCAGGGTTTTGATCTGATCACCTCCTAATCTTGGTTTGCTAGATTGTGGTGTCCCAACTTCCAAACGATGGAACAGAAAAGGGAATCCTTTTTAAAGAAAAATATTTAAATATTTTATATATCTGCCCATCAAGAACACTGATGTTGGGCAGCATGAAAGAATTAACTCAACCGTTACAAGCAAGGACAACTCGTGGCAACAGAACATATGATCAGGCCATCTATTGGGGAAACTAGAAGTGCAGAGAAAAACAGTTTATTTACTTCAAAGTATCTGAAATCTTATAAAAAATATAATTGACTCATACATTTGTAATTAAAATTGAACAATCACATTAGAATAATATTTTGATAGAACAAATTGATGTAAGCTAACATAAAACTTAATCCTATTGTTTACAAGCAGAACATCAACCCAATCATAAATACTAAAATTTCTTCTTTTTCCCTGCACTTTTCCCTTGTGCATCCTGTCTTTTGCATAGTTTTACATAGTTTTCTGAATGATGCCTGTGAAGCTGCTCTAAGAAGTGTTTTAGATATATAAAAAAAAAGAAGAGCAAAGATTCTTTTAGATAAATTAACTAGACGTATTTCATTAAATATTAACAACTCATTATTGTTAAAAGTTAAAGGACCCTTGTTTTTATTAGAGGAAAGCTAATGTTATTGAAATTTAACTTTAGGCTAGATTGAGGTACATTTTACCCTTGAATTACTGTTGAAAAAAGTTTCAACAGTAATTTCCAAGATTAAGCCTAGAGCAAACCTAATATCTCTGGAGGAGGAGGAAGAGGAGGAGGAGGAGGAGGAGGAGGAGGAGGAGGAGGAGGAGGAGGAGGAGAAGAAGAAGAAGAAGAAGAAGAAGAAGAAGAAGAAGAAGAAGAAGAAGAAGAAGAAGAAGAAGAAGAAGAAAGAATACAAGTGCTTGAGGAATTAAACAATTCAGTCTACTTCCAATGCCCACATCATATATACTTGTAATGCTCTTTCATTTGATTTCACAGTGATCTGTAAATTGAAGGGATAGGAAGATGCATATGTAATGCATATTTCTTCCATTTCATTTATGTATATTTACTCCCCACAAAACCAATGTTTAATGTATGCATGCACACATTTAATGCTGAGGCCATCACTGAAACATTAAGGTAGTCTGAAAACATCTGGTTCTTAATTCCCAGGTGTCCCATCTAGCATTGTGAAGGATACTGGGAGTTATTATATGTGATTTATTCAGACTGGAATACTTTCAGAATGACAGGGAGGTGGCTAATGTCACAATCTATATAATGAAATTATAATTAAATACATTTACCTGTGGAGATATCAATAGTAAGATGACAGTAATAGATTTGGACAAGGAAGATTACCCAAGAAATAAAAGGCTCAAAGGAATAGTTGTACCAAAACACGTGTCTATTACATGGCTCATTTAGTAACTCTTTCTCACTCATGCAGAAAAGGATTTATTTTTATAATGAATGTCTATGGAGATTAATCCAAGGTTTTTTCTTCACCATCCCAACATTCCTACTACTACATTTTAGTAGTAAAGTCATTATGTTCTTCAAGAGAAGCTCAAATCTAGGTGATATCATAGAATATCCATACCATTTTTTAAAAACTTTCAGAGTTACCATTCCTGGCCTTTTCTAGTGAATTTGCATGGAATACTAATTAGTCTGGACCTTGTTTAGCTTCCAAAGTCAAGCATAACTAGCTAAATCCAAATCTTCTTAGTTATTATAGAGAAAAATTGATCATTCTCAGTACTAATGAAGGGTATCAAATGACACTGAATCTTCTGTGTCGCTGATTAGGCCAGGTATTATCACAGAATGAATGAAATGCAAATATTTTTTAGGGCTGAGTTATCAAAAGATGTTGGCATGCTCTTTCAAATGGAAAACTTTGGATATTTAGATAAGAAATAGGACTGATAAACTGTAGTTAAATGGAGCCTTTTGAATTTACATCAGTGGGATTCTTCTTCTTTGAAGGCTGCTTTACTTTTTGGCCTAGAGACATTGTGGCTTTTTTTTTATAAATAACTAGTAAGCCTTATTATTGTTATCCATTGCTCATAAATTTGAGTATAGATTTTGTGTTCTTTGTATTAGAGAACAAGAAAGCTAATTCAGTGCTCTTTAGGGGAAAATCCATACTAGAAGAAAAGCAATGTATTAGCTGCTGACAGCCAATTTAATAATTCTATGATAATTAGGTAAAATAACTGTCAGACTTCTGCAACAGTTTCAGAAACTTCCTATTTCATGTTGGACAGGTTCTAGGTAGGCAGGTAAGTAAATGGATTGATGGATGGATGGATGGATGGATGGATGGATAAGTGAATACATAATGGAAGACTTCCATGGCAAATAAAATAGAATAAGGTAGAACAAAGACAACAGCCCAAGAATCTTCTGCACAAATACTGTATTTTTGGAGTATAAGATGCACCTTCCCCCCCCCCAAAAAAAAGAGGGTGAAAAATCTGGGTGCATCTTATACTCCAAATGTAGCCCCACCCAGCCTCGCAAACAGAGATTTCAGAAGCTGAAAGAAGCCTCCGAAACGAAGCTTCAGAAAAAAAGCCTCTGAAAGGCTTTTATCTAAAATAATATGGCAACCAACGAAAGAAGAATCAGTAAATGGTCTAACCAAACTATGCTAACAAAACTGGAGAATGACACAATAACCAACAGATCGGGAGAGGTTAATCTATATACCAATACCAAAGAAAGGAGATTGAACAGAGTACAAGCCTCAGAATAAAAGCCTCTGAAAGAAGCTTCAGAGAAAAAGCCTCTGAAAGTAGCTTCAGAAAAAAAAGGCTTTTTTTTCTGAAGCTCTGTTTCAGAGGCTTTCAGAGGCAGAAAAAAAAATGTTTTTTTCTGAAACAGAGTTTCAGACGTTTCAGAGACAAAAAAAAAAAAAAAAAAAGCAAGGCACAGAGCTCACAACCAATGAACCTGTTGCTAAAATTCACCTCTGGGAACAGCCAATTGGGGATATTCCGGGAGGCCGATCCACTCACCAATCAGCTTTTTTCTTATTTTCCTCCCCAAAAACTCCGGTGCGTCTTACACTCTGAAAAATACAGTAAATACCCCAAGAATTCTGAAGTTCAGGCAGAAAAACAGACAAAAGACAAAAAGAGAGCTCCGTAGAAAGGAAGGTTTTGGCACAGTGCTATAGGTGTGTTGTGCTGAAAACATTCACCATTCATAACAGTGTCGACCTACTCATTTCAACAGATGGCAACTGTTTCTAACTTTCTGCTTTCTGTATGCAGATCATGCAGTTCACGCATGGGTAAGGTGCTTATTAAAGGAAATTGCAAAGTGCTGTAACTTCATCAATTTCATCAAGCAAGATTTCAGTAACATCTCTGAAGCCATTTGAAGCTGCAGAGTAAAACTTCTGGCAATCAGCTTGAAGTAGCATGAAGCTTGCCTTAAAAAGGTGATTAGTCTCATCAGTAGGGTGCCTCAAAGAAATTAGACACGGAAATCTGGAATCTGGTGGCAGTTAAAATATGCAAAGTGAACAGAAAAATCTGTATTAGATATTCCTTGGATGAGTAATTTTTGTTTAGGACTCTTCCAAGATAGGGTTATTCCTTGTGCTAACATGTCAGGATGTATGCAATTTGGTTATTCTTCATAGTTCATGACTGTGTAGATGTTGTCACTGTGAAAGTACACTATAGCTGAAGAAGTAAAAGAGATTATGTCTGTACCGTAGACATAGGAAGGAATATTGCCAGATTAATTCTTGGCTGCTTTTATATTACTTTGATAACCTCTTTTTCACTCTTGGTAATGTTTGTGCCGAGGAGGCTAATCCAAGTGATGGTTATCATCTTCTCTTTGGGTCAAGGTTAAACCGTTTGGGGCTCTTTTGCTCAAAAAGAAAGATGATGGAAGAGGGATGTGATAGAGGTAGATAAAAATTCAATTTGGCATGATGAACATTGTGCCGGAAAAGTCGACTTCCCTCTTCTTAAAAGACCAGCACCCAGTGAAAATGATTGAAAGGAGATTTAGAACACAGAAAATAAAGCTTCTCATAGCCTGTGATTAACCTATGGTATTCATCACCCCAAAACGTGGAGATAATCACTAAGTGCAATAGCAATAGCATTTAGACTTATATTTCGCTTCATAGTGCTGCACACCCCTCTCTAAGCAGTTTACAAAGTCAGCCTATTGCCCCCAACAATCTGGGTCTTCATTTTGCCCACCTAGGAAGGATGGAAGGCTGAGTCAACCTTGAGCCGGTGAGATTTGAACTGCCAAACTGCAGCTAGCAGTCAGCTGAAGTAGCCTGCAGTACTGCACTCTAACCACTGCGCCACCTCGACTCATAATGTTATGGGATTTATGCAGTGGTGGATTACCCCCGGTTTGGACCGGTTTGCAAGAACCGGTAGTAAAACCGGTGGGAGGCCCCGCCCACCGCCCCGGATGTTGTCATCGGCGATCTGCGCATGCACAGAAGTTTCCCGTTGCAAATCGGTAGTAAAGATGAGTAGAACCCACCTCTGGATTTATGGGAATGGGATGCATTTATTGGGACAGGTCTATCAAGCTCTACTAAATCAAAATTATCTCCAGGTTGAGGGGAATATTGCTCCGTTGGGCTGGAGGAGCTTCTGGTATGAATATGAATTCGAATCTGTACCTCCAGTAATCACACCAACTTCAGTGGGACAAGATCAGCAATGATTATACAGGTAGTTACATTATGACTGATCTTTTCATGAATAGATAAATTTTAGCACAAACTGCAGGCAATAAAAAAATTCAAAAATAAATAATAAACAATAATAAGCAATCATCCTCCCAACAAGGTAATGTGAGCCATTTGGTCTAGAGGGTAAGGCGCCAGGCTATAAAACAGGAAACCATGAGTTCAAGTTCCACCTTAGCCATGAAAGCCAGATGGGTGACTTTCGGCCACACTCTCTCTCAGCCTAATCCACCTCACACGGTTGTTGTTTTGGGGGGAAACGGGAGGAGGAAGGTGTGTTGAATATGTTTGCCGCCTTGAGTTATTTGTAAAAATAATAAAAGCAGGGTAGAAATAAATGAATAAAATTAAAATGTAAGGTAAGGTTTTCAAAAACAATATACAATATTAGATATATTTTGGCTTTAGGTTTTAGATATATGCACACCAGAGGTGGGTTTCAGCAGGTTCTGACCAGTTCTGAGGAAACGGCAACGGAAATTTTGAGTAGTTCGGAGAACTGGTAGTAAAAATTCTTATTGGCCCCGCCCCCATCTATTCGCTGCCTCCCAAATCCCAGCTGATCAGGAGGAAATGGAGATTTTGCAGTATCCTTCCCCTGAAGTGGGGTGGGAATGGGGATTTTGCAGTATCCTTCCCCTGAAGTGGGGTGGGAATGGAGATTTTGCAGTATCCTTCCCCTGAAGTGGGGTGGGAATGGAGATTTTGCAGTATCCTTCCCCTGCCACGCCCACCAAGACACGCCCACAGAACCGGTAGTAAAAAAATTGAAACCCACCACTGATACACACACATACACAGATACATGTGATTATTGTTTAAACATGGCACTATGGTGTGAAATTTTGTGTGAAGACAGAGAATGCAGGGGCAGGGGGGAAGGGTGGGTCAGTTAAGCTGAAGTGTTGAGACATTAGGAAAAAAAGTATTTCAAAGAAACTAATTTAATTAAAGGAGGGTGGGGAATTTCCATTACATCTGGGAATTAAAGTCCACGGATCTCGAAGATGCTGAGGATGTGAAACACACTCCTTCTATGGTGCAGTTTTATTTATTTATTTATTTATTTATCTATCTTGTTCTGTCCCTGTCTCACACACGCACGCAAACAGTCAGCCGGGAGTTAAATAAAACTTGCAGACAATAAATTCCTTCGATAACAGGATTGGCAGCAACTCAGTAGCTGCTTGTCAAGAACTTTACTCACAGAGGGAGGTGTTCCTCCAGATAAACCAAAGCAAATACACAAAGTCAAAGAATTGTCAAGTCCAGTCCATATTAAATCCAAGGCAGGCAGATAACGTAGTTTCAGAGATACAATGCGACTCGCTAGTTGCTTAGCTTTGTCTGTCACAGAGCCTGAATGGCCACCACACCCCCTTTTATCCCCTGTGGGGTGTGGTCCAGTGACTCAGCTTAATCTCTGGCACGCCTCCTTTTCTGTTGCATGTGCTTGTCTCTCTGACAGTGGCGTGGATCCAATCAAGACTTATCTCCGTCACTGTCCAACTGCGACTGCTCGGGGATACCTGGCTCCTGGCCAATCTCTTCTCTTTCGGGAGATACCTGAGGCATTGCCAGAGAGGAGGGTCCTGGAGAGGTAGGCCTGGCCAACTCCTCTCCTTCACTTTTGAAGCCTTCTCCCTCCGATACGACGGGCTCGGGGGTCAGAGTCACAACATATCTATCTATCTACAACCCTTTAACAAGTAAATCTCTGTCCCAATTTCTGAGACAGAAGAAGCAGTTGGAAGGAGAGGAGGTGTCGGTGGCAGCAAAATGAATCCTGAGAATCCCGATGCTTATTTACATCCATCTTCTGGTGGACCCAGTCGGTGGAACAGACTGGGTCCACCAGAAGATGGACGTAAATAGATGGATGCAGGGGTGAAATCCAGCAGGTTCTGACAAGTTCTGGAGAACCAGTAGCAGAAATTTTGAGTAGTTCGGAGAACCAGCAAATACCACCTCTGGCTGGCCCCAGAGTGGGGTGAGAATAGAGATTTTGCAGTATCCTTCCTCCAGAAGTGGGGAGGGAATGGGGATTTTGCAGTATCCTTCGCCTGCCACGCCCACCAAGCCACACCCAGAGAACCAGTATTAAAAAAAAAGTTTGAATTCCACCACTGGATGGATGTGAAACCAACTGGGTATGGGTTTCATCTGACTTAAACACCGCCGCTCAAGAGTGAGCAGGTGTTTTCTGCAAAAACTGTGAAGTCAGATTTCAATTACTACTTTGCTTTAGTGCTTCAGCTTTTCAAAACTCAGGGTGAACTCTATTAATAATAATTTGCAAAATAATGTTCCATGCTATTTGAAATCAAGTGTAACAAAATACAGTAATTTGGGTTTCAAGTCATTAATAAATCTAGCCTCTGTAGCTGCTGCTGCTGTCACGGATGGGCGGGCAACTGTTTGGACCCTCCAGTTTCTAAGGATAATGATAATCCTTTTGGGGGGGGGGGGAGGATTTATGCACACTTTAGAAATAACAGACCTTTCTGACAATGCCCAGAGGCAATTACAGAGTGTTAGGATCACCTAACGCTTCTATTCAGTATCTGCGATAGAGGTATGTTTTAAGTTTCATTTTTTCTTCTTCACTATTTAATACAATGAATTGGTTTCTGTTACATCCTAGTTTGTTTGGTTTATTTATTTATTTATTTTTTGGCTTGACTTAACGTGTGACTGTGGTGTGTGACTAATCAGACTGTGTAGCTCTAACTATAGTCTATGAAAACCAACAGGGCTAAATATGAAGTACAGACCCTATTGTGCCTATTGTTGTGGCCTGCCAGCAGCCTACGGAGCTGGCAACGGAGTTGGACAGTGAGGAGGCTGGGGAGGAACACGGGCCAGTCCTGGAGTCTGGGGAAGGGGATGAGGGCAAGGGTGGGTTCTACTTACCTTTATGACCAGTTCGCAACGGGGCCGCGCCTGCTCTTCTGCACATGCGCAGAAGCATTTTGATGACATCAGGGTCAGTGGGCGGAGCTTCCTGCCAGTTTTACTACCAGTTCTATAGAACCGGTGCGAACTGGGGGCAACCCACCACTGGATGAGGGCTCTGTGTCAGAGGCAGAGATGGGACCTGGGCCATCTGGGACTTATGTGCGGTCTCCAGAGCCTCCAGAATCAGACATCAGAGAGGCAGAGGAACAGGAGGAACCTGGCTCCTAGGGCGCGCATGTGCAGAGCTGCCAGAAGGCAAGACAGTTAAAACAAAAGGGACGACTCAGGAGTAAGGCTTAGAGATGATTGGCTCCTCCCATAAGACATAAAGGAAGAGCAAAGGCACGTGGGCCTTTGCAGGAAGCAACGTTTTGGATGGTGTCGGTTTGTACTTTGAAGCTCCGTTTTGACTCTGTCTTTCCGTGTGGCCTTGCCAAGATAATTGCCAATTAGGTCTTTGGCAGCGAGTTAAAGAAGATAAAGGTGGGTGTTTACCAGCCTTATCCAAAGGACTATGGCAGACTTCTGTTGGATTATTTATAAACTCTTGGTGATTCAGCACGTGCTGTGAATGAAAGGAATTCACAGCCGTTAAAATTAAAAAAAAAAAAGAGGGGTTTGAGACTAATTGTGTGCTTTTTTCTATATCAGGAAGCCTAGGTCAGAACACAAATTAGAAATTGTATTTTGTAGTGTAGTATAAACTCCAGTGGATGGGTTTACACTTTTCACCTCATTGGTTTTGTCAAAGTACAAACCCAGCTATCATGGTGAGAGATAAAACAGCCATACAAATGCCTTCCATTGGTTTCTTTGGGTTCATATTATGGCTGCTGCAGGAACTCAGTCATTGTGTTTAAAAGTAGTTTGGAGATCATCCAATGCTCTTCTCAGTTGACTATCTATATTATATGGATTCTTAATATAGGCAGTAAAGGAATCACCTGTTTTTGAAGTAGGAGGTTATAGCAGGCATCTCTTCGCTTAAAGTTCCTGCAAGTGATTGACTGACGTTTTAATGGATAAAATTTAATGAAATTTTTATCCATGATTTTGAGTTCAATCGTTTGCAACATCAGAGAGAAATATGTCCCATCTTCTCTATAGTAACTTTTCAGATATTGAAATTTATCTTCTCCAATGTCTTCATGCCCAGGACTTTTGAATTTTTTTTTCTATAGGACCTGGTTTCCATATAATATACTCTTTTCCAGGGGTGAAATCCAGCAGGTTTTGACAGGTTCTGGAGAACCGGTAGCGGAAATTTTGAGCAGTTCAGAGAACCTGCAAATACCATCTCTGGCTGGCCCCAGAGTGGGGTGGGAGTGGGGATTTTGCAGTATCCTTCCCCTGGAGTGGGGAGGGAATGGGGATTATTGCTGTATCCTTCCCCTGGAGTGGGGTGGGAATGGGGATTTCGCAGTATCCTTTCCCTGGAGTGGGGTGGGAATGGAAATTTTGCGGTATCCTTCCCCTGGAGTGGGGTGGGAATGGAAATTTTGCAGTATCCTTCCCCTACCACACCCACCAAGCCACGCCCACAGAACCGGTAGTAAAAAAAAATGGGGATTTCACCATTGCTGCAGAGCTTTCAAAATGCAAAATCTCTCCTTCGTTCTCCTCCTATACCTGTTCGAAAATTGCAGCTCTATTGGCAACTCTTCTGTACTGATGCTGGAGAAAAAAGGCTCATACGGGAGGGAGAAAGCAAGCACAGGTGCCTCCTGGTTTTCTAGGCAGCCTGCTGTTCCACGCTAATATGTTGCATAAGGGTTATTAAGCACTACTTAAGGATTTTGGGTACAGGTGTGTGACGTAGAGAAAGGGAGATGAGTGGTAAATCAATAATTCTAATAAATAACGGAACATAGTTAGATAAACTGTGACTCAGAATGATATACTAATCTACTGTAGGTAATGGGTTGCAGCAAGATTTGTTATGTGCTCAAAAATATAAAGACTAGACACTACCCCTAATGGAGGAATAGTTGGTGATGGCTTAGCTGAGATGGCTAGGTAAACATCTTTAAAATGGATAATTGGAAAAAAAAAGTGAGCTTTTCATCCTAAAGAAAGAGTTAATATTGTAAATGTACTTCCATTTGTTGCAGAAGAAGAAAATGGAAGCTTTATTTTTCTATTTTTTTTCTATTCTCTTTCTGTACTTCCTCTTCTTTCTTCCTTTTCTTTACTTTTTGTTTATTAGTTTGTGGGTTGGTGCTAGTTTTTATCTTCTTGTAAAATAAAAATTTAAAATAATTATTTTAATAGATAAAAGAATTATAGAATAATTACAGAATAACAGAGTTGGAAGGGACCTTGTAGGTCATCTAGCCCAGTGGTCAGCAACTGGTGGTCCTTGGACCACTGGTGGTCTGTGAGAAAATTTTGATGGTCCACAGAAAAATTATTTGCATTTTTTTATATTGCTCTAAATCAGGGATCCTCAAACTACGGTCCCTGGGACAGATACGTGCAATGAACGTTTGTGTTGCTGCACAGAGTCTCCCCCTTCGGGGTCTTTTTGTGTGGGTCAGAGGGGGCAGAAATTCTGACTTGGTCTGCTTCAGCCTCCTGGTATGGGGTTTTGGACGAAGGCTGGGGGAAAGTCATCACTGGTGACGAAGAGCCAGAGGGCCTTGTTCCAGTGGGACAGCATCATGGCCTGGAACTGCTGACAATCTCAGCCCGCTGAGCCTCCAGGCGCCGGTACCTGGCCTTGCACTCCCGCAGATCTTCCCTCTGCTTGGAAAGCCTATGCTCATAGTCCTCAGGGAGGTGCTTCTACTGAGCCTCCTTCTCAGTCAGATCCAATTTGAACTGAACTGTTTTGCCAACTCTTTCTCATGATGGCTGCTTAGCTCCAATAACTGCTTCCTGTTGGGGCCCTAAGGAGCCCAGATGGGGAGGCAAGGAGTGGCTGGGAGGGGAGGGGTGAGTAGAGGCTGGCGAGGCACCCATCAACATGAGTGACATTGAGTTGGCCATGCCCACCCAGTCATATGAACACCTAGCCATGTCTACCCAGCCGGTCAATAAGCAGATCATATTAGTAGTCCAAAGGATTTAAAATTATGAATTTAGTGGTCCCTGAGGTCAGAAAGTTTGGGGACCCCTGATCTAGCCCAACCCTTTGCCCAAACAGGAGACCCTATACCATTTCTGAAAGATGGCAATTGAGTCTCTTCTTTATTTAAAATAAAAGTATTTTTTTTAAAAAAAATCTAACTAATGGATTCAGCTTAACAAATATGTTCTTGTTCCAACCATATTTATTGGCATCGTAAGGTGAATTTTTCAAAATGTGTATCATTTTGCTACAGTTTCTAGTGGTTTCTGGGTGCCCTGGATTCTTGTCTGTGTATCCAGAACACCCAGAGTGCATTAGTAATTTTAATGAAATGATGCACTGAAGTCCACTTTCCTAGTACAATAAAACCAATAAAACACCTCATTATCTTATATTCATGCTTCTATCAAAGGCAGTCAGCCAGCTGCTAAGAAACAAGGATTCTTTCTGATTTTACTACAGTTGATAAATAATTGTCTAGATGCATAGGGTGGGAAAGAAGAGATATTATTATGTAGCTAATGTATTTTTCTGTACAAAAAATTAAAGACCTTCAAAGCCAAGGAAGAAAATCCCAATAAAGTTTGCAGGATCTTGTAAATCACAAAAAATACAGCAGAAAGTAATGTTTGTACTAATGAGGCACGAGGCGAGGCCCTTTATGATAGCTTTACCTTTCCCCCCCAACTCCATCTGATACATTTTACATGCAACTGATGCATTGTTCAAACCATGTAAAATAAGTAAATAATTTGGTCTACATGCAATATTGAGAGATTCGTAAGAAGAGCTCTTTAAAAGGCTTAAATTATGCAGGCACACTCTTTTAGGATCATTTCTTTCTTCTCAGTCCTTTATTCAATCAGGTTAATTATTATGGATTGAATTGTTATTTGCTATAACATTTAGACTGCTTTTTCTCCTCAAGAAACTTAGAGGGTTGGATGTTGGCATGTAAACAAACAAACAATAAACAAATAAATAAGACTCAGATGAAACCATCAAAGATAAAAAAATTGGCTTGATTTAACGATGGCCTTTCAAATTAGGAAGATACCATAGACCAGAGATGTCAAACCCGCATCATCACAGCGTTGTCATGTGACATATTGTGACTTTTCCCCCCTTCGCTTTCCCCCTTCACAAGCATGGGTGTGGCTAGCGCGTGATGCATCTGGTCCGCGGGCTATGAGTTTGACACCCCTGCCATAGATGATGATGATGATGATGATAACAACAACAACAATGAGAACAACAACAGAGTTGGAAGGGATCTTGGAGATCTTCTAGTCCAACCCCATGCTCAGGCAGGAAACCCTATCCATTTCAGACAAATGGTTGTCCAAAATTAAGTTCAAGTCACGGTACAAATGACCTGGCCATCGAAATTGCAAGGCTATGGATGAAACATGTAACAGTGATACCAGGGGTGAAATGCTTCCGGTTCAGACCAGATCACCCGATCTGGTAGCGATGGTAGTGGGTGGTTCGGAGAACCGGTAGCAGAAATCCTTGCCTCCCCATGCCCAGCTGAGCTGTGCGATCATCAGAGGCTTTTTTTTTTTACTTTTAGAAGCATTTTTTTCTACAAATGCTTTTAAAAGTTAAAAAAAAAGCCTCTGATGATCGTGTGGCTCAGTTGGGATCGTCAGAGGCTTTGAAAAGCATTTTTTCTACAACCTCTTCGGCTGAAGAGGTTGTAGAAAAAATGCTTTTAAAAGTAAAAAAAAAATGTTGACCACGCCCACCCAATCACATTACCCCCCACCAAGCCACGCCCACAGAAAAGTAGTATCAACTTTTACATTTCACCACTGAGTGATACCCATTGTCATCGGGGCACTTGGTACCATGTCCAAGAATTTTATAAGATACATCAACAAATTACAGCTTCCTGCAATAACACCAGCGGAACTGCAGAAAACTGTGCTATTTGGAACATCGTACATCTTAAGAAGGTACGTGGTTAATACCTACGATGCTGGCAGCAACCCGTATCAACCATTAGCACCAGTCAATAGTATTTGTGATGCATTTTTGAATGTTCAGTTGACTGAGTTTCATGTTTTTAATGAATAAAATAAACAACAAGAACAACAACAGAGTTGGAAGGGATCTTGGAGATCTTCTAATCCAACCCCATGCTCAGGCAGGAAACCCTATCCATTTCAGACAAATGGTTGTCTAAATCAAGTTCAAGTCAAGGTACAAATGACCAGGCTAACTTGGACACATTAGGCAAAAGTCTTCAGTTCTCTGGAGAAGATTCTGATTCTGATGCTGGGAAAAGTGGAAGGAAAGAGAAGATTCTGATTGTCAATTCATGTTCACGGATGAACTTTGTGTCTTCTCAAAGTTCCTCTTCTTTATCCCACATAGTGGTTTTCACAGTCCTTGCATTGGATGTGGAATTTCCCCAAGGTTCCTTTTTAGAGGAGAGCTTGCAGAGGAGCTGCGATTAAAAAGTTCTAGGGTGGGAAAGCATGACATGCCATGGCAGTAACTTCAGCTAAAAAGGAAGAGAGAGAGGGGGAAAAAAAGAAATAAAGGAAGGGAGGAAAAGTGGATTGCAGCGAATGAGATAATAGGATTTTTACTGTAACATTATTTTGAGTTCCATTCTTCAGTCCTTCATTCTTTAGGTAAAGAGAAAGTTCTGTTCTAAAGATTGGGGGAGGTCAGCCCAATTTTCAAGGCTGCTGAACCATGTTTTCGGGAATTTGTAAATGGGCTGTTCTCTTGTAGGAGTTCGCTGATGTCAGTCATTCTGGATGGAGTGCTTTATAGCTTACTTAGCTTAACTGGGGCTACCCTGCCTGTTAAAATGTCACATGGATAAAAGAATATGCTGACAGTACTGACAAGATTATCACTGCGGTGTAAAATCACTTCCCGGATACTTGTATGTTCCAAAAAAAAATCTATTTTGATCTGTCTTTTGAGCTTGAGTGAATAGCCATAATTCATCCAAGCAAGAAGGGTTTTATTTTTATTTTTTTTAATAAGAGAATGAACAAAGAGGGTGAGTGGTGGGATTTCCCCCCCTAAACTTAATTCAACTATTTTAACCTTATTTTTAGCCCCCTTCCCCAGGGACTCCTAGAGCATGTGATTACTGAGATAGTCTCTGCCCTCAAATTTGGAAGACAGAGTAATAATATTTGTAAGGTTAAAATGGTTTAAAAATAATATCTGATCAAAAGTCAGAAAGCTTTGATGCTATCCACAATGAAGGAATGGATGGTGAAATTGAGGGCATTTGTGGAGATGGCTAAATTATTTGACTGGAGAAATCTCTACATTTATGGCTGACTGGAAATTCCTTAGAGACAATTTTGCACCAAATTGAAAAGGGGGGAAGCACTTATGATTGGTGGTTTTGATGATTAGGGAGAAAAAAAAACCTGGTTAACTGAAAAACTGAGCTCTTTTTTTTATATATAATAAGAGATCATCTTAGAATTGGAAGCTTCTTTCTATTTTTCTGAATTCTTTCTTTCTGAACTTTTACTTTGCTCCCCTTTCTTTGCTTCTGTTAGGATTCTATATGGTATATATAATGTTAGAACCAGTTGTCCAG
>WNWU01000024.1:11410931-11424529 GCA_012654045.1 Ptyas mucosa
TTCTATTCTATTCTATTCTATTCTATTCTATTCTATTCTATTCTATTTCCTAGGCAAAAGAACTACATCAGTTCTGTTAACTGATGGCTCTTAATATGTAATAAATTATTAAGAGCAATAGTTAGAATGCAATATTGCAGGCTAACTCTGCCGACTGCCAGCAGTTCGATGCTGACTAGCTCAAGGTTGACTCAGCCTTCCATTCTTCCAAGGTTGGTAAAATGAGGAACCAGATTGTTGGGGGAAGTATGCTGACTCTGTAAACCACTGAGAGAGGGGAATGTAAAGCACTGTGAAGTATATAAGTCTAAGAGCTACTGCTATTGAAGAATCAAGCAGAGAAGAATCAGCAATAGCCAGCTGAGTTTTGAAATTGGGATACATTTAGTGTTTCAGATCTGAGTTCAGATCTGTTTAGAGAATGTGCCGTTGAGCGTAAGCAGAGTTGTATTCAACCATAATGAAGTTCATTTGTTTCTGATTTTCACATATTGGCTGAATTTTGATATTTGGGCAATTTGTAATTTTTTATTTATGACTTAACATGTTAGGCGGATGCAGTAAATTGTGGCTTATTCAGCAAATGATGATTCAGCAGATCATCACATTACAGTATGTGAACCTACTCACAAACATCCATTTCATGCCTGTTTTGATCTATTCTACATTCTTGTAAACAACGTAAAACAAAAAATAATAATAAAATTATTTTATTTTAAGCTCTTCATTTATCGAACCAAAAAAACAGTATTGATAATCTATATTTATATCTTCCTACTAATCTACAGTTATTTTTTTATTGCCAAAGGCTCCGTTGTCACCAAATATATGGCTACAGTATAGTTTGTATCAAAGCAAACCCAATTCATTAGTTGCTTATCTTCATGCATAATTCTATGCATTTACAATTAAAGAGTCACATTTAAAAAGTATGTAGATAGCAAATGCCTTCTAGAGTCAAATATAATTCAACAAATAGCTTAGTTTTTGCAATCTTCTGACTTGGGGGGAAGAAATCCTTTAAAGGAATTGATGGGTTTTACAGGAAAAATGCAAATGATGCATTTAACATACTAGTTTCAAATCAAAGCTAATACTGTACAAAGGTTGCTAAACAAATACAAAGATAAACTTCTGCAAGACTCACAGTTCTCAAATATACTGAAAGGCATTTTGAAATATATAATCCAGCAGTTTAGTTTTTGCAATCTTCCAATTTGAAAAAAAAAATCCTTTAAAGTAATTCATGGTTCTTACTGAAAAAAAAATGCAGAGGATACATTTAACTTATTAATTTCAAATAAAAGCTAGGACTGTACAAAACTTACTAAACAAGTACAAATATAAACTGTTGCAAGACTTGCAATTCTCAAATATATCATAACCTTTAAAAAATATCCCAGGAAATAAAAACTGATAAAGGAGAGCCAGAGAATAATCCAAATGGTGAATGCCACAGAAACAATGAAAACATTCATATCACAATATTCTCTCTCTCTGATGAAGAAGGAATATGGAGATAGCCTTGATAGACATATTGTGATGGAATGTAGTTTGGATTCCCAGCAAGGAAGGAGAAAATAATTCAAATCAGACAGTTTGTGTGAGAGAAAGAGGATGAAGATAGCTCCTCCTTAATAGTTCCCAGAGTATTGCTTTATGTGGCTGGAAGTTTGCTTTAGTTTGGCAAGATTCTATCTACGGGTGAGGAACAATCTGCTTGGAAGAATCACAGCTGTTGTGACCTAGGCCCAAGTAGTTATTACCAGACACAATCAGTCCTAAACAAACATTTTATTAGAACAGCTGAGAATTACTTTATTCTCAGCTTAGTCCAAATTAAGTCAAAAACAAATTCTTCATAAACAGTCCTTTGACCTTATCACCAATCTTTGTCTTCTTTGGCACCCTGCCAAAAGCTTTTCTTGGCAAAAGTTCAGAAGCAAGAGAAGCTGACAGGAAACAAATGTAGCAATGTTGCTTTCCTACAAAGATCCCAAGGGCCGTTGTTGCTCTTTTAAGCCTTCTGGGAGGGGCCAATCATCACCTGCCTTACTCCTGAGTTGTCCTTTTTGCTTTAGCTGCTCTTGCCTTCTGGCAGCTCTTTGCATGCATGCACTAGGAACAGGCTCCTCCTGTTCCTCTGCCTCTCAGCTATATGCCTCTGGAGCAGGGGTGGGTTCTACTTACCTTTACTACCAGTTCGTAACGGGGCTGTGTGCTCTTCTGCTCATGTGCAGAAGCATTTTGGTGATGTCAGGGTCAGTGGGTGGGACCTCCTGCTGGTTTTACTACCTGTTCTATAGAACCAGTGTGAACTGGGGGCAATCCACCACTGCTCTGGCGGATCCGGAGTCCGTGCATCACGACCAGATGACCCTGGCCCCATCTCTGCCTCTGACGCAGAGCCCTCGTCGAAGCCTTCCCCTTACTCCAGGACTGGCCCAATGTCCTCCCCAGCCTCCTCACTGCCTGACTCCACTGCCAGCTCCACAGGCTGCTGGCGGACCATAACAACACCACATCTTTCTTGGTTTTTGGAATCTGCCATATAGTTAATATGTGAGAATTGTTTCAGAACAGGGAGGGAGTTCTCAACTTGTTCACCATCATTATAGATTTCAAATATCAAAATCAACATTCTGACATCTGCTAGGAAACTCAGAATCGAGTGGTTTCCAGACTGGAATTGTATCTTTAGACCACAATGAATATGCTTACTCTTTCAGCCTGTTTCTGTATTAATTTGTCTTTGTATTCATGCATCAAGAATAAGAAGGGACAAATATATCTTGCAAGATATATTTGTAGACAGGGTCTTGCAACATTATCCTGGGACATGTATATTTGCCTTCCTTCGTGACAAATATTTCTCTCGAGTTTGTTTTCACTTTCTTCTCTTGCAAATTTCAGAACGATTTCCATGCATAGATTTTATGTGTATTTATTCTAATATACTCATGTTTCTGATATTTCCCAATATATATGCTGTTGGTTTCAAGTAATTTCGTATAATGTGTTGAACTTTCTGCACATATTTTCCTGTATATTTATCCTTAATATACTGGTGTAAGCATATCCCCCCCCCCCATTTATATTACCATAGAAGCAAAGCAGCAGATTTTAGCACATAGCTGCATTTTAGCAAATGCAAACAGGCTAATTTAATATTAGAAAGAGAATGGGAATAATTTCTTCCCTACCCTTTTTGCAACCTCAAGAATGTTATGACTGAGTTCAAGAGGATGCCGAGCCATGATTTGCTTAAAAATGATTGGCTAAATCAGTAATAAAAGGCAAACCAAACGAACCACTCTATCAGTTCAAACTTAATTGTTTGAATGAGACATTCATTCAGAATTAGTGCTACTTGTTCTATTAAACAAGTTGCTTCTTTCTCCAAACACATGTTGTTTGCAAAATGCAAGGAATGCCAGCTGTAAGCTCTATTCTGGTGGGCTTTACAGTGACGATGACAAATCTAACAAAGGACATTTTTGCACATTAATAAGAAGTCTTACCAACCAAATATTCCTTTTCAATGGAAATAAAAAGCAGCTTTGCAAATAAATGATTGCTAAGTGCATTAGGCTCACTTAGAGGAGCTTGCTGCTGACAGGACATCGTATGCATTTGTCACAAGCATGTATTGTGCCAGGTGCCAGAACGATGGGTTCTGCAGTAAAGATAAGGGCTTTTCAGTATAACAGAGTACGTATTATTCTCATTTAAATGGCAAGATTTTCTCCTCCCCTTTCACTTATCTGCCAGTTGTACATCCAAAATAGCCTGTGTAAATCATTCCAGTCACTTGAATTATTCTAATCTACTTTGGAATAAAGTATCATCTTAGCCGACAAGAAGATATTTGCTGTATACACAGTCCCTTTCCTTGCTTCAATCACAGCTCATTGTTATGGGAATTTAGAAAGCTGCAAATCTTTCTTACCGCTTGCTAGGAATCATTACCTTTAAGAAAGGACAGCAGAACAAAGGAATAATATGTTTAATATGGCATAGAAAGCTGGAAGTGATATCATGAGCTCAACTGGAACATAAGAAGAAAATGGCTGAATCAGACTATAAGTCGACTATAATAAGTCAATCCCCTCTTCTCTGAGGGGCTATCAGAGAGAAGGGGGTGGGGTTTGACTTATTCTCCAAAATACCTGAGGGTAAGACAAGAAGCAACGAGTGGAAACTTGTTAAAGAGAGACCCAATCTGGAAATAAGGAGGAATTTCCTGACAGTGAGAACTATTAAGCAGGGGAACAGCTTGCCTTTTAGAGTTACTGGAGATTCAAGAGTAGAGTAGAGTAGAGTAGAGTAGAGTAGAGTAGAGTAGAGTAGAGTAGAGTAGAGTAGAGTAGAGTAGAGTAGAGTAGAATAGAATAGAAGAGTTGGAAGGGACCTTGGAAGTCTTCTATTCCAACCCCCTGCCCAGGCAGGAAACCCTACACCACTTCAGACAAATGGTTATCGAACATCTTCTTAAAAATTTCCAGTGTTGGATCATTCACAACTTCTGCAGGCAAGACTGGACAATCATTTGTTTGGGATGGTAAAAGGCTGTGATGGTGAACCTATGGAGCGTGTGCCGGAAGTGGCATGCAGAATCATCCCGCGAGGGATGCGTGGCCTTGCTGGCTCATCTTCCGCATTCCTGTGCACACACATGCACTAGTTAGCTGGCCTTTGTGCGTGTGGGAGCACCAACACCCAGAAGGGCAGTGTTCCGTTGTGCATGTGTGCACCAGCACCCAAATTTCTGGGTTTTCATCATGCGCATGTGTAATGGCCAGCTGTTCATCGGGCACACGTCCATGCTGGAAACCGGAAGCTGGCACGCACATGCATGATAGAACACTGCTCTTCCAGGTTTTGGCACATTGTGCATGTGAAGGCCAGTGAGACCGTGCAGTCCAGGCAGGATGGTTTTACATGCCATTTCTGCCATGCACGTCGGCACACGGTGACGTAAAAGGTTAATCATCACTGGTATAAGGTCTCCTGCCTTGGGCAGGGTGTTGGACTAGAAGATCTCCAAGGTTCCTTCCAACCCTATGAATCTATGAGATTAATTCTGTGAAACTATAAATTGCTAGACCTGCTAGTCTAGTTCAAGCTTTGAGTAGCAGAGGAAAAGAAGGTGGGAAAAAACTAATTCACCCTATTTGTGGTTAGGTATAGCGAGTATGGTATGGATTGTCTGTTTTTGGAAGGCAGCACAGTATTGGTCAGATGGCATGGTTGGAAACACAGAAGCAGAAGGTCAATATATTAATCTTCACTCAACATAGATTCCAGTGGTACTTATTTAAAGGTGGGATGTCCCTGATCCTTGTGAAAATATTCTTTATATATTATTTTTTATTACTAAATGTATATGTCACCCACTTCATTATCCAAAGCAACTCTTTCAATCTATATTGTCCGGTATATAACTGTAAATATATTGACTGACAATACAATTTGAATTTGATTATGGAACAACAGAATCAAGTCAAACTTTTCTACATATTCAAGGATTATGAGTCAACTCCATTTAGACTGAAGCAAAATATCTCAGAGCATTGTAAAATACAGCTCATAATGCAGCCAGTCCTAGGGTCTAGAACAACATCATAAATGCAACCCTTACACATGCCCCAGGAGAAGATGACACAAAACATACCTGGAACAAAATCTATGAAAAGAAAAGTACTAATCAACCTTACGATTTATATTGTTTTATTTAGTTTCCTAGTATGATTTTGATTGCTTATTTCGTATCGTTTGACTATCACTAAGTGTTGTATCTCATGGTTCATGATGAATGTATTTATGACGAGTATGATCATGATTTATCACTTATAGCTTTTATGTATACTGAGAGCACCGAAGACAAATTCCTTGTGTGTCCAATCACACTTGGCCAATAAAGAATTAAAGAATAAATAAATAAAAAAACGAATAATGCAAATATCAACATTTTCTTCTTTTTCATTCATTGGTCATATTTTGGAAACTGTTATTTGTTGTCAAATTTTTGCCTAGTTATTGGGTAACAATTCCCTTTGCACATATGTGCTAGTCGTTCCCGACTCTAGGGGGCGGTGCTCATCTCCGTTTCAAAGCCAAAGAGCCAGCGCTGTCCAAAGACGTCTCCGAGGTCATGTGGCCATCATGACTCAACGCCAAAGGCGCACGGAACGCTGTTACCTTCCCACCAAAGGTGGTCCCTATTTTTCTCCTTGCATTTTTTTACCTGCTTTCGAACTGCTAAGTTGACAAAAGCTGGGACGAGTAACGGGAGCTCACCCTGTTATGTGGCACTAGGGATTCGAACCGCTGAACTGCCGACCTTTCAATTGACAAACTCAGTGTCTTAGCTACTGATCCACCTCGTCCCTAGTTAGGTAGAAATGACCAAATACTACAGCGCTCAGCTAGAGTAAGGATATGCTAACTGATTTATCATTTACCACACCTGACATTCAGTGGTTAGGTCCATGTGGATTCTTGGCAGGTGTTTTAGCAGTGAAGCCAAACAGTTACCAAATCTCTGGGGAAGATTCAGGTGCTGAACGGATGCTAAGCGTCCCTCAGCTGGAAACTCACTCTTTCAAGGTTAAAAGTGATTGTCATGCATATCCAATATGTATGGCTGAGCTATCTAACTAGAGGCACTGAAGGAATAAAGATTGCTTTTATCCATCTGGGTGCATCATGAATAGTGAAATGAGCTGGATGCTCCTTTTCAGCCACAGAAAAGCGTGATCTAGAGCAATTAGAATCAAATGAAGCCAGTTTTGCAGAGGAAAAGGGGGCTAGAGAAATTTAGAGAAATTTTCCTGGTTGAATTAGTAAATTCTATTTTGCAAGCGCCGTTTGCTGTAGACCTCTTTCAGTCTAGTTCACATAAACACAAACTGCAAGTCCATGGTCTCCAAAGCTTTGGCTGGTGAGCATAACTGGAAGATTGAAAACATGCTATGGGAATTCTTAGAATGGCTGTCTTAGCATTGGGATCAGCTTGGGAAAAATTATACAGATGTCCATATGCCTAGGTTACTCAGCGTAAAACCTTAACATGTTTATTAGATTTTATCTCATTATGTGAAAACAGACTATTGAACTGGAGAAGCCAGGACTGCTGGCATAAACATAAGCATTTATAAACATAAATGCATAAATGGAGGGATAGAATCAAGATCACATCAAGTGTTAATACCACTTTATAATGCCTTGGTAAGTGCATTTACTTGGAATAGTGCATTTAGTTTTGGTCGCCACGATATAAAAAAATGTTGAGACTCTAGAAAGAGTGTAGAGAAGAGCAACAAAGATGATTAGGGGACTGGAGGCTATGAAGAACAGTTGCAGGAACTGGGTATGTCTAAATAAAAAGAAGGACTAGGGGTGACATGATGGCAGTGTTCCAATATCTCAGGGGCTGCCACAAAGAAGAGGGAGTCAATCTATTCTCCAAAGCACCTGAGGCCAGGACAAGAAGCAATGGGTGGAAACTAGTCAAGGAGAGAAGCAACTAAGAACTAAGAAGAAGTTTCCTTGCAGTTAGAACAATCAGTGGAATAACTTGCCTCCAGAAGTGACTGCTCCAACACTGGATAACCATTTGTCTGAAGTGGTGTAGGGTTACCTTCCTAAGTAGGGGGTTGGACTAGAAGACCTCCAAGGTCCCTTCCAACTCTGTTATTCTATTTTTATTTGGATTTAAAAAGCCATGTTGAATGAACCCAGACATGGTTTAAGGAGAAAACATCTGGGAGAGGTTTCACCCCAACACACTGTGTGTGTGTGTGTGTGTGTGTGTGTGTGTGAATCTTGTGTGTCTTTTTCCTCCCACTCCATGTGTCATATGTCACATGTCACATCTTCTCTCTCTCCTGAAGCCCTTTTCCTAATTAAAAAGAAAATTGTCTGCTGTCATTTTTTTTTAAAAAAAAGGCAAGACAAAAGAATTCAAGATATATTGAAAGAAGTGCCTGTTGCTAAAATAAAAAGCTCTTCCATAATTGAAAGGTGCAAGTTGACATGACTCTCTGCCAGCACACAAAAGGCAGGGCGAAAAGAAATATTCATTAAGACTGCTCACTCATAAATGGCACCTCCACAATAATGGTATTTGGAAGAACTGGCATTTTTCCATTATGTGGTTGGGTTACTATAGTTCATCAGAGATTTCCACTTTCTTTTCTATGTTTCCTTGAAACTTGGCTGGGAGGTGGGCAACGTGGGTTGGGTAGCTTTGGGACCTCAAAACCTTTTGTCAAGTCTCTTTAAAACTTTATGCATTATTGTACTCTTAACCCCTTTGTGTGCTTCTATAATTCACAGAACATAAATCAAGTACAATTAATCAATGGCAGCTAATCCTAATAGAGAAACCTGTTTAAATTCGGAATTCCAACTTTGGAATTTGTATATGTTTAGATAGTTTTATTGTATTCCTTGGCTAACCATGAAGACCAATGAAAAGGTAAAATCAGACGTTATTGAGGAATAGATCTGAAAGAGATTTACCTGGTTTGAATTTAATTATTTACCATTTCAATCTTGGGTTCCATGCATGAGTATCCCTTTGTATTAAATAATTTCTGTACATATAAAAATTATGTTTTGGGGAGAACTGAAGGAATTTACTTTCTCACAAGCATATTTTGTTATATTGTGGGAAATTGAAACATAATATTCTCCATTCTGAAGTATCAAGTGGAACGGCTCAGCGTTATTTTAATCTGCCAATAATGCATTTTATCTATTTATAAACTTCCATTCTGCCTTTCATTGCAAACAGCCCCACACTTTTTACAGCAATGAGAACAATACAAAAAAAAAGAATCCCATGCTAAACTGATAATATGAAATTTATAGAAGATCAGTAAGAGAATAGCAAAAGACAAAACTTGACTTTTTCACATGAATATTAAAGGATTTTAAAATGTGGAAGAACATGAGGGATCAGATCTGCTATGTGGGGGGAAAAAAGACATGAAAATAATAAGAAAATAAGCATGGGCAATGTTGGATCACTTTCATATTGGCAAGAAACAAAATCATTAAGAGTTGAGTTTGGCTGAAAGAAATCTTTGCTTTTACTCAGTCTTTCATGCAATTAGCAATAATGTGTTTCTTTGTATACAACGTTTGGGAGCCATCAATTTGGTTCCGTGGTTATGGTACCAGGCTAGAAATTGGAGGCCATAAGTTCTAGTCCCATCTTAGGCCTGAGGCCTGCTGACTGACTTTGGGCCACTCACTTTTTCTGAATCCTAGAACCAGGTTGGTCTAGAATTAAGATACTAGACCAGGAGCAGAGAGACCCAAATTCTAGTGCCTTTTAAGCTACAGATACTCAGGGATGACCTTCAGATGGCCACCTTCTCTCAGCCTTAGGAAGAGACAATGGCAAACCACTTCTGAAAATCTTGCCAAGAAAATTGCAGAGACTAATCCAGGCAGTTTCGAAGAGTCAAGATTGACTTGAAGGTGCCTACACAAAGAAACCCAAACAAACTTTCAGAAATATAGTTTTCTTTATGCACACGTCTTCATAGTGTGTGTGAGGTTTCCATTATTTCCTTATTTTGTGAGACTCCTTTCCAAGTGTATGTTGTTACTGATTGAGTTGGGATGTTATGAGATGTCATGTGTTACTGTGATTCATGTATTGCTGGTTCTGTATTGCTGGATCGAACCATGGGACTCAGAAAGAAATACATTGTATCAGGGGTAAAATGTTCCCGGTTTGGACCAGATCGCCCGATCCGGTAGTGATGGCGGTGGGTGGCTCAAAGAACTGGTAGCAAAAATCCCTGCCTGCCCCCCATGCCCAGCTGAGCCGCACAATTTTATTTATTTTTATTTTATTTCCAATTTATATACCGCCCTTCTCCCTGAGAACTCAGGGCGGTGTACAGCCAGAAATAAAAACATGAAATACAAATATTAAAAGCAATTAAGATATATATAAATTTGGCCCCAAAATTTAAAACTAACAAACCAATTAAAATATTTAAAATTTCTTCTTAAGCCAGCCCGGCTTGTTGGAAAAAATGTGTTTTGAGGGCACGGCGGAAGGCACTGAGGTCATGAATTCTCCTTATCTCCAATCATCAGAGGCTTTTTTTTTTAAAGCATTTTTTCTACAATCTCTTCGGCTGAAAAAAATGCTTTTAAAAGTAAAAAAAAAAAAAGCTTCTGATGATCAGGCAACTCAGCTGGGATCGTCAGAGGCTTTTAAAAACATTTTTTACAACCTCTTCGGCCGAAAAAAATGCTTTTAAAAGTTAAAAAAAAAAAAGCCGCTGATGATTGCGTGGCTCAGTTGGGATCGTCAGAGGCTTTTAAAATCATTTTTTTAACAACCTCTTCAGCCAAAGAGGTTGTAGAAAAAAATGCTTTTAAAAGTAAAAAAAAAAAGTTGGCCACGCCCACCCAGTCACATTACCCCCTCCCCCACCAAGCCACGCCCACAGAACTGGTAATAACAAATTTTACATTTCACCACTGCCTAGTACTCTTCCTTTACATCCTAGTTTGACTATTTTTTCCATCAATATTTCAAAGTCAGGGACAGAGAAAGCACAACTAGTCGATTTCCCTCCACATTCAGGTTGTTTGAAGAAGATTATAAATCCAATGCTACCTCACCTCCATTCTGAAACCGCTCCGCTGATTGCTTGGATGCTTTCCAAGCCCAAATCAAGGGTCTGACTTTGATACACAAAGTCAAGGAAAATTCAATTACTTATATAATAGGACTACAAAGTGCCTATATAACTGAGGCAGGGCATTCCCAAATGCAATTTTTAAAAATTATTTTTATTACAGTTTACTTGGGCTCTTTGAAGAGATGTAGAGCTTTTCCTCCTTTCTTAATGCTGATATGTATCTGCTAACTCTTAGGCGACCCCTGATGAGGGGGTGGTGGTCTCCGATGGTCTTAGGTGACCCCTGTGAAAGGGTCATTCGACCCCCAAAGGGGTCCCGACCCACAGGTTGAGAACCACTGCTGTAGAGATTCTCAGTCATCCAGGTCATGGTTGTCCCAGGAGGCTCTTTTTTTCCCCCAGGAGGCAACTGGACTTCCTTGTTTTTTCTTTTGAAGATGTTTTACTTCTCATCCAGGGGTGGGCTGCTGGAGGTTTGCAGGGGTTTGGGAGAACCTCTAGCTAAGATTCTGTGTAGTTCTGAGAACCCACAAATCCCACTCGTGGCTGGCCCTGCCCACCCCACCACCACGCCCCTCCCAGAAGTCCCCACATGGACCGTTTTGGATGTAGGTAAGTGCAGGATGTGCACGGAGGCTCAGGGAGGGCAAAAAATGGATTCGTTTCCGGCCTCCAGAGAACCTCCGGAGCCTGGGGAGGCCATTTTCACCCTCCCGGAGGCTCAAGAGAAGCCTCTGGAGCCCAGGGAGGGCAAAACCACCCCCTTCCATGGCCACGCCTACCCAGCAACCGGGCAGAGAACACCTTGCTAAAATATTTGAAGCCCACCCCGAAGCGTCTTCAGCTCTGACAGGATAGTGGGGAATGGAAGGATTTATATTTATATCCCTGTCTGCAAGGAATATAAATCCTTCCATTCCCCACTATCCTGTCAGAGCTGAAGAAGCTTCCTGGATGAGAAGTGAAATGTCTTCAAAAGAAAAAAACAAGAAAGTCCAGTTGCCTCCTGGAAAAAAAAAAAAGTGCCTTTGGGACAACTCTCCTAAAGTTACTTAGGAGGGGTTGGTATATACGAAATAAAGTAAAATAAAAGTCAATTAAAGAAAACAAATATTTTAAATGGAGGTTATAGAGAAATAAATTCAATTCAAAGCTTTATTTTTCAGAGTACAACGTATGTACTATGAGATTGGCTGAGCCTCCCTTCATCCACCCCGCCCCCCAACACAATTCAACTCACAGTGAAATACCAAAAAAAAAAAAAAAAATCTCTCTCCCAATGAATCCTGCTAACAATCACCCAATCCTATTGCACCATGGTAACTTTCAAATAAGACTCTACAGACCAGTGGTGAGTTTCTCCCAGTTCCGCGGTGACAATATGATGTCACGAAACCAGTTCTGCCCCACTGGTCCTCCCGGCCCCCCTGCATTATTCTTACCTTTTATTTGGCCCCACCCCCAATCTATTGCAGCCTCCTGAGTCCCAGCTGATCAGCTAGAAGGAAAAAAAAACTGTTTAACCTCTTGCTGCGGGGCTTCAAAGGGCCGTCCTACAGCTGATCAGTGTGGCGGTAGACCGGTGCCTCCAAAAACAAATGAGTAGACTGGTGCCTGCAAAAATAAATGGGTAGACTGGTACAGTTAAAAGCCTGGTAGACCAGTACCTCTGCTAAATCCTAAAGAATTATCACATGACCATCAAGCCACGCCCACAAAATAAGCCACGCCCACAGAACCAGTAGTAAAAAATGTTAGAACCCACCTTTGCTACAGACCCCTCACATCCCGGACATAAACTGTTTCAACTCCTTTCCTCAGGGTGTCACTGTAAGGCATTGCATGCCAAAACAACTAGACACAAAGACAGTTTTCCTTTGTGCCGTCACTCTACTGAACGCCTAATTCCCACAGCACTGTCTTATGTCTAAGGATATTCACCCATGTAGTAGGGCTGTATTACTATTATCAGCCCAAAGAGCTGCTGATCCAGTTCTACAGAGGAATTATTGAGTCTGTCATCTGCACCTCCATAACTGTCTGGTTTGGCTCTGCAACCAAACAAGACAAACACAGACTTAAATGGATAATTAGAACTGCAGGAAAAAAAAATTACTACCAACCTGCCTTCCACTGAGGATCTGAATACTACACGAGTCAAAAAGAGGGCTGTAAAAATATTTACAGACCCCTCACATCCTGGACATAAACTGTTTCAACTTCTACCCTCAAAAGGACGCTATAGGGCACTGCACACCAGAATAACTAGACACAAGGACAGTTTTTTTTCCTGAATGCCATCACTCTGCTTAACAACTATTTCCCACAACACTATCAAATTAACTACTAAGATTGTATTACTATTCTTCTTCTCATCCTTACTAGTACCTATCTCTTCCCACTTATGGCTATATCCATGCTGTTTATATCTTTACGACTTATATTGTTTTTATTGTTTCTTGGACATAAATTGTTTCAACTTCTACCCTCAAAGGGATGCTATAGGGCACTGCACACCAGAACAACTAGACACAAGGACAGTTTTTCCCCAAATGCATTTACTCTGCTTAACAATTAATACCCACAGCACTGTCAAATAATTTACTAAGACTGTATTACTACTATTTTTCTCCTCCTTACTAGTATCTATCTCTTCCCACTTATTACTATAACCATGTTTCTTGTATCTTTCAATTTATATTGTTCTCTATTTGTTTCCTAGTATGATTTTGTAGCTTATTAGTAACCTTGACTATCACTAAGTGTTGTATCTTTTTATTTTTGATGAATGCATTTTATTCTCCTTATATACACTGAGAACATATGCACCAAAGACAAATTCCTTGTGTGTCCAATCACACTTGGCCAATAAAGAATTCTATTCTATTCTATTCTATTCTATTCTATTCTATTCTATTCTAT
>WNWU01000024.1:11434054-11445479 GCA_012654045.1 Ptyas mucosa
TGTGTGTGGGTTACAGAATAATGTGGCAATTATATAATCTTTGTGCATGTGTGATGGAGAATGTATTTACATACATCTGCATCAGTGGTGGGTTGCCCCTGGTTCAGACCAGTTCTATAGAACCGGTAGTAAAACTGGCGGGAGGCTCCGCCCACTGACCCTGCTGTCACCAGAACCAATATGTGTATGAGCAAAAGCAAGGCACCACATGAGCAAAGCGGGCGCGCACACGTGAGCCTGTTGCAAACCAGTAGTAAAGGTAAGTAGAACCCACCCCGATCTGCCTAGGAAAAAGTGGTCTCTACATTCCCCCATCCACAGCCCCCTCTTGCTTCCTACCATGCTCCAGGGTTATCCTGCTGGATGTTCACTCTATCCACAGGTGGGTTTCAGCAAGTTCTGACCAGTTCTGGAGAACCGGTAGCAGAAATTTTGAGTAGTTCAGAGAACCGGTAGTAAAAAATTCTGACTGACCCCCGCCTCCATCTATTCTCTGCCTCCCAAATCCCAAATAGGTTTTTTGGGGGACTAATTGTGTCTTGTAATGACTCAGTAAAGCCTAGGTCACAACAAGAGATTTTGCCGGGACCAATTCCTGCTTCCTGCTTTTTAAGGGAGCCTCGCTTAAAACATTTTGGTTAAGGAGTCACTTGTGTACTATTTCACTTCTGAACATTCTCCCAACAAAAAGGTTTTTTTTTTTCCCCTTTTCCTTTTCCATATGAATTTATTCCACAAAGCGTTCAGAAATACGACATTATAAACATTATCCTAAAGATCGTCTATTAAATAGAATGGATAAAATGGCCTTCTTCTATTTTCTTTGACCAAGATTTCTTGTATTTGAACTTGACGAAACATCTGAAATTACAGAAAGTCACCATTTCCTGTAGAAGGAAAAACAGTAGAACACCTTTTCCCTCCCTTTTACGCATGGCAGGCTGACCTATCTACTGAATAGGTCAAACTTCTAGACAATCAAATGCAGTAACCTCCTGGGAGATGTCCTCAACCTCTTCTTGTCATGTTTCCTCCTTGTTTTGTTCCAGTTTCTTTTTCTGTATATACCAAGGCATGAAAATCCTAGCTAGCTATGATCTCTTCTTCTCTTTATATATTCTGAATTCTGTTGTTCATTGGTTGAGAGGAGAGGATGATGATGATGATGATGATGATGATGATGATGATGCAAAGGTCATTATGCTTACTGAGAAGCTAAAACACAAGTGTTGGAGAAAGAGAGAGAGAAAGAGAGAGAGAGAAAGAAAGAGAAAGAAAGAAAGAAAGAAAGAAAGAGAAAGAAAGTCATGAATAGCAAAAAGCTTTACCTAGAACAGTGATGGCTAACCGTTTTGCTCTCATGTGCCAAAAGCAGGGGGAACATGGGGGGGGGGTCACACACACGCGTGCCCACACCCATAATTCAATGTTCCCCCCACGCATGCGCACATGACCCCCTCACACTCCCTCCACTTTTGGCACACGATGGCACAGTGGTCCCGTTAGGCTTGTTTTTCGCCCTCCCCAGGCTCCAGAGGCTTTCTTGGAGCCTGGGGAGGGCAAAAACAGCCTTCCCCAATCCCCCAGAGGCCGGGAATGGCCCATTTGCTGACTTCTGATGGGACCGGAAGGCCTGAAAACCAGCTGGTCGGCGCATGCATGCACACTGGAGCTGAGCTAGGGCAACACTCGCGTGCCCACCAATATGGCTCCGCGTGCCACCTGTGGCACCCGTGCCATAGGTTCGCCATCACGGACCTAGAACATAATTTCCAAATGTAATACTAGTTATACATATTTAAAGTTCAGCTAGACATTAATGCATAGCATGTCATTGATCTACATGACATGATGAAGAAACATCAGCAAATAGTCCAATTATACTTTGAGCAGGTGAGATTTTTAAAGGTTCAATAAAAAGGTGCAAACTCTCCAAGTTACATTTGGATTTTTTGGGAAGGAAGGGAGTAGATTAGCCGGCCTTCCCTTCTGACTAACATTCATGTTCCTATAAATTCTTCTACAGATGAAATCCAAAACCTACTCTTAAAGATATTCATGGCAGAATTCTTTGACGTATTTTGCTTGATCAACTTGGTCGCAGATATTCTATTAGTCTTTTCTTAGGGGAGAACTAAATCATGAATTAAGAAATAAAGACCGACATTTGCTCAAGTTGAAATTAGCTCCTTGATAACTACATGCTATAGAGAGAGATGTTATCATTGATTAACACATTCATTTTGTTTATTTATTTTTTTCAATGACTAACACATTCACTTTATTTTCTTGATTGTAGTACAGATGTGATTCTCTATGAATGATTTTTCAATTTTTCAGGCACATAGGTGGTTGTTGTTGTTGTTAGTTGCGACAACTAACACAACTAGATGCATGTCCGACCCATCGTGACCCCATGGACAATGTTCTTCCAGGGCTTCCTGTCCTCTACCATCCTCTGGAGTTCATTTAAACTCACACCGACTGCTTCAGTGACTCCATCCAGCCACCTTGTTCTCTGTCATCCCCTTCTTCTTTTGCCCTCAATCGTTCCCAGCATTAGGCTCTTCTCCACTGAGTCCTTCCTTCTCATTAGG
This sequence comes from Ptyas mucosa, assembly GCA_012654045.1. Lineage (NCBI taxonomy): Eukaryota > Metazoa > Chordata > Lepidosauria > Squamata > Colubridae > Ptyas > Ptyas mucosa. The sequence goes on from WNWU01000024.1 coordinate 11,436,652, forward strand.
TGGCCAAAGTCTTCGAGTTTCCTCTTCAGGATCTGGCCTTCTAAAGAGCAGTCAGGGTTGATCTCTAGGACTGACCGGTTTGATCGCCTTGCAGTCCAAGGGACTCACAGGAGTCTTTTCCAGCACCAGAGTTCAAAGGCCTCAATTCTCTGGTGCTCGGCCAGTGATGGGTTCCTCCCGGTTTGGCCCAGATATGACATCACCAAACCGGTTCTGCCCCCCTGCCCCCTCCACCCCCCCTGCATTATTCTTACCTTTTATTTGGCCCCACCCCCAATCTATTGCTGCCTCCTGAGTCCCAGCTGATCGACTAGAAGGAAAAAACTGTTTAAACTCTTGCCGCAGGGCTTCAAAGGGCCGCCCTACAGCTGATCAGTGTTAAAAGGCAGTTTGGTGGTAGACCGGTGCCTCCAAAAACAAATTAGTAGACCAGTGCCTACAAAAATAAATGGGTAGACCAGTGCCTCCGAAAACAAATGAGTAGACCGGTGCCTGCAAAAACAAATGAGTAGACCAGTACAGCTGTGCAAGCAGTTAAAAGCCTGGTAGACCAGTATCTCTGCTAAATCCTAAAGAGTTGTCACATGATCATCAAGCCACACCCACAAAATAAGCCACGCCTGCAGAACTGGTAGTAAAAAAATTTAGACCCCACCCCTGTGCTCAGCCTTTCTTACGGTCCAACTTTCACAGCTATACATTGCAACTGGGAAAGCCATAGCCTTGACAATATGCAGTTTTGTTGGCAGGATGATGTCTCTGTTTTTTAGTATGCTGTCTAGATTTGCCATAGCTTTCCTCCCCAGAGCAAGCGTCTTTTAATTTCTTGGCTGCAGTCCCTATTTACGGGGATCTTGGAGCCAAGGAAAATAAAATCTATCACTACCTCCATTTCTTCCCCATCTATTTGCCAGGAATTGAGAGGACTGGATGCCATGATCTTAGTTTTCTTAATGTTGAGTTTTAAGCCAACTTTTGCACTCTCCTTCACCCGCATCAAGAGGCTCTTTAATTCCTTTTCATTTTTGGCACATATGTAGCCCTACACTTTTCCCAGTACTATTTGCAGATATGAAACACATTTTACACCATCAATATTGGCTAGAATTCAGTGGTTCCCAACCTTTTTTTGGCCATGCCCCATCTAAACATCTTGAAAATCCTGATGCCACCCCTCCTCCCCGTGACATACAATTCTTAGTATTCAAAAGGTGAACTCCTACTCACAGGAGGAAGCCTAAAAGGCCATTAACTTGGTTTAAACAAGGTTCCAATTGCCCCCATTAAAAATCAAATTGTGGGGTGTGGGCTCCACGTTGGGAACTACTGGGCTAGATGCTATCACCTACTACAAACTAGATCTATTACTCTGGTCACAAAAATAAGGATGTAAGCATGTCTTTGAAATGGATAAAAACATTACTTTCAAATAAAAAACACCGGGAGCTAATAAATTGGAATCAGGCTCCATAATGCACGCTCCCTCCCTCCCTCCCTCTCTCTCTCCATCTTCCCCCCTCTCTCTCCCTCTCCCCCTCTCTCCTTCTCTCTCTCCATCTCTCTCTCTTCCTCTCTCTCCCTCCCTCTCTCCCTACCCCTGTCTCTCCCTCTCCCTCTCCCCCCCTCTCTTCAAACAATACCTTTAAAGATCTCTATCTAGAGATTCTGCAGATCTGTTTCCTCAAGCCTTCTAGTCTGTAGGCAAATAAAAATAAATTATCCAAGAAATCCCTGTATTAAACAGTAGGTTCTAAATCACAGTTAATATTGGGAAACAAACCCAAGTTTTCCAGTGGTTCTGAAAAATGTGTGCCTTTGGCTGTTGCCTAAAGCATGTGGGGGGGAAAGTATTCTCAGCAATAATTGTTTATGTAATCTCATCAAGTATTCATGATTGGTAATAATAAAGAATATTTCACTTTTATTTGGTAAATGAGCTAAATGGAACCCTCCACCCCACCCCAGGTGATTCCCCCCCTTTCTTTTTATTTTTGTTACACATTTATAATCTACGTGACAATGACCAAAATGCTTTTAATAAAAACCTAGGAGAATATCATCTTCCGAAAGCCAGCATCATAGTCCAAACAGAGAATATGCTTTAAAAGTGATTTCGTGGCTTAAAGTTCACCCAAAGTACTTTTAGCTTTAAGTCCAATTTAGAACTGTCAAGGGAAATATTTACAATAGTAATTTCAGATCATTATCTTAGCATTCCAATGCAAATGGCCCCAATTTAATTCATTACTGCTCACATTACATCTTTATTTTCCACCAACTGGTAGCTGACATTTTGCAAGCTACACGAAAGAAATGCAAATTAGGCCAACGCACACCCTTACCCTTCCTAACATCTTCGGCATGGATTTTGCATTCGCGTTTCGGCACAGTTAACAAGAAATATTCCAAGACTTTTGGTCTCTTGCTATTTCCACCCAGGAACCTCACCTAAGCGACTAGAGGCAGGGCAAGTAGCAAAAGGTGACAACAATCAGGTCCACAACATTATTCCTGCCATCCGTCTTCCGGTGTGATAGGTGTCTCAGCTTGCTGTAGCTGGCAGAGCTGAATGACCCCCTTTCCTATCAGCCCACCCACTTTAATTTAGAAAATCTAAAGTGATCTCTGGAGTGGAATAGGATACACATTAATATGCAAATGAACTGCAAGAAAGTTCAGATTTGCATTTAGACTGGACAAAGGAGGGGGGGGAAATGGCTTTCCTGTGCTGTTCCCCCCCCACACACACCGCCACAATTTTACAAATTACAGATCCCAGAAATGGTGCCAGGAGGAACTCTCATTAAAATTCATTCTCCAAAGGGTTTGATTAATCTCAGTATGCCTGGCATTATACTGCTTATTACAGCAGTACATTCGTTGTCTAGGTAAGGAAGGAAGTGACAGAGAGAAAGATAGTCAAGCAAAGGAAGAAAGAAAAAACACCAGAAAGGTAAACACCAGTTTCTTTTAATGCTGTCTTGAAATCTGATTTCTGATTCTTAAAAAGGCCCTCCGTCTCCCACTCTCTTAAACAAACTTGATAATGCTTTCAAATTTTCTCTTGATACCTCCTTGAGTTCATTTTATTGGCAGAGGTTACGGAGGATATGCCTCTTCTATTATATACAGTGTTTTTACATTCTGCAAGCTTCTAGGTAAAGGTAAAGGTTCCCCTCGCACATATGTGCTAGCCGTTCCTGACTCTAGGGGGCGGTTGTCATCTCCGTTTCAAAGCCAAAGAGCCAGTGCTGTCCGAAGACGTCTCCATGGTCATGACTCAACGCCAAAAGCGCACGGAACGCTATTACCCACTGAGATGGGTGATAGGAACAATGAGAAGATTAGTTAGATCAGGTTGGGTGGTTAAAGACTTTTGGAAAAAAGTGCTCCCTTAGATACCCTAATCCAAATCCATTTAGAGCTGTAAAGGTAACCACTATCCCCTCAATTACACCTAGAAATACACTGGTAATCAATGGAACTCATGAGGTAGTATACTCTGTGATTAACAACAAAAGCCCAGCTCTGATAACCATTGATATTTTCCACAGTCAATGATCCTTCAGCAAACCACAAAGAGGGGGGGGATCCATCCAGGCACGATTATCACATTAAAGATGGAAACAGAATTTTCTTATTGGCTGTTATTTAACTTTTTTTTTTTTTTGCTAACTACATGCATTCTCTTCTTGGTGAGCTTCAAAGAGAAGCTCTCATGGAAAAGAAATCAATTTTTAGCTATAGAAAATAGAAATGTTTTTGATAAGCATCAGCATGCGGCATGTCTCTATATTATTTTATTCAGGTAGAGGAGTGAATCATGTTGAATGCACATGTTTATTTAGGGCAGTATTTTTCTTTTTTTTGGCTTTGTTTTCTTTTCATTCAACTTTTTATCTGACTGCACTCCCTTGTTAAAACTTCCAGACAAGCTCAAGGCTGTAAATAGTAGAAAATCCGCTAGATTCAGATGCAACATTAATCTATCCACAGGAGTTAAAAAGTAAAGGTACAATGCAGCCAAGAATAAACCTGCTTAATTGCTCCACTGGAAACAATGTAACTTCAAAGAATCTAAGATGAGTTGGACCATTCCCAAGATGTTGGATTACAGTCTCTCTAAGTAGCCATTAGTCTATTGGACAATGCAAAAAAAAAAAGAACCAGAGAGATAGGACATTAATGTTTTGCTAAGGTTTAACCAATTCATATTACATTTCATGAACATCAGTTGGATATAATATTCACTTTGGTATCATTTTTCCTTTTTTCCTTGAGAAAGAAAGGTTGACGGATGGAAGCCATTTTGAGCAATGCTTCCTTCCTTGTTTAAATAGCTTTTGCCAAAACAAATAGTAGCACTACGTCCTGCTGCAGTTCTATACTTTCATCTTTGACCAACAAAATTTATATTCAGTGCAGTGGTCGGTTTCAATTTTTTTTTTACTACCGGTTCTGTGGGCGTGACTTGCTGGGCATGGGGAAAGATACTGTAAAATCTCCATTCCCACCCCACTCCAGGGGAAGGATACTGCAAAATCCCCATTTCCTCCCAATCAGCCGGGACTCGGGAGGCAGAGAATAGATGGGGGCGGGGCCAGTCAGAATTTTTACTACCGGTTCTCCAAACTACTCAAAATTTCCACTACCGGTTCTCCAGAACTGGTCAGAACCTGCTGAAACCCACCTCTGATTCAGTGCTAACGTTTAAGTCAGCCATTACATTATAAATAAGCAGGAGGTAATTTTGTGTTTCCCACCCCTAGTATATATGTGATGCCATTATACGATTGCAGAGATCAGGAAATCTTGTTCTTCCAAAAAATGTACAATGAAATAAAATATGTTCATTTTTAACATCATGGGACCTTCAATGTGAAATCGGTGTAATTAGATTTATTTTTCTCAATGTGGTTGCAGTCTCATTGAAGTATGGGCCTGCCAGATAAGTTGTACGCCCTATTTTACAGATACCTTTTCAGCACACAGAGAATTCTAGATTAGTTTGAATGTAGGCAACAGCTCTCACAGAATGCAATATAATGTCTGCTGCTAAAACATTCTCAGCAACATATTGAATGTACTAATGGGTGATAACAGCAGGAAACAAGATCTTGGCCCACCATGTTGAATAATAAATAGCTACTTAAAAATACTACCGTTAATTCTGGGTGACTGAGAGGAATCTTACTTAGTACACTTCCCTCCCCCCTCTTGCATCAGCTAATAATACAGCAAGCACCTGTTTCCCTATCAGAAGCATCATTAATTACGACCGATTATAAAAGGAGGAGAAGCATGACATGACTGACTATAAAAAGGAAAGAAAAAGAGCCGGAGAAAAGATAACCCTTTTAAAAGAAAACCCCAAAGCCAGAGATGAGAAATAAAAATAAAAATGACTAAGCGTGAATCCGGCCATTATTCAAAGCGCCTAATGATTGGAGGTAATATGTAGTCATTTTTCAGAGGCCAAGAAAATAAGTGAATTGCTTAGAGTAAAATCCATTTTTCCTGGTGAACTACAGAGGTGGTATGCAGCCAGTTCTGATCGGTTTGGGAAAACCGGTAGTGGAAATTGGCTCTATGCCATCCTATTTAGGCATGTTTCTGAGGCCGGACACAGGCGTGGAAGGCATGTGCGCAAGCAAAGCACATGTGCAGAAGGTCAGGTGCCTCTGTAGGCACACAGAAGGTGAACCAGTGGTAACAAAATGTGAAACCCACCACTGGCGAACTAACATTGGGAAGAAAAGATGGCTCAGCTGTTGCTTCTGCACTCTCAACACACAGCAGTGGGTGGTGTATTTTTACTTGAGCTTGGCCTCCAACATTGTATGGATTCATTCATGATGCTCTGTTTGCATAGGTTGCAGGCTACCTATCGCAGACAATCAAGCAGAGCCCGTTAAGGTCAATTCTTCAATACAGCAGTTCTTAACTTACACATGTGGGGGTGGGGATGGTCAGAATTTCTATCGCTAAGACAGATGATTGTTAAATGAGTTGCACCAATTTTATGGCCATTTTTGCCATAGTTGTTAAATGTCTATGGCAGGGGTCAGCAACCCGCAGCTCTGGAGCCGCATGTGGGTCTTTCATCCCTCTGCTGCGGCTCCTGTTGCTGGGCAGCTCCACAATTGATAGGGCTTTTGGTTAGGGCAGGTAGAGGAAAAAGGATGCTGCACTAGGAGGAGACTATGATGGGGGAACCAGACTTCCGGTCAGCTCCAGAATTGACTGTGGGCTTCCGGTTAGGACTTTTGTGGCTCTTTGAGTGTTTAAGGTTGCCGACCCCTGGTCTATGGAGATTCTCAATCATCCAGATCCTGTTTGTCCCAAGGGTGCTTTTTCCAAAAGGCAACTGGATACCCTTGGGGTTTTTTTTTAAAAAAATGTTTCATTTCTCATCCAAGAAACTTCTAACTGAAGTTTTAACCCTCCCTTCCCTTCCCTTCCTCTCTAACCAGTTAGCACTGAAGGAGCTTCTTGGATGAGAAGCAAAATGTTTTCAAAAAAAAAAAACCGCCAAGAAAGTCCAGTTGTCTTTTGGAAAAACAATCTTTTGGGACCACAATTGTTAAGTGAACCACTGCAGTGAATTATGCAGTTGTTGAATCCAGCTTTCCCTCTTTGTTTTTACTGGTTAGAAGCAGGGGTGCTATTCAGCAGGTTCTGACAGGTTCTGGAGAACTGGTAGTGGAAATTTTGAGTAGTTCGGAGAACCGGCAAATACTACCTCTGGCTGGCCCCCGAGTGGGGTGAGAATGGAGATTTTGCAATATCTGTCCTCCAGGAGTGGGGAGGGAATGGGGATTTTGCAGTATCCTTCCCCTGGAGTAGGATGGGAATGTATCCTTCCCCTGCCACGCCCACCAAGCCACAGCACTCCCACAGAACCAGTAGTAAAAAAAAATAGAATTCCAGCACTGGTCAGAAGGCAGCTGAGAAGGTAGCAAAAGGCAATGATGTGACTTGATTATAACCATTGTAAATATACTCCAGTTGCCATGTGACTGAATTTTGATCAGGTGGTTGTGGGGCTACTGTGGTGCTCATAAAGATGACCTCTGGGTCATAAGCCTCTTGTTCAATACTGTTCTATCTTCAAACATTACTAAATGAATGGTTGTAAATCAAGGACTACCTATTATATCTCGGATGGATGAAGAGGGGAAAAAATGTTCTTACAGTAATGCTGGAACTAAGTGAATGAATATATATATGGATGTGAGCTTTCTTATGTTATGGGCACGGCTAGGGGTGGGCTTCAAAAATTTTAGCAAGGGGTTCTCTGCCCGGTTGCTGGGTGGGCATGGCCATAGAGTGGCCTAGTTGGCCTCCTGCACCACGACGGTGTGTGTGTGCATTTTTGCCCTCCCCAGGCCCCAGAGCCTTTCTTCGAGTCTCCGGGAGGGCAAAAACAGCCTCCCCAGACTCTGGAGGCCCTCCCCTAGGCCCATTTTTCGGCCTCTGTGTGTGCCCTGCAGTTATCTGCATCCAAAATGGGCTGTGTGTGGGGACTCCTGGGAGGGGAGGGGTGGAGTGGGCAGGGCCAACCAGGAATGGGACTTGGGAGTTCTCCGAACTGCACAGAATCTTAGCTACAGGTTTTCCCGAACCCCTGCGAACCCTCAGCAGCAGCCCACCCCTTGGTAGAGCAAAAAAATATATCTGAGATTGTAAGAAAGATAAAAGTGCAAGAATTCCTCATCTCAAATGGTCAGAAAAAGGCATCATCAGAAAACGTCCACTCTGCACTTGTCTTTCCAGTAACAGGCAAACTCCATAACTTCCTAGGCTTCAGTTCAATCCCAAGAGAAAACATAAAGGAATTCTTTCCCAGGACATGTTTTCTACAGATAAAGAAATGAGTCACGGTTCTTTATCCAGTGGAATAAGAGGACACTTCTCTCTGCTCTTGTAGAACAGTTAAATCAACTCAACCATCACCATAAATCCTTAAGCTGTCTGAGAATGCAAGGAAAAATGGAAATGGACCTTTTGCCCTGGTCAATAGTAAGAGAGGTTTCACATAGCATTAATCTAAATTGATGACTTTTTTCAGAAAAAGAACCTTCAGACTGCAGTTCTATGCACATTTTTTTTAAAGTAAGCTTGACTGAGGTCAATAGGAGTCGTTCCCATATCTTATTTCAGTTTGTCTTCAGGGTCATCATTGTCCTGGAACATCTTGCTAAGTGTGTTAAAATCCTGTACAATTAGAGTAGAACTTCTGTGAAGTCAGTTGTTGACATAAAACATTTCTGGAGTAAAATATAGTAAGTTTAAAAATGCATCACAAAGCATCAACCATGGCTCTCAAACATGAAGAATTCAGTATTTGCCACTTTAGATGTGAAATGATCCTTCACCCCCTACAGACCTTAATTTCAGACTTTCTGCTAGGAAACCCCTCGCTTTGTAGGATGTTATACTGCAATTTTAGATCATTTCGCTGAAGGATTGGATTTGAGTTTTAGAAAGCTGTTCAGTATATAGTGGTAAACTGAGAAATTGTTCATTATTTGTTCTAATTCTCAATCAGTTAAGTTAAAGAGAATTTTCTTTATAAATTCCATCAGAGGAGAAGGAGATTTTGGATAAATTCTCAAGGATGGAATTTGGGCTATAAGCAGTTCTGTAGTGAGGAAGTAACTCAAGGATCTCTCCCTCCCCCCCTCTCTCTCTTTCTCCCCCTCTCTCCTTCTCTCCTCTCTCTCTCTCCTCTCTCTCCTTCCCTCCATCTCCCTCCTATATCTATCTATCTATCTATCTATCTATCTATCTATCTATCTATCTATCTATCTATCTATCTATCTATC
>WNWU01000024.1:11445489-11455636 GCA_012654045.1 Ptyas mucosa
ATCTATCTATCTATCTATCTATCTATCTATCTATCTATCTATCTATCCTGTTTACCCCAAAATTAGACATCCCCCGATAATAAGCCCAATCAGGTTTTTGAGCACATGGCAATAAGGCCAAGTGCTTATTTCAGGGTTCAAAAAAAATAAGACAGGATCTTATTTTTGGGGAAACACAATATTTATCTATATCTATCTATCTATCTATCTATCTATCTATCTATCTATCTATCTCTATCTATTATCTATCTATCATCTATCATCTATCATCTATCTATCATCTATCTATCATCTATCGAATCATCTATCATCTGTCATCTGTCATCTGACATCTGTCATCTGTCATCTATCTTCTATCATCTATCATCTATCATCTATCATCTATCATCTATCATCTATCATCTATCATCTATCATCTATCATCTATCATCTATCATCTATCATCTATCATCTATCATCCATCCAGTATTTGCAAGCACCTGTCTTCCCATCCTTCAGTTAAATCTTTAGGAAAGATTGTCAATAGAATTCCTGTCATGTGACCCTTATTACCTGGGTAAGGTGCTACTGTATCTATAAAAGAGAGCTGCTGTCCCTGAGAAATTATTAAGGAATGTCTTCTATCATTGAAGAAATGTGAAGCCATTGATCACTCTGTTTCTCTGGCCACACATTCTGAAAGGGCAGCTCAGTGCAGCTTCAGTTTTTCAGTAGCTCTGAGGACTTTAAACTGCTAATGATCTCTTCCTTCTTATTTTAGTTAAGAGTTGTCCTCTCTACATGGTGTTGATGCTGAACACGGAATGGGTGTGGACTTCTTTTAATGCCAAAGGGAACTCTTTTTTGTATATATTCACAAACAAACATCCAATTTTTTTGTCCTATTTTTTTTTCTTGAGCAGAAAATAAATTAACAAGACTAAAGGCATTTCCTACTTTTCAATCCTTTCCTTTGTACACAAACTGACAACAAAAGCCTACCTTTAAACGAAGAAGGCACAACAAAGCAAAATACATATTATTTGATTGTTCTGTAGTGTCTGGCTTTGTGTAAGATGTTATACATGGAAATGAAAGCTTTCCCCACTTTCCATAACAAAGAAAATGGGGAAAGTGTGCTTATTTTGATTATTATTATTTGAAAGTACTAAGAAGCTTGCATACATATTTCAATTGATTATATCACAAAGGAAATACATCTGGCAAGCAGTTCAAGGGGGGGAAAAAATCCCCCTTTTCCAATCCAGATAAATCTTTCCTCCTTGCTGAAAAGTTGGCAACTGGACAGCCTAGAGCCCAAATATGCTTTCTCCTCAAAATCTGAAGGTGCTGTAAAATTTAACAATGCCACAACTTACAATAACAATTGGGACCAGTAAAGTTCTGGTTAAAGTTCTGCAGTTGTTAATTGAGACATCAATGTGACTACGCCCAATTGTGTGACCTTTTGTGTTGCAGTAGTTAAGCGAGACACAATGTGATACACGATTTGCAACAATTTTCCATTGACTTTGCTCATCAGAAGCCAGTTGGGAAAGTCACAAATGGCAATCATATGACATCAGGACACGGCAATTGTCATATGTGCAAAGACTGGTCGTAAGTCACCTTTTTCAGCGCAGTCGTATCTTCAAATGGTTTCTGAATGAATGGTCTTAAGTCAAGGACAGGGGTGGGGCTGCTGGGGGTTTGCAGGGGTTCGGGAGAACCTCTAGCTAAGATTCTGTGCAGTTTGGAGAATCCCCAAATCCTAGTCCTGGCTGGCCCTGCCTACCCCACCCCACCCCTCCCAGGAGTCTTCATGCGGCCCGTTTTGGATGCAGGTAAGTGCAGGCTGCACATGGAGGCTCAAGGAACACGAAAGACAGGCCTACCGGAAGTTCAGGAAGGCCAAAAACAAGCCTATTTCCAGCCTCCAGAGGGCTTCCGGAGCCTGGGAAGGCTGTTTTCGCCCTCCCGGATGCTCAAGATAAGCCTCCAGAGCCCAGGGAGGGCAAAAACGGCCCCCCACCATGGTGCAGGAGGCCGACTAGGCCACTCTATGACCATGCCCACCCAGCAACCGGGCAGAGAACCCCTTGCTAAAATTTTTGAATCCCCACCCCTAGTCAAGGACTACCTATATCTGTCATTGAGAAATAGTAGACAAGAATATTTGGCTCTGGACAAACTATTATAAAGAACTTAGAGGAGAGCTTAGAAAAATCTGTGAAATAAAAGGGCAAATAAGCAATGTGATAGATTATGGCCTTTCAAAGTCAGATGTGTTTCATGTTTCATTCCCTGTATGTTTCCCCAGAATGACACATTTTGATGTATTTTGAGACATGTTTTATTGACACATTTTTTAAAATACAAATAAAAAACTCCATATCTGTCTGAAGAGCGTGTTGTCTGGGCACAGTCAGTTTTAAGTAGAGATACAACATTAATCATAATAATCATAATCATAATAGATGTATCAATATTAATCACAAAATAATAATACAATTAGTTTGTCTATCTTATAAAATTTTCAATACAATTTTCCCCCCCTTATCTTTTTGGTCTTTTTAGGTTCTAACCTCTGTTCTATTAGTTGACTATTGGTAAAACAAGGGACATGGTGGCTCAGTGACTAAGACGCTGAGCTTGTCCATCGAAATTTGGCAGTTCAGTGGTTCGAATCCCTAGTGCCATGTAAGGGGGTGAGCTCCCGTTACTTGTCTCAACTTCTGCCAACCTAGCAGTTCGAAAGCATGTAAAAAATGCAAGTAGAAAAATAGGGGACCACCTTTGGTGGGAAGGTAACATCGTTCCCTGTGCCTTCAGCATTTAGTCATGCTGGCCACATGACCACGGAGACATCTTTGGACAGCGCTGGCTCTTCGGCTTTGAAACGGAGATGAGCACTGCCCCCCCCTCCAGAGTTGGGAATGACTAGCACATATGTGTGAGGGGAACCTTTACCTTTACTTTATTGATAAAACAAGTCCCATATTAAAAAGTATTCTTTTTCTTACTTTTCTTTAAATGTTAGTCTATCCATCTCAGCACATTCTAATATTTTTTATAACACTTTCATCTGTAGAGATCTTTTCATTTTTCCATTGTTGTGTAAACACAATTCTTGCTGCCATTAATACGTGTAAAATTAAGTATGTTTTCCCTTTCTTATACTGTTCTGGTAATATACCCAACAAGAATATTTCTGACTTCGAATCTATGTGTTGTTTTATCATTTTTTTTCCAACCAAGTATGTATTTCAGTCCAGTATTTATTTATTTTTTTGCCTTTGTCTTGAAAAGCAATTTATTGGGCATATTGGCACTGATCTGAGAGATCGTAATGTTTCAGAGGAGGGATCTTTAAGGAGGGATCACAATCTTTTCAGTTGTGAAAAGTATTCTGTTTTTTTAGGAGATGACCGGGCTGAAGCTAAGGGAGGGGTTAAATGCACCATCAGTCTCAAGTCCCTTCATGCTCACAAGAGATCTAAGCCCAGCCTACCTTGAATTCTGTCGACTTATCTACTGTCAATTTGCTTTGACCCCTTAGTAGTTCAGATTCTTGTAGAGAGCATTAGCACACAATAAACCTATCTTCATTTGAACTGCCGGGATTGCTGATTTCCTGTGCTTGACAGTTTCTTTAAAAAATTCAGCCCTTCCTATATTTCAGCTAACTCTGATAGTATATAGAACCAATTCAATCTGCTGTCAGTCATAGAAAGATTGGTTTAAGACAGTGGTGGGTTTCAATTTTTTTTACTACCGGTTCCGTGGGCATGGGGCTTGGTGAGTGTGGCATGGCTTGGTGGGCCTGGCCAGGGAAGGATACTGTAAAATCTCCATTCTCACCCCAATCCAGGGGAAGGTTACTGCAAAATCCCCATTTCTTCCCGATCAGCTGGGACTCGAGAGGGAGAGGGGCAGGGCCAGTCAGAATTTTTACTACCGGTTCTCTGAAGTACTCAAAATTTCTGCTACCGGTTCTCCAGAATTGGTCAGAACCTTCTGAAACCCACCTCTGGTTTAAGAGTTTAAAAAAAATAGATAATTTTGCAAATGTGGCCCTTCTTCTGAATGGTAACTTTGCAAACAGCTGTGATGCCTGCTGTAAAGCTTGAGTAGATCTCTCAAAGGTTAAGTTTAAACACTTTCAGTGGTAGATAACTCACGGAACAGCATCTGTTCAGGTCTGTTCCTTTCTGTGTTGTGCCTGGATCTTGGACTTAGCTGGGATTTCTATTCTATCCATTGCCACAATTTCTGCCCAGGTAGAACTAAGATTTAAATGAATCACAAGATATGAGAAAATTGAAAAAAATAGAGATATCTATTTATCTGTCCATATGGTACCAGGAATGTTCATAACACTGCTCTAACCTTGGCTTCATTCAGACACATGAATTTAAACTCTAAAAATTATCAACAATTACGATGGTGTCTGGGAAATACTGCAAATTAAAAGGTTGAAAACATTTTCTAAGGTACAAGGAAAAGGTAGCAATGTAATACTTAAAGTGAGGGCAGGAATGTGGGGTAGCTAATTTCCATCCTAAAGATAATAGTTTTCTATCGCATGGTATTTTCTGTTTAAAAGGCTGTTGAGTCCAAATCCAGTTTAAAGATCAAGGACTATGAGAAAATGGAAGAAGAAAATGTAGTTGCCCACAAAACATTAGCAGCTTGAAAAGAGATTCAGTAGTCACAGAACACCTAGTAACATTTTCTCCTTGCACTGCAATGCTATTTAAATGCTATTTAAACTCTTTTCATTTACTTTAATTTGTTTAACTATACCAAAAAAGCATTTCCATAGAGGTGATGTCCAGAATTTCTCAAATAATTACTACTTTAATTTTAATACTAATATAACCAAAGGGAAGCTACATGAAGAGTGTTCAGATTAGTTTGTCTTAATTAAATGTTAACTGTATTTTATCTACCCCTGTGATGGTGAACCTATGGCACGCATGCCAGAAGTGGTACACAGAGCCATCTCTCTAGGCATGCCAGCCGTCGCCCGTTGCTTTTCCTGTTTCTGGCACGCATGCGCGCAAAGACAGCCAGAAACTGGAAAGCAGCTCCCTGGTGTGCATGCGCATGCCGGGAAGCTGAGCTTCTGGTTTCCAGCACGCGCATGCATGCTGGCCAGCTGGTCTTCGTGCACGTAAGCATGATAGTAATTGGAAGACCAGGTGACCAGTGCGCATGTGCACACCGGAAATCAGAAGCTCAGCTGCTCGGGGAGCTGCTCTTCCAGTTTCAGGTGCTGCCCCGTCCACGCACGCTCATTCCTGTTTTGGCACTTGGTGTTGAAAAGGTTACCAGCACTGATCTATCCCATCCATTTTTTTTTTTTTTTACTTTTCTTTGTGGAAAAAGGCGAGGCAAACAAAAGGCATGCCAGAATACATTTCTTCTTCTTCTTCCTCCTCCTCCTCCTCCTCCTCCTCCTCCTCCTCCTCCTCCTCCTCGTCTTCTTCTTCTTCTTCTCCTCTTCCTCCTCCTCCTCCTCCTCCTTTTTCTTTTTCTTCCTTCCCTTCCCTTCCCTTCCCTTCCCCTCCCCTCCCCTCCCCTCCCCTGCCCTGCCCTCTACTCTACTCTACTCTACTCTACTCTACTCTACTCTACTCTACTTTACTTTACTCTATGGAACAGTTTGAAGTTGCATCAGCAGGCCAATTTACATCTATGATGTAAAGCTAAGCACAGTTTTAATTTGTACTGGAAAGGCAAACAAGGTAAGGTGAGAACTTTAAATAAATGACAAGGCAAGGGCAAACCTCCCATAACACTACATGAATGAACTATATAATACATTCCTTAAACTACAAGAAGTCATCACCTGTTAAGCTTCACTTGAAAGAAATGTTACTAATTAAACATAAAATGAAGTAGAAAATCTGTGGGATTCCATAGATACGTAAAGGCTGGAGCCAGTGGTGGGATTCAGCCAGTTTGCACCACTTCGGGAGAACCGGTTGTTAACTTTCTGAGCCGTTTGGTGAATTGGTTGTTGGAAGAAATCATTAGGGGACAGAACCAATTGTTAAATTATTTGAATGCCACCATTGGCTGGAGCCCTAATTTAGGAAGGATCCACCCTAAAGGATCAAGCAGTTAAGAGTGGCAGTGGGAAGTTTGTACTCTTATACTTGCAAGGTTCTGTTAATGTAGCCTTAGAATAAAATAGAATTAGTTACTCTAGTTGTGATTCCTTTTGTCCCTGGAGGGCTGACACATATAAAATGTACATTCTTATATTACACATTTCAAACCCTATTATCAATTTCTGCTTATCCAGGCAGGTCTCTTGCACTTTTTAGTGCCCTTCCATCACACGCACCCTGGTAGTTTTGATGCTACAGCAGAATATTGACACCAATCCTTCCATCATGCATTCCTGAATCCCACTAGCCACCCATCCTATCAACAATAAGCACCTTGTCAAGTCTGAATTTAAAGTACAAACTGAAGTTGAACACATTTCAAAAAGATAGAACCAATCTGATGAAAACTTGATGAGAACGACCACAAGCAACAGCAAAAGACAATGTGCAGTTTACTTTTAATTTGCTTTTTAATCAGCTTTATTTTAATCAGAAAATTGTATCTAGTGAAACTCATTAAATGATATCTAGATTGAATGAAATGAAACACAACCTTTACTGTTTGGCCAGCTATTTTCATTCTAGGGTAGACCTCAGCCAGAAATGAAAATGTGGACTTTAATGATTAAAATAAAGTAGCTAATGATATATTATTGCTCTCCCTGTCTGTCTGTCTGTCTGTCTGTCTATCTATCTATCTATCTATCTATCTATCTATCTATCTATCTATCTATCTCCGTTGAAACATTTTTCAAAATATCCCTTTGAGCCAGCGGTGAAATCTCCCTGGTTCTATCTGGTTTGCCGAACCGGTAGCGCTGGCGGTGGGTAGTTTGGCAAACCGGTAGTGCTGGCAGCGGGAGGCTCACCCCCCCCAAAACCAGGACATTGTCACGTCCCAGTTTTGACCATCTGTGCATGCGCAGAAGGCTTTGCGCATGTGCAGATGACAGTGCACATGCCGATGAAGGCAGCGTGTGCACATCAGCGAACCGGTAGGAAAGGTAAGTACATTTCACCCCTGCTTTGAGCCAATTCCATGAAGCAATGTGACACCCAGATTATAAAGTCAAGGTGCTGCCCAGCTCTGCTTTGTCTGATAAGTGCCCTTATCAAATGTGGCAATCGATCAAGTCAAACTGATTATGCCTCCTTGGTTTTCAGGGTGTCTTGTTTTCCATATTGACTTTTACAATATAGTCCTGCTAAATCAAACAAGTAGAGATACTCACAGTTAACAGAGGTGTGGTAAGGACGGTGTTCGACGATCATGATTCAATGCAAATAGTGTGGTATAGAGTAGGGATTAAGACATTAGACTCTCCCATTAGGATGGGAGAGACCAGTTTCAAATCTCTCTCTTTGTCATGGAGTGTGCTGGCTGATGCTTTCTTAGACTGTAATTAGGTTTGACGATTGAAGATTAGGGTTTATATTTTATTTTATTTTTTGCCCAGAGTAGTGTTAAATATGGTTCTTGCTTTATTGATTTGCCAGCTAAGGGAGATTTGACATAGACTTTCTGAACCATGCTGCAAGATTTTTCAAAAGGAGAAAATGGAAGGAAATGAATCCTGAATTCTGCCTTAAGAGTGAAAAAGGCAGTTGAGAGAACCCAAAACAAGGTGGTTTGACAAATTTATCCCACTTTGAAAATATAAGACGCAGACAAGTACATCCTTGGAATGTGTTCACTACACTGAAGAATGGACTTCCTACCAGGGGTGGGCTGCTATGGGTTCGCCCGGGTTCAGGAGAACCCGTAGCTAATGTTACGGCTGGTTCAGAGGACCTCCAAATCCCAACCCTGGCTGGCCCAGCCCCACCCACCCCTCCCCTCCCAGAAGTCTCTACATGGCCCATTTTGGATGCGAGGTAATTCAGGGCCCGTGCAGAGGCTCAGGGAGGGGGAAAAACAGGCCTCCTGAAAGTTCTGGAAGGCTGAAAATGGGCCCATTTCCAGCCTCCAGAAGGCCTCCGGAGCCCAGGGGAGCCAGTTTTCACCCTCCCAGAGGCTCGAGAAAAGCCTCCAGAGCCTGGGGAAGGTGAACCCCCCCCCATGGTGCAGGAGGCTGACTAGGCCATGCCAACCATGGCCACACCCACCCAGCAACCGGGCAGAGAACCCGTTGCTGAAATTTTTGAAGCCCATCCCTGCCTCCTACCCCTTACTTCCAATGTTTATTTTGCCTGTCATAAGAAGCCTTTAGTGTTTATCAAAAGTTTGCTGAGCCTTTCTCAAGTACCTTCAAATTTGTCTTTCTCTTCCACCCCCCCAAAAAAGGGGGGGCACATTTCTACAGTAATTTCCTAATCTGAAAGGAATGGCCCATCATCCAAGTGTCACTTTAGCAAATGAAAACTGTTTACGTGGTGTGCTACCTAGAAGCAACAGTGGGGCTAAATGGGTTGCCATACTTTCTCCCCATCATAATTCATTCTGTTTTCTGCATGCTTCATTTTCTTTGGAAGAAGCAGTTTAGCACCCTGTAAAAGTGCACCCCAGGTGATCGTTGGGCCATTTTCCAGTGATGATTTTCCCCAGATGTTTTCCTTATTTTTGCTCACCTTCTCTGTTCCACCAAAGCCTGCTTGGTAGTTTCTGAATCACAGCCAGCATACCTTTAAATAGTGTATGAAGCATCGTCTCTTTGCATATGCCAAATAAAGGGAATCGTATTAGAGAAGCATATTCTCATATTATTTAGGCAAGAGACGTTACAAAAAAAACCTCACTTTGTGTGTATTTGTTCTGCCTCTCTAAACGATGCACTTAATCACCTAAACAGCATGTTTATTATAGTAACTTTAAATTCTTCATGTATTGCAAGCTTTGGGGAATCAGATTATCTAGAATATAAATAATAGATGTGCAAATTATGTAAGATCATCTTAGAATAATTGATCCAATTATAAAAAAAAAATATGCAGACATATGGAAAAGTCTATTGATGCATGAATTAACACAAAATAATTGTTAGATTTGACACATTAAAATTGATTCAGAGATTCATTTTGTACGTTGACATGGAAGAGTGATTCAGTCACAGCTTAAACGGATACATTTGTGATCCCATGGAAATTATTCGAGATGCATTCAGAATTAGGTGCTTTTTTTTTTTCAAAAGTAATGTTTTTGTACATTGGTTGGTTTTAGCTTCTTGGTTTATTATTGGGCATATATGTCCACAGCACTGTAAACTATAAACGCAGAAAAACCAGGGGTGAAATCTAGCAGGTTCTGACAGATTCTGGAGAACTGGTAGCGGAAATTTTGAGCAGTTCAGAGAACTGGAAATACCACCTCTGGCTGGCCCCAGGAGTGGGGAAGGAATGGAGATTTTGCAGTATCCTTCTCCTGGAGTGGTGTGGGAATGGGGATTTTGCAGTATCCTTCCCCTGCCACACCCACCAAGCCACACCACGCCCACCAAGCCACGCCCACAGAACTGGTAGTAACAAAATTTGGATTTCACCACTGAGAAAAACTAAATGAAACTAAAAAAAAGAGAGATTTTGCTCAAGAGATAAACCAGGAGCTTGCCCTTTCAAAGGGCATTGTCAGTTAGCATTTATAAAAGTCAAGGTTCCCCAAATAGTCCAGGAACACTGATCTATTCTTTGGAAGATAGGGTGATCAAGGTGAAACAATAAAAAAATATTCTCAATTTTGCATAGGTCATGGAGTAGCATACAAAATTACTTATAAATTAATCGTGGATAAAACTGCATCATGAGATCTTGATGGTGCCCTGAGTTGTGGATATTTGTTGATTATTTTGTCATGTAAGCCACTTATCAATGCAAACAATCAGCTTAATATTTGAAAATGACTCCCTATTTAGGTAAGAGCCGTGAGCAGAATTTCACCGCGAATGCTTCAAGTATAACTGTCCCACGTTCCATGTTCAGTTTAGCGGAAAGCAATAGTGTTCTGATAACTTTTTCTCCTGCATTGTTGCTGAAAAGCAAGGCAAAATTTAGGATAATCAACTTAAAGAAATATATATATATATATATATATATATATATATATATATATATATATA
>WNWU01000024.1:11456060-11468814 GCA_012654045.1 Ptyas mucosa
TCCTTCCTTCCTTCCTTCCTTCCTTCCTTCCTTCCTTCCTTCCTTCCCATGCTCACAGTATAGTGTTCTTCTTACCAGCAAACACTTACAATTGGCTAACTTTATGCTTGGTTTCTTAATACTAATGCTTAATACAAATTAATACTATATATATATAGTGATCCATTTTTCTCCAGTAGGAATAATGGTGGTGGTGGTGAGGAGACGCATCATAGCCCTCACTCTTTGTAGAAGTGGTCATGGACTTGGGCTTGGAGGTTTTACCACTATGTGCTCCACCTTAGTAGAACATGACATCTGGAAAGGCTTAGTGGAATCTTTGGTTGGATCAGGAAAAAGGAGAAAATTAGAACTGTGGGGAAATTGAGATGAGTCAAAATGAAGTCATTGAACCAGGGTCTATCTCAATTTGATTGGTTTTCTGCGAGCAGCACCTGAGGACTTTGTTGCCTTGCCATGTTCTAGCTGCTTTGTTACCCAGCTGTGTTTGCTGTTCTTACTTAACTTTACCAAATTGACATGCTGATATGCAAGCCTGGTGGCTCAGCTGCCTTATCAGTTAATTTTAAGCCAAGTCTCCCAGGTTTTCCTGGATCTGCACCATTTGCCAGCAAATGTTTCCCCTGTGCGGGCATCTTGTCAAGTGTACCAGATGGAATACCTTGTGGTAGAAATCCGAGTACATTCAGTCTTGTTCTTCCCTCACGGCTTCTGTTGAGGTGAAAATGTAATCAACTTTTACAATCTAGTTTAGGACTAAGCTTCCGATAAGGGGAACTGAATAATTTAAGTTCCCCAGGTTTCTAACGTTACGATGTCCGGTTACTATGACACACAAACTATCTATTTCCTGATAAACAGGAAATAAGGTTTGGGATTATAGCATTAAACATGTTTAACTTTGGGAACATATCTGATAGAAGAATAAGCTGAAGCAAAAATGGAATGGGAAAAAAAAAGATATATTAAATGGCATTGATCAACCATGCTATGATAATCTTTTTTTCAATTCCTCCATGTTTTTCTGTTTTTTCTCCCTTAACTCTTATTGAAAAGATCTCAAAAAAAGATGTTGGCTGCAATTTGCAAGCTAACCATCAGTTTAATCTCTCTAAGCCTATTTTATAAGGATTATAAGATTTCGATAGGCAAAGATCATTTCGGGGTGTGTTTGTGGGCTATGTAAATATATCACTTTTTGGCATCTCTTCTTTCCCATGGGACTAAATAAGAAGTTTAATCACTTCATTTCTGATTTTATTTTCTACTCATGTAATCCAATCAGAGAATGTAATTTATAGGGAGGATTATAATGTTATTAACTATATATTCCTTTATTTATTGAAAACTAATGAATTCTTGAAAAGTCAAGGTTTAGTGTGCAGGTTCCTGTAAAGAAGCAGAGAAATTGTTTCTTTTTTTCATTGCCCTTTAAAGGACAAGTTCATCAAATCATGGAAGGTATCCCTGAAAGACGAATGAGGCAACAAAAATATTCAAAGCCAAGTAGGGAACTCGAAATGTTACTAGGTACAACCTGTCATAATGTGGCATTGGCTATATTGCGTCATGTTGACACCTGGCTCGGAACAATTCCAAGCCAACAGCTTCAATATGAGAGTCACATTCTCCGGCACCAAAGGTTGTGCTTTAGGCTTCATCAACATTGGCTGTTTGAAGACATCTCCACAGAACAGTTGTGGTGCCTTCATGGTTTATTGGTTGCATCCTGAAATTATTAGTTCTCCCTTGAATGAAAGCAAGCCATGCTTGGTTTCCCTTCATTTTTTTTAGAAGATTAGATCTCTGCAAGACTCCTCTTTGATATCATTTGACCCAGACAAAGATTTCTTGCCAGCAAAATTTGGTAACTCTTACATATTTTTTTTGAGCCGTGATGGCGCAGTGGTTAGAGTGCAGTAGTGCAGGCTACTTCTGCTGACTGCCGGCGGACTGCAGTTTGGCAGTTTGAATCTCATCAGGCTCAAGGTTGATTCAGCCTTCCGTCCTTCTGAGATGGGTAAAATGAGGACCCAGATTGTTGGGTAAAATGGGTAAGATGGGTAAAATGAGGACCCAGATATGTTGACTCTGTAAACCGCTTAGAGCAGGGGTGTCGAACTTGATTTCATTGAGGGCCGCATTAGGGTTGTGTTTGACGTAGGAGGGCTGGGGTGGGTGTGGCCAGCTCAACATCAGTCATGGGGGTGCTGGTGGTGGCCTGTGAAAATGGGCTCCTGAGCTCCGTTTTTGGCTGCGACGGCCTCCTGCAACCCTCTGCCAGCAGAAACAGACTTGGGAGTGCTGCTTGCGGCCCTCGCAAGTTCCATTTCCAGCCGTGACGGCCTCCTGCAACCCTCTGTCAGCGAAAACAGAGCTAGGGAGGGCTGCATGCGGCCCTCCTGGACTCCATTTTCACTGGCAGTCCTTTCACTGTTTGCAGGGTGGCCCTGTGGGCCAGATCTATGCACCCCATGGGCCGAATCCAGCCCCCAGGCCTTGAGTTTGACACCCTGGCTTAGAGGGCTGTAAAGCACTGCAAAGCAGTATATAAGTCGAAGTGCTATTGCTATATTTTTATGTAAAAATATTTTTAGAAATCATCATCATCATTTTATCCAGTTGTCTATCCAGTGTAGGCTGAAGGCCTCTTCTATATATTTCTAACCAATACAGTCCTGGACTTTCTTTTGCCAATTGCCTAACTATTGTGGGCCCAATTGGCAAAAGAAAGTCCAGAACTGTCATAAAGATAAAAAATCAATCAATTATAAAATAGATGGATCAATAACTTCAGTATTGTCATTGGCCCACAATACCTGGGCCCAAGTATTGTGGGCCCAACGACAATACTGAAGTTACTGATCCATTTATTTTGTAATATTTGATTGATTTTATCTTTATGACATTTCAGAAAAGACAGCTCTATTAAGGTATCACTAAAATGGGTAAAATCACTAGACCACTGGCTGTGGCTAGAAAGCTTTCTCATTGCAGCTTTTTTCATCAGTTGAAGACAAAGTTACCTGCCTTTACACATAGCATGACCAAGCCTGGACTCCTTTGAAGCTGTGTGTATATACACAGCGTGTATATTTACTCTGTGCATAGAGGTACTGACTTTAACATTCAGTATAAATGGTTTTTACTAGTTTCATGACGGCTAAACAGAGTGAGAGTTTTAAATCACCACAGTCTGTAACTATAGACAATGAATACTTTGGTCCATTTCTGGTCACTAAAACACAAAAATAATGCTGGACAAAGTGTAGAAAATAACAGCAAAGGTGGTAAGGGAGTTGGAGGCTAAATCGCATGTAAAACAATTAAAGCAACAAGGTATGTTTAGCTGAAAGAAGAGAAGGCTAACGAGAGACACAATAGTAGACTTCCAATATGCAAAGGGCTGTCAGAGGAAAGAGAGCATGAATTTACTCCCTCTAGCACCAGAAGGTAAGATGAGAACTCATGGGTGGAAGCTTTATAGAGAGAGATCCAAATTTAAGCTTAAGGAGGAATTTCCTGGTTGTGAGAGTCATTAAACAGTGGAACAGCATCTCTTAAAATGGTAGGCGATCTATCATTGGAAGCATTCAAAATAAAAATGGATAGTCATTTGTCTTGGTTGGAATGAGAATTCCTGCCCTGGGCAAGGGCTTGGACAGAAGATCTCCAAGGTTTCTTTCAACACCCATGATTAAGAAAAAGTATGGTAATTTCAGAGTTCTGTCTAAAGTCTTCCAATAAGACAGTTCCTGAGGGTTTGATGGGCTTATATTTGTTTGTTTGTCAAACATGTACAAGATAACAGGTATAAGTATAAACATGGACATGAACATAGGAAATGAATACAAATAAATGGGGACAGAAGGACAGGTATGGTAGGCACGCTGGTGCACTTATGCATGCCCCCTTTACGGACCTCTTAGGAATGGGGTGAGGTCCACAGTAGACAGTTTAAGGTTGAAGCTGTGAGGGTTAGAGGATGCAACAATGGAGTCAAGTACAACATTCCAGGCATTGACCACTTTGTTGCTGAAGTCATATTTCCTGCAATCGAGTTTGGAGCGGTGTACCTTGAGTTTGTATCTATTGTTTGCCTGTGTATTATTGTGGTTGAAGCTGAAGTAGTTGTTGACAGGTAGGACGTTGTAGCAGACAATTTTGTGTACTATGCTTAGATCAGACCGTAGGTAGTGTCGTTCTAGGTTGTCCAAGCCCAAAATTTCGAGCCTGGTTGTATAAGGGATTCTATTGTGAGCAGAGGAGTGGAGGACTCTTCTCGTGAAATACCTCTGGACTTGCTCAATTGTATCAATGCCCGATAAACAGTGGGGATTCCAGGCAGATGAGCTGTATTCGAGAATTGGTCTGGCAAAGGTTTTGTATGCCCTGGTTTTCAGTACAATGTTACTGGAGAATGTTCTTCTGTTATGTTATGGAACTCCAAATGGTTTTTGTAGAAAAAGATGAAAATAAATGTAGAAATGAGCCCTTTGTATTGAGATTTCTGTAGACTTTCCTTTAACAAGACCTTTCCATACCCTCATCACCACAGTTTCCCACTGTCTAATGATGCCCGCTGATTGAAAAGAGCTATTGCAAGCCTGGATGTGTTGGGTAATCTGACCAGATAAGTACTCGTAGGCACTTTAGAATCAAATAAATGATCACATTTGTACTCTGCTGACACATTATTGCGGTGATTACTGATCTGCTGAGAATTGTTAAAGTGCAAGACTCTATAATGAATTGTTTCTCCCATAGATTTGATTGCCTTCTATATTTAAGTCCCTCATGCTACTCTTACTTTACAGCATTGCTACACTGATGATCCTCATCAAACAATATCTTCATATCACTTTACAGATGTCTTCACAAGTCCCCAAAGGATAAAAGCTTGTTTTAAATACACTGAGGTTTTTTATTTATAAATATTATCCATAACTTTCTTAAAGAGCTGTTTACTGGGTTTTTTTTTAATCATTGGGAGATCTTAGACTTCTTTTTCAATTAACTCCTGCTGAGCTTCCCGATTATGTATGAAAGCTAAATATTACCCAATTTAGGGCTATAATTTGTTTTTAATGCTTGTTTGAGCAACGTGCTTTGTTTATTACTTTGTCTAGCCTACCAATCTTAAGAACTGAAATATACAAACTCTCATTACATTTCTTTAAGCATGCTTTAAAAAAAAAGTGAAGGGGAAAAAACCACCCCCTAAACACCGTCTTTCATTGCTAAAAAGCCACCTGCATTATCAAAATGTATGCTTGAAAATGGAGCAAGCTTTTTATTTCTTTCTTTGGTGCATTACAGGTGCTACTATAATATTCTCTCAAAAGATGTCCTGCAGAGATTTCACTAAAGAAGGGAGGGGAATTGCAAAAAGAGGGAGGGGGGACGAGAAAAGGAAGGAAGGGAGGGAGGGAGGGAGGGAGGGAGGGAGGGAGGAAGGAAGGAAGGAAGGAAGGAAGGAAGGAAGGAAGGAAGGAAGGGCACTGAGACATCTATTGACTAATTTTGACTAAAGATCTTTGAGAAAGTCTAATGAATTTCGGCTCTGAAAGAAAAATTACCTTTTAGACTTTGACACTTGGAAGGGGTGATAGGAGTTACTACAATTCTGTTTCTCTATGCCTTTATGGTGCAGGATTATTAAAGAGCTACAGAAATATCTGTTCTTTTAGTGCTTGTTGTACATGGTGATATACCACTGGAAGGAGCTAGAGCAATGATGTTGAACTACCAAAGGATGTAGCAGCTGGGCATCAGTATGGTTAACATTTTGAGATTTGCGTGGAAGGGAAAGAACAGAAGAGAACAGAAACAGACTTACCACTGAAAATAATAATACTACATTATATATATATATATATATATATATATATATATATATATATATATATATATATCAAGGAACAGGGTCTGTTACTTCTGGGGATAGTGCAACTCTGAGATTTATCAGTCCTTTTAAAAAAAATATATGACATGCGGGGCCCTTTCCTATGAAAAACAAAGGGTAATCTGCCAGATTCTTTCCCACTCATCTTCTGACAAAGACAGCAAAGGATATGGAAGAATAAAAGGGAGCAAAAGGAGGAAAGCAGAGATACACAAAAGAAATCAAACGTTCATTTCCTTTGGAACAAAGCAGGAAATAAACACTTGAGGTCACATGCCGAGGAGCTCCTCTGTGGCCCAGAATTTTGACAGCTTTGGGAACTTTAAGCCCTGTGCTCAAAACTATTTAGGTCTTTCTTATTGGCCATCTCGAGGCAAAACTTCGTCTACCATAGTAAAAAAATGATAGAACTTAAACAGCCATAGACAGTGAGTATCTGGCCATATTATTGTTCTAGGCTCCCTTAACCAGAAGGAGGCAGGAATTGATCCCAGCAAAACCTCTTTTATTTACACGCCTGTGAATTATGTTCATTCACAGTCAGCAAGGTTTGTCCAAACAGTTTTTCAAAGGAATATTTTTCAACACACCTTATCTCGTTTGGCA
The DNA here is from genome assembly GCA_012654045.1 of Ptyas mucosa. Taxonomy (NCBI): domain Eukaryota; kingdom Metazoa; phylum Chordata; class Lepidosauria; order Squamata; family Colubridae; genus Ptyas; species Ptyas mucosa. The sequence goes on from WNWU01000024.1 coordinate 11,462,572, forward strand.
AGCTGCCACGTAACTTGTTTCCAAACACAGTAAAAAGGCCAAACCTGGCACAGAGTCTCTCAGAGTCACAGAACGAATGAATTGTTTCCTGCAAAAGCCCACTCCCTATTCGCTCCTCTTTTATTTCCTGTGGGAGGGGCCCATCACCTCCAAGGTGTGGCTTTACTTCCGAGTCGACCCTGCTTTCTCAGTTGTTCTTGTCTTCTGGCAGTTCTGCGCATGCGCACGCTGGGAACAGGCTCCAACTGTTCCTCTGCCTCACTGCGATCTAGCTCCCTTTCTGCCTCCGACGCAGACCCCTTGTCCGAGCTTTCCCCAGCCCCCAGGACTGGCCCAAGTTCCTCCCCAACCTCCTCACTGTCCGACTCTGCTGTCAGTTCCACTGGCCGCTGGCGGGCCACAACAATTATATGTGCAATCAGGAAATGGAGAATGCCCAAAGAACATTGTTCTTAAAGCTTTGGCATTGGGTTTAGCACGCTGGGTGGTAACCTGAACTCTACTGAAAGGGGACTGAATGAAAGACAGAAGCATTGGATACTTACTTGGGAGTTATGCTCAATTACTCAGTAGATGAAACACTAATCTTGTCGATCAAAAGGTCGGCAGTTCAGCGGTTCAAATCCCTAGTGCCGCGTAACAGGGTGAGTTCCCGTTACTTGTCCCAGCTTCTGCCAACTTAGCAATTCGAAAGCATGTAAAAAATGCAAATAGAAAAATAGGGACCACCTTTTATGGGAAGGTAACAGCGTCCCGTGCACCTTTGCATTTAGTTATGCCGGCCACATGACCACAGAGATGTCTTCAGACAGCGCTGGCTCTTTGGCTTTGAAACGGAGATGAGCACCGCCCCCTAGAGTCGGGAATAACTAGCACATATGTGCGAGGGGAAACTTTACCTTTACCTTAATATCTAAACTATCTTACTGGTATTTTCTGTTCCTCCTCCTCCTCTTCCTCCTCCTCCCACCCAGGGAACACAGTCTGGCAGAAAATGGAAGGAAATGCTTTGATTACCTTGCAAATGATTCTGATTAGAGGGATAATCTATGTATGTGCAGCAACTAATGACTAATGTTTTTCTTTGACTAATGTTTCTCATCACTGAAGGGACAATGGAAAGCAATAAGAGACATAATTGCAGAAATGGAGTTGGGGGACACGTCAATGTCCTCTCCCTCTTTATAATGATAAAAGAACACTTGTATAGAGCTCTAACAGAGGCAATTTAGTTTTATTTTAGAACCAGTGGCATTGAAGTGTTAGGCAAAGCAAAGGAGATTTTTTTATAACACATTTTATTAGTACAATTTATTTTTTGCGGACTTTACTTTTTTTTTTTTTAATTTGATTTATATGCCGCCTTTCTCCGGAGACTCAGGGCGGTTTACAATGCGCTAAGCAATAGCCTTCATACTTTTGTATATTTATACAAAGTCAGCTTATTGCCCCCACAGACTGGGTCCTCAATTTACCTACCTTAGAAAGGATGGAAGGCTGAGTCAACCTTGAGCCTTGGTGAGATTCGAACCTGCAATAATTGCAGGCAGCTGATGTTAATAACAGGGCTTTAGACCACTGTACTATCCAAGGCACTTTTAATATTCTTCTGTAATATTCTCAAGTATTCTCTTCTACTTCACATTCTGATTGATCAACATTTGCAGCTGTGGTCAAGTTCAATCTAAGAAATATCTTTGTCGTCGTTTGTAGCCCATTCTACAATATGTTGCTCAACAAAGTCTTGAGTTTTATTTTCATGAATTCCCAATCAGGTGAACCATTGACTCTCTATCCTGAGAGGTTCTTGAAAGGCTCAGTTGTGAAAAAGTAAGTACATCTTTAATTTTCTGTCATGTAACAAGAATAACCCCCATCTGTCATCAAAATATTTACCTGAGGTAGTGGAAAACACATAAAAATTTATATTGATATGAATTTTGACAAGGCCAGTTTGGAATGTTAGCTTAAGGCACTAGGCTGGAAACCGGGAGCCTCATAAATCCTGGGTCATGAGTCCTGCCTTAGGCTATGAGTCCTGCCTTAGGGACAAAGTCAATTGGTTGATTTGGGGGCAGTCAATCTCTCAGCCCCTAGGAAGGAAATTATAGCAACCCACTTATGAAAATCTTGCCAGAAAAAAATAGAAAGGCCTTTCCTCCAACTTCTGATTTAATAGTAAACATTGTAGTGCCAAAACATCAGAGGTGGGGTTCAGCAGGTTCTGACCAGTTCTGGAGAACCGGTAGTGGAAATTTTGAGTAGTTCAGAGAACCGGTAGTAAAAATTCTGATTGGCCCTGCCCCCACCTATTCTCTGCCTCCCGAGTCCCAGCTGATCGGGAGGAAATGGGGATTTTGCAGTAACCTTCCCCCAGAGTGGGGTGGGAATGGACATTTTACAGTATCCTTCCCCTGCTACGCCCACCAAGCAACGCCCACCAAGCCACACCCATAGAACCGGTAGTACAAAAATTTGAAACCCACCACTGCAAAACATCCACTAATTTCCAAGCTCTTGGCTTTTATTTGTCAAGCCTTATCATATATACTGAAGTTTTTTATTTAAAAATAAAATAAAGTATTCACTTTCTGCTTTTTTTGTATATATTGTGTATATTTTTTAGTATTTAGTATATAGTATTGTGATAATACTCTGAGACTTCCTAATATTAGACCTACAGTAAAAGGCAAGTGGAAAATCTTGCCTTTTACCATTGATATAATAAAACATAGAATCATAGGGCTGAAAGGGACTCCAGGGGTCTTCTAGTCTAACCCCCTTCTCAAAGCAGGAACACATATGTTATTGTCGTCTTCTCATGAAGAGTGGTGTCAAATAGAAACAAAGCGTTCATTGTTTAAACAATGCCCCAAAATGAGATAATAAGAAAGCTATTCAAATAAATAAGCTAAGACCTAATGGTTAACATTAAAAATAATAAAATAAAAATGGGTTTGAAATAGGACAATGCAACTTGAAAAGTCATATCAGATTAAGTAAAACAGAAAGGCAAATGCATGTCCATAGCCTGTATTTATGGTACTGGTAGCTTTTCTTATAAATATGGTATTTATAGAACTGAGCGCTTTAATAGATATTATCATGTTGAAATCATCATTTTATTATTACTGGGCTGACTTTAAAAAAAAATCTGCCATAGATTTTTATAGTTGTTATTTTGATGTCCCCTGCATGATCCACGGCATTTGAAATCCAATGAAATAGATATTTCATTTTATCTTTTTTAAAGTTTAATAAAGGGACGTGGTGGCTCAGTGGCTAAGATGCTGAGCTTGTCGATCGAAAGGTTGGCAGTTCAGTGGTTCGAATCCCTACTGTAATGAGGAGAGCTCCCATTACTTGTCCCAGCTTCTGCCAACCTAGCAGTTCAAAAGCACGTGAAAAATGCAAGTAGAAAAATAGGGACCATCTTTGGTGGGAAGGTAACAGCGTTTCATGCGCCTTTGGCGTTTAGTCATGCCGGCCACATGACCACGGAGACGTCTTCGGACAGCGCTGGCTCTTCAGCTTTGAAATGGAGATGAGCACCGCCCCTTAGAGTCGGGAACAACTAGCACATATGTGCGAGGGGAACCTTTACCTTTTTAAAAGGGAGAGAAATGAGTATTGTTCTTTAAATGATACAAAAAAATCCTCCCCTCTCAACCAGCATTATGAAACAACATGGCAGAATTACATAGTCAGCAATTAAACATTTAGGAAAGCTTGAGCAATAAATAAATGCATTTGAAAAGATGGTCCAGTTTTTCTAGTCTCTGGGTGAGATAATTTCCCAAAAGAGTCATAGCTGAATTTCTACTTTCCCCAGAGGCTATCTTTGATGTCATCTGCACTTAGGAAACAACTACAAATAATATGATTAATAATCAGGCAGGACCGTATTATAAAAGCTTCTGTATTTCTCCGGCTATAGAAATATTTTGCAATTCTTGCCTTTCTACTCAGTTACTCATTCAGAGGAAATAACTGATGGTACGGAAGCCTTTTTCCTCTTTTTAAACTATTTATTATTTTATTTCTTTACTTAGTTTCTGTAGACCCTTTCGCTTGATTAACCACTCAAAGCAAATTATGTTTTAAAATGATAGGCTCAAAGCTCTCTCTTTCCCAAAATATGAAAGATTGAAAAATAAAAGCATAAAATTAACAAATGAAAAAAAATAAACACAGGAAAACATGTCATGGAGGAAGAAAAAACAACAGGGAAAGATTCAAATTTGAAATGATTCATCTCAAAATCTTGGCAACAGCCCCTTCAACAGATATCTGAGTGATAAAGTTTTTTCTTATATGTGCATGATAAAGGTTGTTTCCATGGTGGATTTTCCTTTTTGAATCGTAATAGTATCTATTCATGAAGGTTTGTGTGTCGCATACTTGATGGCGGTGCTATAAGTTGAATGGTTGCAAGAGCAGCAAAACTCTGACATGACTAAGAAGCACACAACAATTGAGCTTCTTCAAGGGGCATTGGAAGGTTATTACTTATTCAAAAGAGGACCGGGATGAATGTTTTACTTGAACATTTAAGAGATAATTGCAGGTGCCTCATCCATGTTGACTTCATAAAAACTATACAATCATCCACCAGCCAATTAGCAAATCTATTCTGTAGCAGGTCAACAAATAGTTCTGTCAGTTTTCAGTTTGCTTCCTGTGGCTTGTTAATTTCTTGAGCAGACAAAAGCAATGAACTAAAGGGAGCCATAGGTAGCAATTGTTCACCTAATGCTAAATATAAAATTATGCTTCATTTAATTTGCCTGCAGAAGGTTTGTTTTGTTTTGTTTTGTTTTTGCTTATTTCAATCAGCTCAGATGATTTTTCTTAACATCGCTGGAATTCTGCCCATATAGCCATTGTTAGGAAATGAGTATTACCTACCTTGTTGGATTGGCAATATATAAACCATCAATATAGCTTTATGTATTGCATCATACTGTGTCCTGATTGGTTAGCTCTGTAGCCAATCTCCTTAAGAGGGAGCTAGAAACATGGTTTGTTTCTCTTTGCTGTTCTTGCTCTCTGATATCTCTGTATGCTACTGTTTGCAAATCCAGAAGAACTGTTTGTTGTGAATGACTATGATGACTGGTAAGAAGACACTGTTATTGGATTATCCTTGGACTGTCATTTTGCTATCTCCTGCTTTATATGTGTATGACCTGGACTGTTTATTGAACTGTGCCTTACTATTTCCTGAAAAGGAAACACAACTCAGTGTATCTGTGTGTTGACTGCGCTTATTCGTATCTACTCTCAATCGCTTTCATGTACACACCCTTGCTATTCAAGGGTTACTCTGCGAATTCCTTAGCAGCTATGCCCATTCAAACCATGCTATATCCTTCTTGGTGGGATGTAGGCAACAGTATGTTAGTTTTCAAGCTTCAGACAAACTAGTTGGTGTAAAATAGTGTAGAATGAATTGAATACTGAGTGAATGATTCATTAATGTGAATGAGATTTAATAAATAAATAATGAGAAGGGTGTCAGGCCTGGAAGCCATCTTTTATGTTGGGGGGGGGGTGTTACTTGGAACCCTGATAAAGGATGGAAAATACGGATGTGAGATTGCTTGTTTAAAGAATTTATGGATGAATTTATAAGAAATGCTGATAGTGATATTAGAGGACTGACATGAACATATACGTTTGCATGCAGAAGATGTCATGTTGCTTGCTAAGAATTCAACTGATTTGCCAAGAATATTAGACAGATTGCATGACACAGCAAGAAGTATGTATCTAAAAATTAATGTACCAAAACCAAAGTAGTTGTGTTTGACAGGGGAAATGGAGTGAACAATTACAGGTTATAGATGAAAAAGTGGAACAAGTGGATGAATTTGTGAACTTTGATCAATATTTACTAAAGTGGGAATGTGGATGGAAAAAATGTTAAGGCATCCTAATTCTGGCATGATATAACAGATAGCATGTGTTCTTATTGCAAGAAACAAATACGTGTTGAAAGAAGAGCAAATAGGTAGGCCTAACTCTGGTTCTGCTCATTTGTTATATTGAAGTGAGGATGGGTACTGTAGGTCAATGGAAACATCAACACCGAATGCATTGAGAATGGTTTCTTTTTTAAAAATGTGCATGCTAAAAGAAGACAAGGTCAAAAAGGATGCACAAAGAGAAGAGAAAAGAGAAGAGAAGAGAAGAGAAGAGAAGAGAAGAGAAGAGAAGAGAAGAGAAGAGAAGAGAAGAGAA
>WNWU01000024.1:11468824-11480178 GCA_012654045.1 Ptyas mucosa
AAGAGAAGAGAAGAGAAGAGAAGAGAAGAGAAGAGAAGAGAAGAGAATTTTTTATTAGCCAAGTGTGATTGGACACACAAGGAATTTGCCTTGGTTGATATGCTCTCAGTGTACATAAAAAGAAAAGGTACATTCATCAAGAATCATAAGGTACAACACTTAATGATAGTCATAGGTTACAAATAAGCAATCAGGAAACAATATCAATATAAATCCTAAGGATACCAGCAACAAGATTACAGTCATACAGTCATAAGTGGGAGGAGATGGGTGATGGGAATGATGAGAAGATTAATAGTAGTGCAGACTAATAAATAGTTTGACAGTGTTGAGGGAATTATTTGCTTAGCAGAGTGTTGGCTTTCGGGGAAAAACTGTTCTTGTGTCTAGTTGTTCTGATGTGCAGTGCTTTGTAGTGTTGCTTTGAGGGTAGGAGTTGAAACAGTTTATGCCCAGGATGTGAGGGGTTTGTAAACATGAGCTAGTGACCAGAATGGGGGCCGCAGTGACTCATATGGTAAGATGTTGGGCCTGTGCACCGCTGTTCTTTTGATACTATGGGTTTGGATCTGTTGGAGTTCTTTCTCTTCTGTCTCTCTTAATTATTTTTGAAAGGTCCAGGAAGAAATGAAGTATAAACGAATGATAGAAACTTTCAGTTCTCTGCAATCTGCTTGGATCATCATGCTTGGAAAAGTAGTCTTCAGTAGATAAGGCAAACGTGCTCCTCCTGATGGATTTACTACTCCAATCTCTTTCCTGACCCTGAATATTACATTTCAGTTTTTTCTGACAACTCAGTAATCTGTGACTTTGTTGTTTTTCTCGCCTCATCTAGGGGATATAAGCGGGGGAGGGGGGAACCAAAACTGGTGATTATTTTGTTTTTCCTAATTATTAAATAGACAGGGAAGGTAATTGCATCTTTGTAGGTTATGTTTATATGGTGAACTATGACTTTTGTTGAAGAAGGCGTGTTATATATCTCCTATGATTAAATAGAAACATTTTGTTTGTTTGTTTGTTTCTTGGCTACCAGTAAGAAAGGCATTTCCACATGACAAGGAAAGTTTAGGGAAGATGAATGACTTTGCTTTCTTATCCATTAGGAAACCGACCAAAATCCTAGCAATTATAAATAATAGAAAATGACTAATGACTTTTAATTACTCACAACTTCTGTGGACCAACACAAATGTAATATTACATTTGGGAATCAATTGGGAATATTTATCCATCTGTTACCCCTTCCACTTCCTTTATTTCATGGAGAATTCTCTCTCTGTTTCTAATTCAAATTATGCCTGTCTTCACAGATGGTGCCAATCCATGGTTTGTTTTGCCATAGATTCCTGACTAACACTCATTTATCTGGATGCACAGGTAGCACTAAGCCACAAATTAATTCTGAAACCAAAATGTCAAGACCAAAGAAATTTTGGCTTAGCAGGATGCTTTAATTGAGCTTGAAGGATTGTAAATCATGGTTGAGAACTTTAATGTGGATTGTGTGAACCTTGGCCTACGTGTCGACTATGTTTTGTATTGATTTATTACAAATGCTTTAAGCCATTTCTATTAAAAATGAACCTTTTTAATAGAAAGACTTACAAAAGCAGTATGCAAGACTTAAACTGTCGAACAAGTTCATTGTAAAATGAAAATTTGCACAATACATTAGTCTCCCCGTTTTTAGGCTTGTGTCAGCCCTCTACATATTGGTGTATTATCCAATATATCAAGCCGTCTCTCCCCTTTATTTAACTTTGTTTATTATGTTTCTGCATTTCCAGGGATAACTTCTTCTATCTCTGGGGATTTTCAGACATTCATTTATCTGAAATGATATTGGGTCTCCTGCTTGAGCATAGGTTCCTTCCAATTCTGTTATTCTGCTATTCTAAGTGATTGAGAGCTAAAATTTCACAGGTTTTTCAACACATGCATATATGCACATTAAGGCCACAGAAACTATGCACTACATATGTTGATATACTTCAACTCTTAGTATCCCTCACACTTTGCAACAGGACTAACTGCACCCCTGTTATCTGCTTCCAAAATAATTATCAGGCTTGACCCAAAATTCACCTGAACAGAACAAACATAGGTCAGAAAGTTTTCAAAATAAGAAATGTTTTATAAACCAAGACGTATGGGAAGTTGATAGCTACCTTTAGCCTAGACAAGGGAGGATTAAGGAAGATCTGAAGGAATCTAATGTAGAAGATTTGATTTGGATCATCAGAGAGCAAAACTGTTATCTTAATAATCAGTGAAAATGTCTGTGGAGATATTTTCAGTCATCTTGTCCCAAAGACATTTTTTCAAGAGGCAACTGGACTTTCCGTTTTCTTTCTTTTGAAGACGTTTTGCTTCTCATTCAAGAAGATTCTTCAGCTCAGAGCTGAAGAAGTGCTTGGATGAGAAGCGAAATGTCTTTGGGATTTTTGAAATATCTATTCAGGTTCAAAGGAATTCTAAAATTCTACACTAGAAGTGCCTTCTATAAGTTGATGAACATATCATACTGGATATGTTTCATTTCAGTGCTCCTTTCTAACTCCAGAGAGTATATAAGGACTCCTGGGAGGCAGATTCCAACTGAGATTTTTCTCAGAATCATTTTTCTGGCACATCTCAACAGTAAGCTGCATTGACAGCAGTCTGTCAAGTACATCAAACATGACAGATGTGGTCCATATGAAGGGTTCTAACCTTAGGAGAAGTTTTTTGACTACATATACACTGAAGAAATTTGGCTTTCCAGAGTCGTTGAGTCATAAGATATTTGCTAGTTCTACAACTTTTATGGAGTGCTCCTATCATGAATATGTTGAGAAGAATTCAGGCTTCTTTGTCTGGTTTAAATATAACCCTGATTTATGCTAGGTTAAATATATTAACCTGTAAAACATCATGTGAGTTGCATCTTCCTTATCAATATCGAGTTTGCTCTTGCTGAAGAGCATTGTATTGTATTGTCTGACACCACCGCTGCCCCCTCCTCCAAGCTCTAATTATATTTTCTGGGTAGGTTAAACAACATGGGTAAGCAATATGAATGCATCTCACACACCAGAGTGCAACTGATGTGACGTGGGTCAGAGAATTGAATGCAGCAAGCTGGAAGAACAGCTTATGGGTTGTACCTGCATTATTGTCAGAAAGCTGGGTTGGACATTTTATTAAGCTGCCATGTGCATTATTTATATAAGTGACTGGTCTCCATTCTTACACGAACACATCAGTTGCCTAGCTTGTGGGAGAGAGCAGTTCAAAATATCACTCTCAATTATTTAAACTACATTTGGATTGGAGTTATCCGAAAGTGTTCTTTCTCTACAGAACATTGGTTTACAATGACCTTTCCCCTCAATTACATTTCCTGTATGTTTTGGAATTATTCATTGTTTGGGCAGGAAGTTGACTCTTCCTTTTATGATTGCTATGCTATAGCTTTGCATTGGTTTTTTGAGAAGATAATAGACGTTCATCTCTAGTTAACCTTCATTTTGGTAGGGACACTTAGTAAGTTTGAGTCTAGGAATCAAGGGCAACTTGAGGAAGTATTATTAAATGCCACCTTCAGTATTTGTTTGAGGGATGATTTTCAGAGGGGGTGGCTCATGATTCATTTATTTGCTAGATATATTCCATCTTTTCTTTAGGAGCTCAGGCAATATATATGTTGTGGCCCACCAGTGGCCAGTGGAGCTCAGTATCCAATGCTTCTGTCTTTCATTCAGTCCTCTTTCAGTAGAGTTCAGGTTACTACCCAGAGTGCTAAACCCAATGCCATTCTGCTACAGCTTTAAGAACAATGTTCTTTGGGCATTCTCCATTTCCTGATTGCACATATAATTGTTGTGGCCCACCGGCAGCCAGTGGAGCTGGCAGCAGAGTCAGAGAGTGAGGAGGTTGGGGAGGAACCTGGGCCAGTCCTGGGGGCTGGGGAAGGTTCAGATGAAGGCTCTGAGGTCAGAGGTAGAGCGGGAGGTAGACATCAACATTTATGTAAAGCCGCTGGGTGAGATCATCCGTGGTTTTGGGGTGGAGTTCCATCAGTACGCTGATGACACTCAGCTGTACATCTCCACCCCAGACCATCCCAACGATGCCTTGGAAGTGATGTCCCAGTGCCTGGAGGCCATGCGGGTCTGGATGGAGAGAAACAGGTTTTGACTCAACCTTCCAAGACCGAGTGGCTGTGGTTGCCGGCATCCCGATATAGCCAGCTGGTGCCATCGCTGGCTACTGGGGGTGAATCATTGGCCCCCACGGAAAGGGCTCGCAATTTGGGTGTCCTCCTGGATGCATGGCTGTCTTTAGAAGAGCATACGACGGCCGTGGCCAGGGGGGCTTTCTATCAGGCTCGCCTGATACGCCAGTTGTGCCCCTTTCTAGACCGGGACTCCTTACGCACTCGTCTGGCACTCAAGCACTCGTCACTTCTCGTCTGGACTATTGTAATGCTCTCTACATGGGGCTCCCCTTGGGGTGCACTCGGAGGCTCCAACTGGTGCAGAATGCGGCCGCACGGGGGATTATGGGAGCGACGGGATGCTCCCATGTGACGCCTCTCCTGCATGAGCTGCATTGGCTCCCAGTGGACTTCCGGGTGCACTTCAAGGTGTTGGTGACCACCTTTAAAGCGCTCCATGGCTTAGGGCCGGGGTATTTACGGGACTGCCTTCTGCCACCAATTGACTCCCACCGGCCAGTTCGCTCCCACAGAGAGGGCCTCCTCAGGGTGCCGTCAGCCAGACAATGTTGGCTGGTGACCCCCCGGGGAAGAGCCTTCTCTGTGGCGGCACCTACCCTATGGAATGATCTACCCCCAGAGATCCGAGTGATCCCAGACCTCCAGACTTTTCGTCGGGCCCTAAAAACCTACTTTTTTCAGTTGGCTGGGCTGGCCTGATCCTTTAATTGGTTTTAGTGTTTGATATGGATTGATTTTAATTGACATGTTTTAAATTTTGGGCCAAATTGTATTTAAATTATTTTAAAATGATTTTAACTTTTGTATTATGTTTTTTACCTGGCTGTTCACTGCCCTGAGTCTGCTAGGAGAAGGACGGTATAAAAGTTAAATAAAATAAAATAAATAAAATAAATAAATAAATCAGTGAGGCAGAGGAACAGCTGGAGCCCATTCCCAGCACACGCATGCGCAGAGCTGCCAGAAGACAAGAACAACTCAGAAAGCAGGGTTGACTTGGGAGTAAAGCCACACCTTTGAGGTGATTGGCGCATCCAATAGAAAATAAAAGAGTAGTGGGCTTTTGCAGGGAACAATTCATTCGTTCCGTGACTCTGAGAGACTCTGTCCCAGGTTTAGCTTTGTACTGCGGTTGGAAACAAGTTACGTGGCAGCTTGCCAAACGAGATAAGGTGTGTTGAGAAATATTCCTTTGAAAAACTGTTTGGACAAACCTTGCTGACTGTGAATGAATGTAATTCACAGTCATGTAAATAAAAGAGGTTTTGCTGCAGTGGTGAAATCCAACATTAATATAACTATTGTATATTAAATAATATTAATTATAAATAGAATAACTTACAACTGAAATTCTTATAACAATTGTGCATAGAAAACAGATATTAATTGTTGGACCAAATTTATGAATTATACTATATTTCTACTGTAACTGCAATAATATCATGATTGTTCTATAGTTAACCGTTAGATACAAAAAGAGATATAGACAAGGGCAGTGACTAAGGAAAGTTCTATTAGAATGGAAGACCAGATATTTATGGTATTGTGGAATAATCTTTTCCAAAAGCTAAAAATGTGAAACACATCTACAGTCACTAAAACTGTAAAGAAGACAACTCCAATGACAGAGTACTAGGAGATTTTAACGAAGTGGTAGAAGAAAAAGATATAATAAAACATAAATAACACCTAATTATGCAAGAAGAAGTGGCCCAAAAAATTAGATCAATTAGACAAAATTATTTCGAAAATGCTAATAAACTGGGAAGGTGGCTGGCCTACAAATTAGAAAAAGAAAAAGAAAAGAAACTAAGAAGGGACAAAACATTTACAGAAGGAAAAAAGTATAGCAGTAAGCTATTTTCGACCCTTGTATAGCCAAGAGAAAATAAAAGAGTAGAAGATCAAGCGATACCTACATAAGAGGAACCTCCCAACTTTACCGGATTTAACAAAGGAATTATTAAACTAGAGGATAACAATGTCAGAGCTGAATTCCGTTGACTCTTATTTGTCGCCAGTTTGCTTTGACCATTAGTAGATGATGTTACCTGGTTTGGGTAATGAAACATCTACAAGAAAACAACCAAGTTCAGAGAGTACCAAGGACTCCTGAATCTAGATTCTTGTAGAGGGCTTCAGCATGCAATAAACCTATCGGAACTGCCTGGAGTCCTGATTTCCTGCGCTTGACCCCAATATATAAATAATAAAACTTTATAAACTAAATGGGTAAGATATGCTTTCTAAAAAGTACATTGTGAAAAAAAGACTGTATGCCCCGCGACAAGTAGACCACAGACATTTTATGGGAGGAAATAGGTCTCTCTTCCTTTTTACACAATTTGTGATGACAGCATCATTAAGATAGTTCTCATGTCAAACTAGACTCTTCTTAACTTCTCTGTTGTGGCAATGACAAGAAATGGGTGACCTTGTGAAGTACTCTCTGCATGCATTCATGAGAAGCAACTGGAGAAATTTATGAAGCAGCCAGGCTGATCTTGTAAAGGGTAAGAGTGCCTTAATGCATCAGAAAGGGTCAATTCTTCACGGTCATGTGCATTATGAAGCATATTTTGCCAATGCATTGCAAAACCCAAAAGACTTGCCTAATATTTTAGGAGAAGAAAACTACGGGCTAGATCAAGTTAAGAAATTATCGCTGGCTATACCCTAATTAACTCACATAGACTGGCTATTTCAGGTATTGTAGGGCAATAGTTAAATCTTAGTCAAGGGTTGGCTGAATTTTTCCATCCTTAGCAACACCTCATTCTTCCTTTTCCAGTCTTTTGGTTAGCTTTTAAAAATAGGTAAAGGTTCCCCTCACACATATGTGCTGGTCTTTCCTGATTCTAGGGGGCGGTGCTCATCTCCGTTTCAAAGCCAAAGAGCCAGCGCTGTCCGAAGACGTCTCCGTGGTCATGTGGCCAGCATGACTAAATGCCAAAGGCGCATGGAATGCTGTTACCTTCCCACCAAAGGTGGTCCCTATTTTTCTACTTGCATTTTTTACGTGTTTTTGAACTGCTTGGTTGGCAGAAGCTGGGACAAGTAACGGGAGCTCACCCCGTTACGCAGCACTAGGGATTCGAACCGCTGAACTGCCAACCTTTCAATTGACAAGCTCAGCATCTTACCCACTAAGCCACCACGTCCCTTGCTTTTAAAAATAGCTTACAATAATTCATTGTCAGTATTTTGCAGAAACATACCTAAATCTTTAGATATATTAGGACTATGTCCATTGTTATAAATAAGTTTAATATATTAAATCAATGCTTCCTCATTAGAATATTGCATTTTTATTGATAAGAGTAAAATTATTTTTCTTACAAATAGCTTCTGTAGCAGTCATAATTCATTGTAGTGAGAGAAATAAGTATATCTGGTATGATGATAGAAAATCAACCTCACACTCTGGAGAAGTGGACATTAAAAGATTTAAGCTTTTTGTATTTATTTGGACTTCAGTTTAACAAGTGTTTCTAAAGACTGCAGTTGTGAACTAATGGTCTCCTAGTTATAAAATAGAAAACATGGAAAATATTTCTAGATTTTCAAGTTGTTTGCTTGCTTGATGTTTGATTCATATTAAAGGTCAACAGAGTGACCATATAGCCAATTAACAACAATATAACCTAACTGTGATCTGATGGCGCAGTGAAGCAGTGCAGGAAAAAATGCTATCCGAAATAAGAAGTTAGATGGACTTTTACAGCATAATCTATAATAACATTGAGATTGTTTTTTTATTTCTTTTACTTTTTTTTACAGTGAGTGTGGTAGGATTGGTTTAAGAAGTTCTGATATTTTCAGGAAAAATAATATTGTATGTATTAAACAAGTTTTAATACATGTACACCAATTGACTAGAGTGGAAGAGGGAATGATAACTTTTCTACAGGAATTCAAGGTGTGTTAAATGGGACTTTCCACAACATTTTATTCCCCAAACAACCCAACCAGGTATGTTGGTCTAGAGGTCATGACTGCCAAAGTCACTCAATAGGCCTACATGGCCAAGGGTAGACTATAGCCAAAGTCTTCCCAGCTTGACAGTAACAATAAAATACTATCTGACATATTATATCAGGGGTTACCAATCTTTTGGACCTTGGGGACCACTAAATTCATAATTTTAAATCCTGTGGACCAGTAATATGGATTTTTTAAAAATATAAATACTATTTAGTGCAATATAAAAAAATGAAAATACTTTTTCTGCGGACCACCAAAATTTTCTGGTGGACCACCAGTTGGTGACCACTGTATTATATGGTTGGAGACTTGTTTAAGAATGCTGGCAACATTTTATGGCATGGTCATCTCAGTCCTATAGGAATAGCTGGAGAATCTAGAAATAGCCTCTATCAAGTGTTAGGTACAGCTTTTCTGACAATAGGAGTTACCCTGTTTATAACCCAAGTGTACACCTGGAATGTAAAATAGGTGGTGAGGAAGAGATGTAAAGAATATGAAGTAACAACACACTCAGTATTGGATTATTAACACTAATAACAATATAACACCAAGAGTTAACCATTATCAATAAGAAAGTTTGGATAGTAGACAGGGCAGTATCTGGAGACAGAATAGGAGAAAAAGAACTGGAGAAAAAAAAAATACAAACATCTGGAAATAAAAATGGAACAACTTTTTTTTTTTTTTGTTAAATTTGATTTATATGCCGCCCTTCTCCGGAGACTCAGGGCGGCTTACAATGTGCTAAGCAATAGCCTTCATACTTTTTGTATATTTATACAAAGTCAGCTTATTGCCCCCACAAACTGGGTCCTCAATTTACCCACCTTAGAAAGGATGGAAGGCTGAGTCAACCTTGAGCCTTGGTGAGATTCAAACCTGCAATAATTGCAGGCAGCTGGTGTTAATAACAGGGTGCATTAGACCACTGTACTATCCAAGGCTCCTATCTGTACTATCCAAGGCTCCTAACTGTGGCAAAAGAAAGCAAAGAAAATACCAGTAGTTTTAGGTCCCTTGGCTGCAATTCCAAAATATCTGGAGCACCACTTGAATACCATTGGCATTAACAAAATCCCCATCAGTCAATTGCAAAAGGCAGATTTACTTGGAACTGCTTACCTCTTGTGACGATATCTTTAACATCATCAAAGAACATCATCTACCTATCCCAGGTTCTTGGGAAAAACTCAATTGGTGGACAAAAATGCCAAATCCAGTCTAAACATTTGACTGACCATGGGACAAACCATAATAATAATACAATGTGGAACCCTAGAACATAGTTGTGCAGTGGTTAAGGTGCAGTATTGCAGGCAAAGTCTACCTACAGCCTGGAGTTTGATCCTGGTAGGGCTCAAGATTGATTCAGCCTTCCATCTTTCCAAGATCACTAAAATGAGGACTCGGAGTGTTGGGGGCAGAGGTGGTATTCAGCAGGTTCTGACTAGTTCTGGAGAACCAGTAGCAGAAATTTTGAGTAGTTCGGAGAACCGGTAAATACCACCTCTGACTGCCCCTGCCCCCATCTATTCTCTGCCTCCCGAGTCCCAGCTGATTGGGAGGGAATGGGGATTTTGCGGTAACCTTCTCCTGGAGTGGGGTGGGAACGGAGATTTTACAGTATCCTTCCCCTGCCATGCCCACCAAGCCATGCCCACCAAACCACACCACGCCACACCCACCAAACCACGCTCACAGAACCGATAGTAAAAAAAAATTGAATTTCACCACTGGTTGGGGGGCAATATGCAAATAATGCTTACATTGTAAACTGCCTAGAGAGTGCTATAAAGAGCTACGGGGCAGTATATAAGCTTAACTGCTATTGCTGTTTCTCTCATTGGCTTTACTTTGGAAAGAAGAGTAGATAATTCACAGCCCTAAAACCAGAGGGAGGTTTCAAAGAGAAGCCCCTTTGCCCATCAGTCTTGCTCAGTAAAATGTGGGGACGGAGGAAGGTCGTGGCACTGCACTATTTTTCACTGCATTCCGGCACTTAAATGCTTCTCCGTAAAATGGTTGTGCGTTATCTCCTGGCCGCAGCTCCCAACAGGATAATCTTTCCTTGTGGCTGAGGCAAACAGCATTCAGCACCTTGCAAAATTGAGAAAAGTCAATCCTGAACTGGCCACAGGGAATTACTACTTCTCCTTCCCCCCCCTTCCTTTTAATAAAGCCATGTCTCCATCCCACATAGCATCTGGATTTCAGTTAGACTCTCGAGCTCCTTCCATAATCGTTCCCTTCCGCGGCCTCCTTTTGAATTTTAACTTCTTTGTTTCATTCTGTAAGCGTTTTCTTTGTTTATTATTCTGCTGCAAATGAATAACAATATTCTTTTCATCCTCCTGGATTTAATGAGCTGCTAACAACGAGATGGGGCGAAAGGAAGGCTGTTGTACAGTTTTGCATGAAAAGCTAAAGAGAAAAACTCACATGGCAGCTCTGCCTCCTCTTGCCAAGATTAATAAATACCAAGCAATTTGCATCCTCTTATAATGAAGAAAAGTCCAAAAGCCAAATCACTGAGACACTTGGACTGAGGAGGAGGTAAAATAGATGAGAAATGCAAGTTTGAATTACTGAGTCAGATATTGAGAAGAAAGGTTATTAGTGCTGGTGCCAAAGAGTATTTATAAAACTCTCACTTCTCGGGCAGCAAATAGCCCACCAGAATACGTGGGCAGGGATGTGGCAAGCCAGGTTAGCTTTGAACAATACTTCGAAATTGTTTGCCACATTTCAACCACTCTGCACCTGATGTGTATTTTATTTCTTTATTTATTGTTCAGGCTTATTTGTCATTTCAATTGCAACCAACTCTAAGCACGTGCTCCATATCACTAAAGAAGGATTAAAATAATACACACCAAGTATCTATAATAACAGGATAGCTTCATTGGTCATATTATATTGAGGAGCGCCTGCTAATTGGTTTACGTTATATATAGGTTTACATTATATATAGCTTGACTAGGTGGCTCAGGGGCTAAGACACTGAACTTGTTGATCAGAAAGGTTGGCAGTTCGGCGGTTCAAATCCTTAGTACAGGTCTCCTGCATGAGCAGGGGGTTGGACTAGATGACCTCCAAGTTTAGTTTAGTTTAGTTTAGTTTAGTTTAGTTTAGTTTAGTTTAG
>WNWU01000024.1:11480188-11499927 GCA_012654045.1 Ptyas mucosa
AGTTTAGTTTAGTTTAGTTTAGTTTAGTTTAGTTTAGTTTAGTTTAGTTTAGTTTAGTTTAGTTTTATTAGATTTATATACCGCCCTTCTCCCCGAGGGGACTCAGGGCGGTGAACATGCAAAGATAAAAGACATAGATACAAAATTTAAAAAGATAAAGATAAAGATAAAGATAAAAGACATAGATACAAAATTTAAAAACCAATTAAAACCGAATTAAATGATTGCCCCAACAATTCAAAACCCGTTTTTTTAAAAAATATGTAAATCCCGAATCTAAAAATTTGGATTATGAAATTAAAATTTTCTTACAAAGAGGGGAGAGATTATGCCAGGCCCGGCTGATGGAACAAAAAAGTTTTTAACTCACGGCGGAAAGCACGAAGATCCGGGATCCGCCGAATCTCTGGGGGGAGGTCGTTCCAGATAGTGGGTGCCCCCACAGAAAAGGCTCTCCCCCTGGGGGCCGCCAGTCGACATTGTTTGGCCGACGGCACCCGGAGGAGCCCCTCTCTATGGGAGCGTAGTGATTGGTGGGAAGCTATTGGAGGTAGTAGGCGGTCCCGTAAGTACCTGGGTCCTAAGCCATGGAGCGCTTCCAAGGTCCCTTCCAACTCTATTACTGATACATACAGTAGCAGCCAGGAACCAGCTCTTTGTGGCTTTAAATCTAAAGAATGTTAGAATGGTCCAATCGAGGGCTGGGTTCTACTTACCTTTACTACCGGTTTGCAGCGGGGCCATGCATGCGCTCTTCTGCTCAAGCGCAGAAGCGATTTGATGATGTCAGAGCCGGTGGGCGGAGCCTCCTGCCGGTTTTACTACTGGTTCTATAAAACCGGTGTGAACCGGGGGCAACCCACCATTGGTCCAATCCCGACAGAATCCTGCTCCAAGGAAATAAGGTTACGGTGAAGGAGATCCACTTTCACAGACTTTCAAGGTGACCTTCTTTCGGGATCAGATCCCAATCGGCCCTTCTGTTTTAGAGTTTACCGGATCGGCAGATACCCTCAGGACGCAGTGATCCCTAATATGCTGCAATGTATTGAAATTGCAAGGTGACTCTTGCAGATGGCAAACTCAACTCACTGATTGAACGTCCCATTTTCATAGACTCGTAGAATGTAGGTGCTCATAGGGAACTCCATGCACAATGCAGCATCCTTGACAGTTGGCCACTTTTAAGCATGTCCAGCAAAGACAAGTCCACACCCTCCAATCACTCTACTCCAGTGATGGCTTTTTGCTATCGTGTGCCAAAAGCGGGGGGAGCGGGGGGGGTCATGTGCACACATGCCCACACCCATAGTTCAATTTGCCACCGCCCCTGTGCATGCGCCCATGACCCCCCGCACTCTTCCTGCTTTTGGCACACAATGGCACGGTGAGTCCAGTACGCCTGTTTTTCGCCCTCCTCAGGCTCCAGAGGCTTTCTAGGAGACTGGGGAGGGCGAAAACGGCCTTCCCCACCCCCTCGGAGGCCCTCCGGAGGCCGGAAACAGCTTGTTCCCCAACTTCCGGTAGGCCTGGAAGGCCTGAAAATCAGCTGGCCGGTGCGCACATGCATGCTGCAGCTGAACTAGGGCAATGCTTGCATGCCTACCGATATGGCTCTGTGTGCCACCTGTGGCACGCTTGTAAATCAGAGGTCCAGACTTTTGCTCTGTTCCAAGATGTCTCTCCCGCTCTCCCTGAGAGCTTTTATTTTTACACAATTTTACACAGGCAGATAAAATGTAGGACAGCAACAGGGTTCTAACTGGACAATCTTCCTCCCTCTTCCCCTACTCAGAAGAAGGTCAGATAACACAGAGCAGAGCAAGAATGAGATCATCCAGGAAGAAGATAGAATGACACCAGAAACGGAAGCAGTGTGCTGCGTTCTGCCTGACGTCATGTATTTCAATTCCCTACATGGCACACGTGGCATAGGTTCACCATCACAGCTCTATTCCATTGCTGAACTGCTCTTACCTTTAAGATTGCTTTTCCTTAAGTTGTGTGGTAATTAATTCAATCAAAAATGGATTATCTTACAATTTAAATCCATTGTTTCTTTCGATACAGTGAAAACGCTGAACAATTCTATCCTATCTTCTACATCTCAGTCTTCCTCTTCCTCCTCTTTCTCCTCCTCCCTCCTCCCTCCTCCCTCCTCCCTTCTCCTTCCCCCTCCTCCCTCTTCCCTTCTTCTTCTTCCAGGGTAAGCATATCCAAAACTACTAATGATTCTTTATAAGTTCCTTCCAGTCTCTTTATCATTTTGTTATTCTTTCCTGCCCATACTCCAGTTTGCCATGTCCTTTCTAAATGTGGTGTTTAGAAATGGACACAATATTTTAGGCGAACTCTGATCAATGCAGAAAGTAGTGAGGACAGTGACTTCCCTTTCTTGACTCAAAGCTTCTGTTTTCACAGAATAGTATATTTGATTTTTTTCGCAGAATATTTGATTTTTTTTAGTTGAATGACTCATGGTATGTTCTATTAAAAACATCCAGATTCCCCCCACCCCCATCCCAGACATCACTGCTTAGTATGGGCATCACATCCTTGCTTTTTTCCACCCAAATACAGATCTTTGAATTTGTCTGCATTTATTTTGCTGGCCATTGCCCATTGTTCCAGTCTGTTGAAGTGCTTCAGAATCTTGAGGGTCTCCTAAAAGGTGTTATTATTCTGCTACTTTTATGTTACCTGAAGATCTGATAATCATATTTTCTAGGTTTCATCCTATTCATGTATTAATATATTAAACAGGACAAATCAGAACGAATTCCTTCGATAAGCCACTTGAGACTTCCTTCCAACTTGATGAACGGTCATTGACATGCAGTTGCTCAACAATATTATTCATCTAAAATGGCTAGAAATGATAACTGAGCAACATATTGAGTTCAAACCAGAAACGTGCCTTTTAGGTATATTGTCAGAAAGTTATGACAAAGCAACCATTTATTTAGTGTTACATATATTGACGGCAGCTAGAATTACGTATGCTAAATATTGGGAAAATGTGAACATCCCACCGGATGATGACATAATTAGGAAAATTTGGGATTGTGCAGAAATGGACAGATTAACTTTAAAAATTAAAGATAAAGAAGACTCAAAATATTACAGGACATGGAATAGATTTTACAAATGGATAGAGACAAGAGATAGAAATGAGAGGGAAGTTTATGAATGTCAGTACAACAAAGATGCATAAAACTATGGATATAATATGGAAAAAATTGTAAATAAGCTAATGTAAGTAGAAACTTAGTTGAAGTTTTATTTCCTTTTGGAGTTTTTTGGGTTTTTTTGGTTACTATGTTAAATTACTGCTAACGTAGTATAGTTATAGTTATTAGATGTATGTTATTTATCATTGATCTCTCTCTGGTTGTGCTTTATTTGCATTGCTATCCTGACATGGCACTGTCTTTTCAATAAAATAAAATAAAAATAAAATAAAATAAAATAAAAACAATGTTATTCATCTAATGAGAGCATATTCTTCACTGCATTTTCCCATCTTCTCTACTGTAATTTCATGAAGGAGTTTGTGGAATGCTTTGATGAAGTCAAAAGGTGTGTTATCTTCACTGTATTACTTAGCCAACTAAACTGATTAATTTACAAAAAAGAAGATCAGATTGATTTGGCATTTATTTTTCATAAAAACTATGACTCCTGCCAAGAACTTATTAAATACTTACATACCAGCTATTTAATAATACATCCCAGGGTTGACATGGTTTCAACTTGGTTATGCCCCCCCCCCTTTCCCCCCTCACTTTTGAAGATAGGGACATTTGCCCTCTTCTAATCCCCTAATCTAGAACCATTTTCTATGGTTTCTTCAAGTTCACAGAAAGGAGCTTCAAAATGGCATGAATAGAATAGAATAGAATAGAATAGAATAGAATAGAATAGAATAGAATAGAATAGAATAGAATAGAATAGAATAGAATAGAATAGAATTCAATTTTTTATTGGCCAAGTGTGATTGGACACACAAGAAATTTGTTTTAGGAGTATATGCTCTCAGTGTACATAAGGAGAATAAAATACATTCATCAAGAGTAAAAAGATACAACACTTAGTGATAGTCAAGCTTACTAATAAACTAACAAATCATACTAGGAAACAAATAAAAACAATATAAATTGAAAGATACAAGAAACATGGTTATAGTAATAAGTGGGAAGAGATAGATACTAGTAAGGAAGAGAAGAATAGTAGTAATACAGTCTTAGTAAATTATTTGACAGAGTTGGAATTAGTTGTTAAGCAGAGTAATGGCATTCGGGGAAAAAATGTCCTTGTGTCTAGTTGCTTTGGTGTGCAGTGCTCTATAGTGTCGTTTTGAGGGTAGAAGTTGAAACAATTTATGTCCAGGATGTGAGGGGTCTGTAGATATTTTCACAGCCCTCTTTTTGACTGGTGAAGTACACAGGTCCTCAATGGAAGGCAGGCTGATAGCCATTGTTTTTTCTGCCGTTCTAATTATCCGTTGAAGTCTGTGTTGAATTCTTTCAAGACTCTTAGTTGTAAGTGTGGTAGAACCAGATTATTTATGGTAGCCATGTACTCCCTAATAATTTCTTCACATGTTTTGATTTGCTACTACCTCCTTTTCTCAATAGTTATGTTTATATTAATTTAGACAGAGTTTCTCTTGGGGAAAAAGGATGGAAATAAAGTAGGAATTGAGGAGTGCTATCTTCTCATTGTTTCCTAATTCTACCCTCAGGACTGTAGGCTAGGGAAAAAAAACCCCATTAAGACAACTGTAAATTACTTCCATATTGTTCCCAAGAAAATTATACATATTTTCTAAAAAAACCCACCAGGGCTTGAGTTTTACTTGGAGGGACTGTCGCTGGAATTGTTTTTTTAAATCAGGGACATACTTTTCCCCACATCAGATGCACTTTGCTGTCTTGGGTGGAATTTCTGCATTAATGTGCCACTTTTCTCTTAGACAAAGCATTCTACAAAATTCTTTTACGTTTTAAGGCTTGCTTCTTCATATATATATATATTTTAACCCAACAATAACTTTGTGAAATAAGTTGGGCTAAAAATGAACAACTGGTCATCTGTGGCTGAGGATGGACTAGCTTTTGCTTAGTTCCATTTCAACATCTTCGCCACTATCCCATGGAGATTTTAACTCCCACATAATTGGGTGAGATAAAAGTATGCAGGGTGCTGAATTCTGTACTTAACATCTTTGGGAATTATTTTCCAGTTTCTATGACAGCTGCTATCACGTTCTGAAAATAGATGATGATCATGACGGGGAGTTAAATTTACAGCTCTAAGGACTGGGGTATTACATGGGGGGTGGGTGGGGGAAGACTAGATGGTGATGAGCATAGGATTCAGGAACCTAAGGAGGAAGTATGGCAAGCCATAGACTGCCCCTCCTTGCAGAAAACTGTGCAGTGTGTATGTCCCTCCATACATTCTTTTTCATCCTTTTGCTATATGAAAAGTATATTAGTTGTGTGACCAAGGAGGCTGAAACAGAGACGACGAAGAGGAAAATAAAAGCGCCAGTAGGATGGGTGCAGAAATGTATTCTCTCCTGCCCATTGCCCTTTGTTTCCTTGGCATTCTTGTGGGTTTTGTTTCCATTCTGCTATCTACAGGGAACATGCTACTGAATGCTGATGAGACGGTGCGGGCTTCAGTTGCAGGCAATCAATTTTCGAGTAATTTTTTTTTGAGCCTTGAGTACCTGACCTAGAGGATTGCAAGGAGGGCTCATCAAGGCAAGGCAGAATAACCGATTATTTGCAGCTTTTACACACGCACGCGCGCACACACACACACACACAAGTGGCATCAAGGAATATCTGGATTTAAAATCAGCCCCATTCCTCAGGTCTCTTTTGAGCTGTCATTTCACTGTTCCGCTGATTCCTAATGAATAATGGCTTTGCTTCTTTGAATTAGCAAGCTATCTTACTAAGCAAACCAAAGGATTTGTCCCTCCTCGTCTCCAAATGGCAGTTGGCATTGCTTCTTGTGTGTCATTTCGGCAAATCAGATGGAACAGAAAGCTGAGATAGCTTTCTGTCTCCGTGTGTGTGTGTGTGAGGTCATTAAGGATGTAATTCTCCGCTTGCCGTTACAGTACAGTCATAAAGATACCACATGTACTGTTGATCCATCTAACTCAGCAGCAGCATCTGACCGGCTCTCTTTTTAAGCAAGCGATTGTTCTTATTTAGACATGGCACCATTTAGGATGGCACGCAGAATATTAAACTCATTCCTTTCTGCTGATTTGAAAATCCCAAGTTGAAAAATAAACAAAGATATCCCCAGGATTGGACACTGTTCCTTAACCCGGCTGCTCTATATCCATTGGCTCAGGCCGGGAAAGTCTCAGATCAGGGGTCAAATGCAGGGGTGGGCTTCAGATCCTTTAGCAATGGGTTCACTGCCCCGTTGCTGGGTGGGCGTGGCCATGGTGGGTGTGGCCTAGTCAGCCGCCTGCACCACAGTGGATGTG
Organism: Ptyas mucosa; assembly: GCA_012654045.1. Taxonomy (NCBI): domain Eukaryota; kingdom Metazoa; phylum Chordata; class Lepidosauria; order Squamata; family Colubridae; genus Ptyas; species Ptyas mucosa. The sequence goes on from WNWU01000024.1 coordinate 11,486,706, forward strand.
TGTGTTTGTGTGTATGTGTGTGTGTGTGGATGGATGGGTTCGCCCTCCCCAGGCTCAGGAGGCTTTCCTCAAGCCTCCGGGAGGGCGAAAACATCTTCCCCTGGGATCCGGTGGCCCTCCAGAGGCCGGAAACAGGCCCATTTCCAGACTTCCGGAACCTCCGGTAGGCCTGTGTTTTGCCCTCCCAGACCCTCTGCGTGACCCCTGCACTTACCTGGAATGATGAACAGGCCACGTGGAGACTCCTGGGAGGGGAAGGGGGGTGGGAGGAGCGGGGTGGGAGGGGCCAGCCAGTGGAATTTGGGGGTTCACCAAACACTGGCGATCCTTGGTTAGAGGATCACCCGAACCCTGCTGAACCCCCAGGAGCCCACTCCTGGTCAAATGGAGACTTGAGTCCTATCCTCTGCGTTCTCTGAACTCAGGGGTTACATTGGGCCAAAATGTTGAGATCATTTACCCTATCAAATCTCACTTCTGCTGAAGAACATCTTGTATGATTCATACCAGATGTTCATACCAGATTTTCAAATCAGCAGAATGGGATGGATATTCTGCATCCATATATCAAAGAATATATGGATGTGGATAGCTTGCTCCTCCCCACTCAGTTTGATAGGACTGCTGAAAAATGAACCCCAAATTGTTTGTGTGAGATAGTGTGACCCTCAACAGAAAATAGGATTTTCATTGTGTGTAACTAGAGAAGGTCTTTAAGACAGCAGAAAGAATAATCAATATAAAATAAGAACCAGAAGACATATTATTTATCTTGGAAGTATATGTGCACATGATTTTTTTTAACCAAACTCTAGTTTTACACTAGAATTACTTACTCCAATATAGTATTCCAATACTTCATGTTTCTCTGTGTATTTTGTCTCTACCTATATTGGCACAAAATTCAATAAAAAATAATTGTGAAATATCCCATGTGTTCCTCTCTTACGTTGTCCCAACCTTCTTATGTTAGTTTTGCTGAAGTGGGAAAGTGGTTTATAAATTTAAGTTTCAATAACGGATAAAAAAGGATAAAGAAGCAGCTCTGAGAATGTTATACATCTAAAAACCAACATGGGAGGGAAGCAAATGTTTCAATAAAGCCGAAGGGCACTTGGTAAAACTTCCTGTTAAAGATTAATACAACTGCCTGTTGAGCAAATTACAGTGTAAACTGACTCCTTTACGCGATCATTCACGAAGCTTCTTTACAACATTATTCATTCCAGGGGCAATTATTCATTCCTAGGTAGGAATCCGCTTTAGATATTGCCTAACTTATTTCTTTAGGGTGAAAAAAAATAAATCAATAGCACAACCTGTTAAGGGGAAAATCCTCCCTCTGAAGGCATCAAAACCTAGTAGCTATTACCATAGTTCCTTCATATTAAGTATTAATGATTATATCTTGAATAATTTACAATTGTCTTGGATGGATGAAATCCCATTATTGTGATGGAGAGGAATAAAATTTGGATATTGCCTATAAATTGAGCTGTTCGTCCAAGCAAATACTATTGTTTATTAAAAACCGAGGATTCAGTTTACAAATACTGTATATAGGTATATGAAGCCGGTTATTTTCCATATGGTGTGGAGGCATAATCAGAACTGGAAAAAATCATAGCATTTTCTTCCTTATATTCTTTACCCGCCAGTTTTTCCACTTCACCTCACCATACTTCATCCCAACTTTTGGAGTGTTTACTAGATGACAGAGTTGCAACACGTTTACTCTCTCGAGAATTATGCCGCAAATGCAACGAGCACACGTCATGTGCCAATCAGTCTCAATTCAATTTGAATCAAATATTTAAGACCAAAGTGATTAAAATCAAGCCACTTCAAAATTTGATTTGGGGGGAAAAAAATTCTACAAGCTATAATGAGGAAGCATCAAAACATCTTCAGCTGCTTCATTTTCTGGCAGACTAGACTGAAAACAAGGCAGTAGATGGTTTAGAAGATATTAATTCCATCTGCTTTCATCTGGTTCAAAGTTTTCACTATAATAATTTCTGGAATATTTCCCCTCTACCAAAAATTGTAGGGGATGAAGATTGACACAGCAGCCTTCAAACAGGTCTTTTTTTTCCAACAGAATTGTGCTGAATTCAGACAAGAAAGAGTCACGTTTTTCCCCCAATTTCAAAGACTTTTCAGGAACCTCCAACTTTTCCTTTTGTTTTTCTAGGATGGCAGGCTTGGTATAAGGCTGAGACAATATCTGCTTACTTGCCCTTGTAGAGTTGGGTGCTTTGTTGTCTCCGATCACTGGATTTTGTGTGGAGGAAGGGAGTTGGCATAGCTAGTTGGCAAGCTTGTCCCTTTCCTGGGCAGTGATTTTTCTTCTATGGCAGGACTTGTGTCAATTTGCTGGCAGTTCTCAATGCAAGTTAGTTAATTAGCAGAAGGTGCTACTTGAAATGCAAGATGAAAGAAATTTGTGGGCCATAAAGAAAAAGCCTGGCAGAGAAAAAAGAAGCCTATCCTTATTTTTAGAAATAGTAAAACTTTCACGCTTGCAACTGATATTATTAAGAAGTTTCAGTCTGCTCCGGTCATGTAAAATAAGTAGGTTTTTCCTTCTCTCCCCAACTCCTAATAATCCAGATAGCTATTCACAGGTAATAAGGATACTACAGTAAAGCATTTTTATTTTTTGGAGAGTGGGGGGAAGCAAGAAAGCCTGCTGGAAATATTAGATAGGGGAAATAATTAGAAAAATAGTACAGTAATAAGGAGAACCTTACTCAGGCAGGTGTGCAAAAATTGGTCACTCTCCTGATATCATTGTTGGGAGCAGAATACAGATTCTACCCGGACCCTAAGTTCATAAAAGAATACAGTTAACATACGCAGCAGTCATTACAGAGCAGCGATCCTCATTTTTTAATGGTTTTTTTTCCCCTTTAAAAAAGTAACGAGCAGGGGAAATAAAGGAAAAATCCAATATTCTGCAACATGATAAATGCAGTACGAGACTTCCTCCATCATCCCTTTTTTGGATGTAATGTTTTAGTGTAAGGTTCCATAATGAGCATGGTTTATTATGTAACCCTTGTTGCTGACTTTTTCCCCCAACCGTGCTTCGTAAGTGTGAACGTAGCATGTGTAGGAAGTTAGCACCTACCCCTCTCCTAGAAAAATGGAATATTTTAGGAAATATTAAAAGGGGAGAATATTTCCCCCTAAAAGGGAGGCAGAAACTCATCCCCCCTCCACCTTTGTCAATGGGCCATTAAGGCCTGAGCCAGCTCATCTGCAATACAAAAGACCTAATGGGACCCATCTAGCAACAGAAACTCACTACATGGAACCTGGGAAGATTACATCAGCCAGCAAGGCTCAACCCAGTGGTGGATTGCTCCAGATTCTGTCTGGTTCTTGCGAACTGGTAGTAAAAGCGGCGGGAGGTCATAATTGACAATCTGTGCATGCACAGAAGTTTCTGTGCGCACGCTCCCATTGTGAACCGGTAGTAAAGGTAAGTCAAACCCACCCCTGACTCAACCAAGCCTGGGACACAGTGTTCTGTCCCCCTTCCCCACACAGGCAAACACACAACCAGGCACGCCTGCCAAGATTTTATTAAGCAATCGGACTAGAAACCCTTGCAAATAAGAGTTTTGGCAATAAACTGCGAAATGCCTGCCAAGTCAGTTTTCACTCACAGTCAGCAAGAGAGAGAGAGTTTCTCCTCAGTCCTGTTCAGTAGCAAAAGTAATCCAGAGTTAGCCAAGATCCAATCCAAATATGCACAAGCCAGATTTCAGGTAACACGATGTGACTCTCAGGTTTTTAACTTTAACCGTCACAAAGCCTGAAGAGCAATCACACCCACTTTTATTCCTTGTGGGGTGTGGCTCAGTGACTCAGCTCAATCTCTGGCCCTCCCACGCCTCTTTCGTTGCTGCGCACGCTTCTCCTTCCGACGCTACCTGGGATCAAGCCAGGATTCATCATCCTCGCTCCCTATCCGTTGTTGTCCCAATATGCTTTCCTCCTGGCATATCCCAGGCTGTTCCTCTTGGCCTTCGGATGGAACCTGAGGCATTGCCAGAGAGGAGGGTCCTGGAGAGGGAGGCCTTATCAGTTCCTCCCCATCACCTTATGAGTCCTCTTCCTCTGTTAGGACAGCTCGGGAGTCGGGGTCACAACCCACGGACAGCCTACAAAATTAACTAAGACCGCCCCCCCCCGGGAGGCTGACAGCCAATGGGATACATTTCTTGTACAGGACCAGGAAACTCTAAGGTAGGACCCAACAGAGGGCATAAAACCAAGGCACTCCCAGCATCCCTTCCCTTTTCTGCTCAGGAAGCCATGTGGTCTCCTGTTCATCAATAAACGTTCTTTCCAAACAGCCACCATGATTCCAATGTCTTTCTCCCCACTTAGAACTGAAGCCAGAAGGATATTTCTTCTGACACGTGCTTTTCTAAACAGCTTTACAGCCTTATCAGGCATAGCATTTTGTCAGCATCTCGCAATGCCACGCCATTCCCATTCGGTTTGTGCATCATGAAATGAAATGCTGACATAAGAGTGCACTCGTCTTATTCGGTTTGGTTCTATCTTTTTAGAAAGTATCATTCTGTCAAGCAACGGGCCCTTTATATACTCTGACGGGCAATAGTAAACTAATTTGAAGATTCAAGTTTTGATAAATAAGCACAAACAATCATTGCTTCACTATGGTCCTAATTTTCTGCAAGGAAAAAAAAAAGCATTCAAACTTTTAAGATTGAAATCGGCTCTTCCTGGTTGGCCATGTCAGGAAACAGATCAGTGATGGGTTGCTCCTGGTTCTGTACGGTTCTTGAGAACCAGTAGTAAAAGCAACGGGAGCAGTGGTGGGATTCAGCCAGTTCGCACCACTTCGGGAGAACCGGTTGTTAACTTTCAGAGCACTTTGGCAATTGGAAGAAATCATTAGGGCAGAGAACTGGTTGTTAAATTATTTGAATCCCACCACTGAGCAGGAGGCTCCACCCATCCGCCCGGACGTCATAAGGTACGATCTGCAGAAGCACACACACACTCTATTTTTTTTTAATTCATATTTCTATGCCGCCCACTGTCCGAGGACTCTGGGCGGCTTACACCAAAGACAGTATACTAAATAGCATCTTGCCCCCAACAATCTGGGTCCTTATTTTACCCACCTCGGAAGGATGGAAGGCTGAGTCAACCTTGAGCCAGTGAGATTTGATCTGCTGATCTGCTGAATTAGCAGTCAGCTGAAGTAGCTGCAGTACTGCACTCTAACCACTGCGCCACCTTAGCTCTATACTCACACTCCCATTGCAAACTGGTAGTAAAGGTAAGTAGAACCCACCCCTGAAACAGACTCTACAAGAAATACTAGAATTTGAATTTACTGATATAGGTTAGAGTAACAGAAATAGAATCTTCAAAGCTTGACAATATTTTCCTTCTTTTCTTCTTATACCAAAGAGTAGACAGAATTACTTTAATTTTCCTTTTAATATTCACTTTTTTTCTTGGGCTTAAATCATGTTACATTCCTTTTCCAAGGTCATATTTTTTGTTCCCTACACTATCTATATGAAACTCCTGGGAGAGTTATCCGTCAGTTTGAGCTAGAGTATGTTCAGTATGGAGATAATATCCAACTTTATTTAGATACCCCAGCCAAATAAAGAAGAGATGCTATAAACGTCCTATGATAGCAATAGCAATAGTACTTAGACTTATATACCACTTTACAGTGATTTACAACCCCCTCTAAGTAGTTTACAGAGTCAGCATACGGTCCCCAACAATTTGGCTCCTCATTTTATTGACCTCAGAAGGATGGAAGGCTGAGTCAACCTTGAGCCTGATGAGATTTGAACTGCCAAATTGCAGGCAGCCGGCAGTTAGCAGAAGTAGTCTGCAGTACTGCGCCACTGTGGCTCATATAATACCTAAAGGTTATAAAGGTGAAATTGAGAGAGAACAAATTGAAATTGTATTTAAGTAAGACCACAGAATAACAGAGTTGGAAGGGACCTTGGAAATCTTCTAGTCCAACCCACTTCACAAGCAGGAGACCCTATACCAGGGGTGAAATGCTCCCAGTTCGGACCGGATCGCCCAATCCAGTAGTGATGGAGGCAGGTGGTTCAGAGAACCGGTAGCAAAATTTCCTCCCCCCCCCCCACCATACCCAGCTGAGCCGCACAATCATCAGAGGCTTTTTTTTTTACTTTTAAAAGCATTTTTTCTACAACCTCTTTGGCCGAAAAAATGGTTTTAAAAATTAAAAAAAAAAAGCCTCTGATGATCGCGTGGCTCAGCTGGGACCATCAAAGGCTTTTAAAAGAAAAAAACTCTTTTTTTGTTTTAAATGTCTCTGATGATCCCAGCTGAATTGCCTGATCGGCAGAGGCTTTTTTTTCTTTTAAAGGCTTCTAACGATCAGGCAACTCATCTGGGATCGTCAAAGCCTTTCGAAAGCATTTTTTTACAACCTCTTCGCCGACAATCGGACAATCATGCAGCACAGCTGTGATCATGGGAGCCTTTTTTAACCTTTTAAAAGCATTTTTTTTACTACCAGCTCAGGCGAATAGGTAGTAAAAGCTGCTGTAAAAAAGTAAAAAAAAGAGGCTCCAACGATCACAGCTGTGCCGCGTGATTGTCAAAACATTTTTTTTTTCTTTTTAAAAGCATTTTTTTACTACCTATTTGCCCAAACTGGTAGTAAAAAAATGCTTTTAAAAAGTTTTTAAAAGGTTCCCACGCATGCCACAGCTGATCACCCCCCCACATGCTGTTCTACTTACCTTCCCAAGCCTCTTTTTGGCGCACACTGCGCTTACGCATGTGCAGTGCGCATTTGGCGCATGGCATGCATGCGCAGGCAGCGAACCGGTAAGAAAACAGTTCGGATTTCACCACTGCTTTTTTTGGTAGTCAGGAAAATGTCAACCGTAAAAGTATTTTCAAAGGCCTCATCTTGAGTTGCTGTATGTTTTTACTTGGAGTAGTTTTATGATTGGTACTTGATTCCTTCTAATCACATTGTGAGTGCTTTATTTGCTGAGAGTCACTCAATTGCATCGGAGTATAAGTGAAATAAATAAGTAAATAAGTAAATAAATAAGCATCTCTCTGTGCAGAATGGAAGCCCAATAAAGAACAGGCTCAGATCATGCTGAAGCAGTCCTCAGAATTCAGAGAAAGCAATTACTCTCTTCTCCCGAAAGAATAAAGGACAGGAGAAATGGAATAGGAATATATCGAGTGGCAGTCCAGCATACCTAATGTAGTTCCATCTTTTTTTTCTTTTTTTTTTTTAGCTTTCACTCATTCAGGCAAGTGCTTGGTAAAAAAATATCTAGCCTGTCATAGTTTCAGTTCATGGAAAGACTAATCTGCATTTTTGAAGCATATAATTGCACAAAATGATAAACTTTTTGAAGAGAAAATGGGGAAAAGAAAGTTGCATTGAAATCTGCAGAAATATTAAGTGGATTTTTTAAAAAAAAGATTTAGAAGAATAAACCGTCCATCTGCCTGCCTGCACACACATGCACACACACAGTCAGAGACAGACAGACAGACAGACAGACAGACAGACAGACACCTGCAAGTTACTTATTACTCTGGTTCTGCAAACCTGGTAATTCAGAATCTCCCAAACTGTGGAAAACTCTATCGTCTTGGTATGTATAAAATGAGAGATGGGTATATCTGTCTCTCTCTCTTTTATTTCCCTTTTCACTCGTTCTTTGCTGTTCATCCAGTGAGACTACTGGTCCATGACAGTGGAATGACATAAAAAGGCTTAATCTGAGTGATTCAAAGTTCTGTAATAAAAAAAATAATAATTCTCTCATATTCCAAAATGCATATCTTAAAAAAAAAGTAATAAATTCTAAAGTGGAGAGAGTTTGAGAGAGAGGGAGAGAGGGAGGGAGGGAGGGAGGGAGAGAGATTTGTGTTTGTGTGTGTGAGACAGTACACTTTAATCCTCTTTACAAAGAATTCTAAATCTTTACAAAGGGTTCTAAATGTTACACTCTCTTGGGGAAGGGGTTTTATTAGTAAGGACAAAATCCTATTTAAAAACCATGACATGTCACAAGACAGTGGGGCTTGTTGGAATACTGTTGCTAATAAAGACAGGCCCTTATGCAGTGAATGTGGATATCCTTCTCAGCTATCATTATACACTGCTCAAAAAAAATTAAGGAAACACAAGCAGAAGACACCCAAGATCTGAATGAATGAAATATCCTTATTAAATACGTTGTTCGTTACATACACTAGTTTTGTGTTCCCTTTAGTTGTTTGAACAGTGTATAAGCTACTGTATGTAACGAACAACGTATTTAATAAGGCTATTTCGTTCATTCAGATCTCGGGTGTCTCCTGCTTGTGTTCCCTTAATTTTTTTGAGCAGTATACTTATGGTCTTCTTCAAGACTATTTCTTAACTTGCAGAAATGAATAGATTAACACTGGCAATTAAAGAGAAGGAAGAATCGGAGTATTATAACATATGGGGGCAATTTTATCATTGGATAGAAAATGAATATGGACAAAAAATGGTATAAAATTCAATAAATTTGGAAGGAATTTTTTTTTAATAGGAGATATATTAAATTGAGATGTAAAAGTAAAGATATATACATAGTAAGAAAATGGTGGTAAGCGTTAAATATGATGACACAAAACATTTGTACCCTGATGACACATTGATTAATTAATGATGTAATGTTTGTTATGAAGAAAAAAAAATAATTTTTAGATATATATAAAAAAGACTATTTCTTAACTTCAGAAAAACTCTGACACGCTACAATGCCAATGCTATCCATTTAGTATAACCAGTACTCGGATATCTTTCTTGTTTTGTTTTTTTGTATGAGGGCACATAATTTATGCTTCTGCTCTGTTATGGATGTCTGTAGAGAGAGAGCAGAATAGGGCACATGGCATAATGTGTGTGACAGCATTGCACAAATGCTTCAACTGATGCAATTCTGTCAAATGTCAGGTCACACGTGTATAAAGGTAGCACTTACATGATGATGTCCCTGCATGAGAATTGCCATTTTTAGAATCAGTGTGGTTTGATGCAGACACTGCTCTACCTGAGATCTGACTACCTTCCCTGGATTGTCCAGAATGAGTTTCAATGTCACTGAGCGCTTTGGGTATTCAGATGCTAGGAATAGTACCAGACATTGATGCAGTATTGTCTGTCAGGAAGTAAGGTGAGATGAGAACTTCATGTTCTGCATTCACTAAGAATTGTAGCATAGATATCTTAACCTCTGCACCTTCTAGTTCTCTTTTAACTAGTGTAGAAGTAAACACCCACCCACCCTTCTGGAGAATGAAAAAAACATGGGGGATTATTAAAAAGGCAGGATAGAATATTTCCTCTAAAGGAGAAATGGGGGAAAGAAATCTTAAGGGAGGCAGAAACCAGCCCCAGTCTCCCTGCCCCAAGTAGAAACTGAGGAGGCCAGCTTTTAGAAATGCAGATTCTGTAATCCATTCAGATTAGCTCAGACAAACATCTTAATCCATTCAGAAAGACTGGGTCAGACAGAAACTCAGACATCTTCCCAGCTGGTTTCTCACAAGTAAAGTCAAGGGGGAAGCTGGCAGAAGGTTATGTAGTATCTCACTTAATGACTAGGGATGATCCGCTTAATAGCTGTGGCAAAAAAGGTCATGAAATTGGGTGTACCTCATTTAGCAACCACATCCCTTAATGATGAATTTTCTGATTTCTATTGTGGTTCTAAGGGACGCGGTGTCTCAGTGCCTAAGACGCTGAGCTTGTCGATTGCAAGGTTGGCAGTTCAGCGGTTTGAATCCCTAGTGCCGCGTAACAAGGTGAGCTCCTGTTACTTGTCCCAGCTTCTGCCAATCTAGCAGTTCGAAAGCATGTAAAAAATGCAAGTAGAAAAATAGGGACCACCTTTGGTGGGAAGGTAACAGCATTCCGTGCACCTTTGGCGTTTAATCATGCCGGCCACATGACCACGGAGACATCTTTGCACAGCGCTGGCTCTTCGGCTTAGAAACGGAGATGAGCACTGCCCCCTAGAGTCGGGAATGACTAGCACGTATGTGCGATGGGAACCTTTACCTTTACCTATTGTGGTTCTAAATCGAGGACTGCCTGTAATTTTTCTATCAGCACAAACAGGATTGGGTACAAGGAGGCTATATTGACAAAGTTCAATATATACATTCAATATATAAAATATAAATTCCTCATTTTTCCTCCATCCATTAAAAAAAATTAATCACTTGTGAAACTGAGTATAATAATCTGTGGAATTTGAAGCAACGATGCCCCGGCTTTTAAAATCCCATCCTGGATTAGCAATTCATGGAAGAGTGAACTATTAATGTGTATTATTGGCATCTTACTGCCTCTGTAAGCATGGGCAGCTTGCCTTGAACATTGCTAATAGGAAGCAATTATGGAAGCAGGTGAACACCTTTCTATCCATCTTCCAAACTTCTTGAGTTATTTGGTTGGCTACTGGGTGAAATGCAATGCCAGACTAGATGGATGCTTCATCTGACCCAGCCTCAGGGTTTTTCTTTGCATTCTTATGCCTCACTCTGCAATTCGCTCCCATCTTTGCAGCCTATTGTTCAGAAATCTTCTCCCCCTTCCCCCATCGTGAAATTTCCATAGACTCAGCACATTTAGCATCAGGTAGTTTTCTCTTTTACTCCTCCTGGCATTGAGACTTGACAGGAAGTCGATCATTTGGAAAGAGTAGTCTTCTTGAGGCATAATTGTTATAAATGAGATGACAACAGGGAACATTTTTAACTTACTTTGCTAAGCATGGGAGGGGGAAGTGGAATATAATTTACCTGACAGCCATTTTGCAAATTGCATCAGGTCCAAAAGATCAACAGCCCAATACATATCTCACCTCTCTCTCTCTCTCTCCCTCTCTCTCTCTCTCATCCTCCCTCCCTCCCTCCCTCCCCCCTCTCTCTCATGCACACGCACACACAACTTCTTTTTGTTCTAAATACCATCACCTTAGTGGAACTTTCGAATTTCCTTCTCTGAGAAATTGTTCTCAGCAGAACAGCACATAATTCATTTTATTGTTGTTAGTTGCAAAGTAGTGTCTGACCCACCACGACCCCATGGACAACATTCCTCCAGGCCTTCCTGTCCTCTACCATCCTCTGGAGTCCATTTAAGCTCACGCCTACTGCTTCATTGACTCCATCCAGCCACCTCGTTCTCTGTCATCCCCTTCTTCTTTTGCCCTCAATCGTTCCCAGCATTCGGCTCTTCTCCAGTGAGTCCTTCCTTCTCATTAAGTGGCCAAAGTATTTGAGTTTCCTCTTCAGGATCTGGCCTTCTAAAGAGCAGTCAGGGTTGATCTCCTCTTTGTTGTTAGTTGTGAAGTTGTGTCCAACCCACTGCGACCCCATGGACATTGTTCCTCCAGGCCTTCCTGTCCTCTACCATCCTCTGGAGTTCATTTAAGCTCACGCCTACTGCTTCGTTGACTCCATCCAGCCACCTTGTTCTCTGTCGTCCCCTTCTTCTTTTGCCCTCAATCTTTTCCAGCATTAAGCTCTTCTCCAGTGAGTCCTTCCTTCTCATTAGGTGACCAAAGTATTTGAGTTTCATAACATATTGGACACCTTCCGACTTGAGGGGCTCATCTTCTAATGTCATATCTTTTTTGCCTTTTGGTTACTGTCCATGGGGTTTACATGGCAAAGATACTGGAGTGGGTTGCCATTTCCTTCTCCAGTGGGTCACGTTTTGTCAAAGCTCTCTGCTATGACCTGTCCATCTTGGGTGGCCCTGCGTGGCATAGCTCATAGCTTCATTGAGCTACGCAAGCCCCTTCGCAACGACAAGGCAGTAATCCATGAAGGGGATGATTCATTTACCAGAGCCAAATCAAATCACAACAAAGCCACACACAACCAGAGCTAGATCCTCTTGTGAAAGAGCCATTTCCACTTCCATATGGAACTGCTGTGTGTTGTATGATGGGTAAGGCAGAAGAGTAACAGTGTGTCACTATTTGCTCTCCCCTTTCTCTCCTGCTTCATAGTTCCTTAAAGAAATAAATGATTTAATCTGCTCCACGGTGGCTACTTCTGCTGCCTGCCAGCTGCCTGCCCTTTAGCAGTTTGATTCTCACCAGGCTCAAGGTTGACTCAGCCTTCCAAGGTGGGTAAAATGAGGACCCAAACTGTTGGGGGCAATTTGCTGACTGTGTAAACTGCTTAGAGAGGGCTGTAAAGCACTGTAAAGCAGTATATAAGTCTAAGTGCTATTAAGTGCTATTTAAGAGACCAATGTCTTTATATGAAACAAGGAATAAAAGTTGCTTCTAATTATCTATGGCTACACAAACATGACACTGACTTTCTTAGTTGGATGTATTTGGCAGGTTAAAATATTCCCAGTGATGCTTCCGCAGTCAAGAAAAATCCCAGTTGCTGTAACCATTCTGTCCCCTGATCTCTTTCCGTGTAAATCTGACAATGAAGATAACACAAGGATTAGTAAGTCTTTCTTTGAGATGCTGCCACCAAACTCTTTGGACACATCGATTCTTATATTCTCAAAAGCATATGGCTGGACATTTCACTTATAGCCCATCAGCCCTACCATACATACCACAGGAATTCAAGATTAGTAGCACTGTAAATCAATGTTGAAGCAACACTGCTATGAAAAACCTGTGTTCCTTCTCTCTCTCTCTCTCTCTCTCTCTCTCTCTCTCTCTCTCTCTCTCTCCCTCCCTCCCTCCCTCCCTCCCTCCCTCCCTCTCTCTCCCAGACTCCAAATCTTGTTTTTCCTTGCATATGGTTTCTTGATTTTACTACTATGGTTTCTTGATCTTTACTACTTAAAGATTTACTACCAATCTTTAAACTTTCTTTCCGTTATGGAAAGATTCTTGGCTCTTGACCCTCTTCTATCACTTCTGACCAGGTGTTGCATTACAGGTTGGTTTCTTTAAAAATGATTTAGTCTGTAAGCACACACCTTTCACAACAAATTGATACTGGTAGCGCAGCAGACTAATGTACTGTTAAGTAACACCAGCTGCCTGCAATTACTGCAAGTTCGAATCTCACCAGGCTCGAGGTTGACTCAGCCTTCCATCCTTTCGAGGTAGGTAAAATGAGGACCCGGTTTGTGGGGGCAATAAGCTGACTTTGTATAAAATATACAAAAGTA